>CM021103.1:309111546-309295983 GCA_007115665.2 Sequoiadendron giganteum
CTCTCCCTCTCCCTTTGGTCTATGTGTGTACAAATCGGATATCTGATTTGAATAAGATATCCAATTTGTGAAACTCCATTGTGCAGAGGTGAAATATTACCATTGCAGAGCATGTTTTACAAATTGGATATCCAATTTGTGGGCCATAGAAAAACCCCATGTGGGCCGTTTTTGTGCATTCCAACGGACCCTGCATTCTGTTTGCAACACTTTGCAGGTGACAAACGCGCGGTTTCAGATAGGAAGAGACAAAGATAAATTTTTTGGAGATTCTTGTACTCAAATTTGTCATACATAATGTTTTTTTAGTATCTTTTATTTGGTATAATGGGGAGCAACTGTCGTCAGAAGCAAAAACGTAAGAGAAAGCTGACAAAAGAACAAATTGAAGGATATAGACAAAGAGATAGAGAAGGTCATAGAAAGAAAAGACAAGGTATTTTAAATATTGGTGAACCTGAGCCCTATGGTCTTTCAAGTGAAGAGGAAATTGAATATGTTCAAGGTGAAAATGTAGAACATGATATTGAAATTGGGAATGAAAATGTTCAGATTGATATTGAAAATTTTCAAGGTGAAAATGTTGGAATTGAAGATGTTGAACATGATATTGAAATTGGTAATGAAAATTTTGAAATTGATAATGAAAATTTTGGAATTGAAGATGTTGAACATGATATTGAAATTGGGAATGAAAAAATTGAAATTGATAATGAAAATGTTGGAACTAAAGATGTTGAACATGATATTGAAATTGGGAATGAAATTGTTCAAATTGATGTTGAAAATGTTCAAGGTGAAAATGTTGGAAATGAAGATGTTGAACATAATATTGAAGCAAGTGTAAATTATGTTTCACCAAATTACACGAGAAATGAAGAACCTTGTGTGGAAGAAAGAGGTATTCCAAATTCAAGACCTTCAAGGACCCCTAAATGGTTAGTTGAAATTGATGATAACATTATAAACAATTTTGAAGGAAAGAGGTCAACACAAACTATTCGGTTGTGGGATAGAATACTTTTCAACCAATATTTTAGCGATAAGACATTGACCGAGCAATTCCAAATTTTTGTTCAATTGCTAAAGATGCAAAAGATGAGACCTTTGCTAGCCAAATTGAAGATTCGTTTGAACAAGAGGACCGAAAAAAATTCTATCATTGTCAAAAATAGTTTTAATGCTCTCAAGTCTATTGGAAAAAATAACAAGGAAAAAGATAAGAGAGTTGCTTGGAGAATCATTACCACCACCCTAGTAAGCCATCAATTGAAAAACGCTCGCTTTATGAGACAAACTTGTATTGATTTTGACTTAAATCGTAGAAATTTGGATAGAGCATTTGCAAGAAGAGAAAGAATAGATGATCCTCTTCAAAATGATACATGGAATTTTTCTGGAAGGCTTACACGTGTTGATAAGAAGCTAACCGACAATGTAAAGCAGGAAATTCAACAATTTTGGCATGATAACTCTAGAGTATCACCCAATGCAAAGGATGTTTTAAAGTTAAGAATTGGCAGTCGAGACCATACAGCGCATCCTAAACATTTCTTGGAATCAAGCCAAACAATGTTGTTCAACAAATTTAATCAAACACATCCAAATATGGAAATCTCGCAAAGAAATTTTGAAGGTTTGAAGCCATTTTATTGTGTGCCTCTTAAGATTTGTAATACTTGTTGTTGCAAATACCATGTGGAGTTTTCAATGTACCATGAACTATTATGCTATACCCTTTCTACTTTGCATACTAATGAAATGTTGCAGGAGTGTGGTGCAATGCATCTTCCAAAATCATCAAGGGAATTGCTAGATCTATTTTTATGTTCTAGGGATGATGGTTCCTTTTTCTATAGAAATGATTGTTTAAATGCGAAGTGCTCACAATGTGGTGGCTTGTCAAAGTTTGTTCAATGTTTTCATGAGGGTTTGGAACATGAATTTGGAAAGAATCTTGTTGAGAAAAAGAGATATGAGATAGTCAAATATACTTTGTAGAGTGGAGGTGAAGGTTCTAAATGTGAGTTGGTTACAAAAAATTGCAGTGTTGCTGATTTTATTTCAGATTTTAAGGACAATCTTTTCTACAAATATGCAAGGCATAGTCATAGGTCTTAGTGGCTGGATCAAAAATTCAGGATACGTAAAGACTCTTTTCCGATTGGAACTATTATATCAGTGGTTGATTTTTCTGAAAACTACACATTGCAACCACAAAATGAGGTACAATCTCAGTATTACAATTCCATTCAGATTGCTATTTTTGTCCACATAACATTTAGACATGCACTTGATAGTACAGAGGAGGATCGAAAGATAATCAGAGAGTATCTTTTTTATATGAGTGATCATAGATCTCACTCGTCCGAGTATGTCCAACATTGTTTCGAGAATTTTTTTGAGTTATTGCAGGAGCATGATATAGCACTGGGTGGACATCTCATTTGGTCAGATAACTGCATAGGTCAATTCAAGAATGCTCGTATATTTTATTGGTTGAGTAGAATGCATGTAGAGAGGGGTGTACCTAATATTTGGAGTTTTTTTGAAGTTGGGCATGGGAAAGGGGAGCATGATGGAGCAGGTGCATGTGTAAAAAGAGCTCTAGTTAAAGAGAAATTAAAGATTTCAAGAGCAAAATTCAGTGATGCACGTTTTATTGTTGATTGGTGTAGTTCAGCATTGTCACAGGGAGGGACACTTGATTCAACAGTGCATAGATTCTTTTGGTTGGTTGAGAAGGGTATAATGGGAGGCAGATTGGATTGTCATACAATCAAATATTCTTCAAAGATGCATTCATTTTGAAGCTTTGATGCAAGCACATGGACCATTTGGACACGACAATTGGCTTGTTTTTGTCAGAGTTGTATTTAGTGTGAGTGGAATCAATGCGAGTCAAGTGAGTGGGTGGATACATGGGTTCCACAATATCTAACTCCTTTATCTCAAACTATATCCATGATAAATTACACAAGGAAATTTCACTTGATTACGATCGGCTTTCAGATCTACTACATCCAGGACATGTTTTTGCAGTTGTTGCACCGCAGGGGAATGAGGAGAGATTAGAATATTGGTTGGCTCGATGTGTGCAGGTAAAGCACAAGCTAACACAATCGATGGAAGTTGATGATGGGTTCGTGTATCCTACAGTCTCAGTTGTGGTTGCAAGAACTTGGTTGCGAACATACATGATTAGAAAGAATGGCATACTTGCATTTGAAGACTATGAAAAACACAAAACCATTCTCATGTATTCACACCTTGTTATAGAAACAAATTTTAAGTTGTTGAAGCATCATGCCAAACCAAAGACAAAACAACTGTAGACACTTAGTAATGTTGATCATGAAGCAATATTGGATACTCTTAAGCAAAGAGATGCCCCTTCAGGTACACTTGAATAACATATTCAAGAATGGAAAGTACAATGCTTAAGCCTCTTTTTTGTTGTGACAATATAGATATATCATTTGACAAATTTTGCGATATTCTTGGCAAGATTGATCATGGACCTGCTGCAACAATAACCATCTTCGATCCTTTCAAAGAGTTATGCGACGTATTACTTTAATATAGATTGGTTATTCAAAACATCTTTTATAGTTTGCATTACCAATTCATCATCATTCAGTATGTTTAGATTAATATGGATTTTTTAATCAGAGCATATTTTTTGTTGTTACAATATAGATTTATCATTTGAAAAATTTTGCGATATTCCTGGCACGATTTCTCATGGACCTGCTGCAACAATAGGCAACTCTGATCCTTTCAGAGAGGTATGTGACAAATTACAATAATATCGATTGGTTATTCTAAGCATATTTTCTATTGTGTGTAGTTTAACTGCTACCTTGATGGTTTGTACAGGTGCTTGTCACTCGAAAATGACAACATACTACTCTTGTGGAAGACTGTGCCTTGAATGCATCAAATAGGAAATTTTGTAAAAAATGAATTTTGAAATGTGAAACAATGTAAAAAGGTCATAACTGTGTATAGGCATAATCTATATCCAATGATGTTTTTTGAAATATGGTTCAAATGTTTGCCATTGTACTTAATTGAGCTACAACCGGAGGTTTTCTTCCTGGTTCTTTCCTGTCGATATGCTCGTTTGAACTAGGTTTTGTAATATCTCATATTTATATATAACAAATTACAGTGGCTTGCCACTTTTTCGAAAAACAAAAAAGTAAAAAGTTCATTGTGAATTTTATTTTCCATGTAATTGATTCAAGTTTATTGGGCAAGAGCTAGGACTTGTAGAATCTTGATCCAACCTTAAATATTTTTGCCCCCACATTTCATTGACATTAACACTTTGGACTCTTAAGGGAAATGTCGCTCCAATGTAGCTCAGAGCGATTCGACGTATTTGGGTGCAAGAGAGAACCATACCTAGAGTAAACGTACCCATTCGGACGTGTTGGAACAGTCTGTTGGGTCGTATGAGTTCGAGAATGAAAGTTGCACCACTTTGCAACTTTACACTGCTTGCATTTGGCAACTTTTCCCTCAACTAAGAACTCATCACCACGGGAAAATACCTTCGAGATAGCAAAAACCGAGAGAGGTTATTGTACATGGTCTCAACACGATCCCATATCCTCAGATGAAGAGTTTGTAAGCATCATGGTTTCTAAGAAACAGTCTGTCAAAGTTTGCTGCCTTTTAGCACTTTGGACTCTTAAGGGAAAATGCTGCTTCAATGCAGCTCAGAGCGATTCAACATATCTGGGTGCAAGAGAGAACCATACCTAGCGTAAACGTACCCATCCAGACATTTTGGAATAGTCCATTGGGTCGTACAAGTGCGAGAACGAAAGTTGCACCACTTTGCAACTTTAGATTGCTTGCATTTGACAACTTTTCCCTCAACTGAAAACTCATCACCACGGGAAAACGACTTCGAGATAGAAAAAACCGAGAGAGGTTATTGTATATGGTCTCAACACAATCCCATATCTTCAAATGAAGAGTCTGTAAGCATCACGGTTTCCAAGAAATAGTCTGTCAAAGTTTGCTGCCTTTTAGCACTTTGGACTCTTAAGGGAAAACGTCGCTCCGATGTAGCTCAGAGCGATTCGACGTATTTGGGTGCAAGAGAGAACCATAGCTAGCGTAAACATACACATGCAGATATTTTGGAATAGTCCATTGGGTCATACGAGTTCGAGAATGAAAGTTGCACCACTTTGCAACTTTACACTGCTTGCATTTGGTAGCTTTTCCCTCAACTGAAAACTCATTACCACGGGAAAACGCCTTCGAGATAGAAAAAATCGAGAGAGGTTATTGTAAATGGTCTCAACACAATCCCATATCCTCAAACGAAGAGGTTGTAAGCATCACGGTTTTTGAGAAATAGTCCATCAAAGTTTGTTGCTTTTTAGCACTTTGGACTCTTAAGGGAAAACATAGCTACAATGCAGCTCAGAGCGATTCGACGTATTTGGGTGCAAGAGAGAACCATACCTAGCATAAACCTACCCATCCGAATGTGTTGGAACAGTCTATTGGGTCGTATGAGTTCGAGAATGAAAGTTGTACCACTTTGCAACTTTACACTGCTTGCATTTGACAACTTTTCCCTCAACTAAAAACTCATCACCACGGGAAAATTCCTTTGAGATAGCAAAAACTGAGAGAGATTATTGTAGATGGTCTCAATATGATCCCATATCCTCAGATGAAGAGTCTGTAAGCATCATGGTTTTTGAGAAATAGTCTGTCAAAGTTTGCTGCCTTTTAGCACTTTGGACTCTTAAGGGAAAATGCCGCTCCGATGCAGCTCGAAGCGATTCCACGTATTTGGGTGCAAGAGAGAACCATACCTAGCGTAAACATACCCATCCAGATATTTTGGAACAGTCCATTGGGTCGTACAAGTGAGAGAATGAAAGTTGCACCACTTTGCAACTTTAGACTGCTTGGATTTGACAGCTTTTCCCTCAACTGAAAACTCATCACCATGGGAAAACGACTTCGAGATAGAAAAAACCGAGAGAGGTTATTGTATATGGTCTCAACACAATCCCATATCTTCAAATGAAGAGTCTGTAAGCATCACGGTTTCCAAGAAATAGTCTGTCAAAGTTTGCTGCCTTTTAGCACTTTGGACTCTTAAGGGAAAACGTCGCTCCGATGTAGCTCAGAGCGATTCGGCGTATTTGGGTGCAAGAGAGAACCATAGCTAGCGTAAACGTACACATGTAGATATTTTGGAATAGTCCATTGGGTCATACGAGTTCGAGAATGAAAGTTGCACCACTTTGCAACTTTACACTGCTTGCATTTGGTAACTTTTCCCTCAACTGAAAACTCATCACCACGGGAAAACGCCTTCGAGATAGAAAAAATCGAGAGAGGTTATTGTAAATGGTCTCAACACAATCCCATATCCTCAAACGAAGAGGTTGTAAGCATCACGGTTTTTGAGAAATAGTCCGTCAAAGTTTGTTGCCTTTTAGCACTTTGGACTCTTAAGGGAAAACGTAGCTACAATGCAGCTCAGAGCGATTCGACGTATTTGGGTGCAAGAGAGAACCATACCTAGCATAAACCTACCCATCTGAATGTGTTGGAACAGTCTATTGGGTTGTATGAGTTCGAGAATGAAAGTTGCACCACTTTGCAACTTTACACTGCTTGCATTTGACAACTTTTCCCTCAACTAAAAACTCATCACCATGGGAAAATTCCTTTGAGATAGCAAAAAATGAGAGAGATTATTGTAGATGGTCTCAATATGATCCCATATCCTCAGATGAAGAGTCTATAAGCATCATGGTTTTTGAGAAATAGTCTGTCAAAGTTTGCTGCCTTTTAGCACTTTGGACTCTTAAGGGAAAATGCCGCTCTGATGCAACTCAAAGCGATTCCACATATTTGGGTGCAAGAGAGAACCATACCTAGCATAAACGTACCCATCCAGACATTTTGGAACAGTCCATTGGGTTGTACGAGTGCGAGAATGAAAGTTGCACCACTTTGCAACTTTACACTGCTTGCATTTGACAACTTTCCCCTCAACTGAAAACTCATCACCACGGGAAAATGATTTCGAGATAGAAAAAATCGAGAGAGGTTATTGTATATGGTCTCAACACAATCCCATATCTTCAAATGAAGATTCTGTAAGCATCACGGTTTCCAAGAAATAGTCTGTCAAAGTTTGCTACCTTTTAGCACTTTGGACTCTTAAAGGAAAACATTGCTCCAATGCAGCTCAGAGCGATTCGACGTATTTGAGTGCAAGAGAGAACTATACCTAGTGTAAACATACCCATCTGGATGTGTTGGAACAATCCACTGGGTCGTACGAGTTTGAGAATGAAAGTTGCACCACTTTGCAACTTTACACTGCTTGCATTTGACAACTTTTCCCTCAACTGAAAAACTCAGCACCATGGGAAAATGCCTTCGAGATAGCAAAAACCGAGAGAGGTTATTGTAGATGGTCTCAACACGATCCCATATCATCAAAAAAAGAGTTTGTAAGCATCACGATTTCCGAGAAATAGTCCATCAAAGTTTGCTGCCTTTTAGCACTTTGGACTCTTAAGGGAAAACGCTGCTCCAATGCAGCTCAGAGCAATTTGACGTATTTGGGTGCAAGAGAGAACCATACCTAGCATAAACATACCCATCCGTACGTGTTGTAACAGTCCATTGGGTCGTACAATTTCGATATTTAGGGATTTCCTCTTCAGAACACTCTATTCTGAATAGGTTTGCGGACTTGCCAATGTTAAATCCAAGTTGACTGACTTTGAGCAAATCATATCCCAGTAAACACAATAGAGGTCCCACTTATTTTTGAATGCAGGAGCACCATTTGACCCTTTATCTCCATTCCTCTTGAAGCATCTTTTCTTTCCTCCTTTTCCTTCCTTCTTCGAGGATTGAGCGGAAATAACATGAATGTCTTCATTTTTAGGGCTTCATCCAATACCTCTCACAACCAACCTTGACTCCCCTTGAATACAGTGAGCCCTCAACTGATCAAACTTGGAAAGTTTCAATCTCACGTCGATTCCTTGAATGTAAGACTCCCAAGATGAAGGAAGACCATTAAGAGCCAACATGGTCAAATCTTTGTCATCAACAATATGACCATTTCTCTCGCTATCTTCAACTTAGAGATCAAATAATACATCTGAAAGCACTCAAAAAATGAAACACATAAGAAAATAAACACAACAAAAATTTTTCTTACAACTCAGGCCCAGCTTATGGCTGAATTTGATACAATGAATAATAGCACCTCTCGTAGATGCAAAGATACAATCGAATATGCTTCTCCTTGAAATCGGCCTATTGCTGCAAGATGAAGCGTTGCTGCTCAAGTGCAAACTTTTGCTTGGATTGAAAATTATGCTAAATGAACTTGATTGAGGAAATGAATAAACATCACCTTGTATTTATACAAAATAAGGTGACTCTTCAAGGAGGTCGACCTCTCTTGAAAATAATAAATTACAAAATAATATCAAGGAAGGTCGGCCTCATCCATTTAAATAAAATGAGTATAAATTAAATAGCCATAGGCTATCATTTAATTTATTTCAACTTAATGTGATCGCTATCATGTATGAAAAATGTGGTAGCATAGACAAGGCAGTGGACTATTTGAAAAAAAGCTTCAAAGAAATGTGGTCTCATAGAATTCAATGACAAACAAATGCAATTGACAACTGCTCATAGTTTTTAGTTATGCAATGTGAAGTAATTGCATAACTGCTTAGGTTGACTTTGTAAGAACTATATTGTAATTGAAAATTTTTCATCTATGAACATCTAGTTGTTAGTTATGCAATGTGAATTAATGATTTGAGTTTGAAAGATGTGTAATGCAATGTAATCAGCGATATAAATATAAACTACATAATATAACCATTCAGTTTTAAGCTATTGTACATTGATATTTAACCATTGCTCAAGATAAAATTTTCAAAGAGTTTAATCATGCACATGAGGAACAAATTAAATTTCGATTGTCAAATTCTATATATCAAATTATCCAATAATCAAGTGTATGTCCATATACAAAAATGGCATCGACGCCAACTCAAACAAAGTTTTACAAAATGTGGCATATGCCATCTCAATATGTATTCAAAATTTACATGCCAAAATGTCTATCTCATCCTAAACTACTGGTGGATCATCAAAATGGAGCCTCTTTGAAGCACTCATTGGCTCTGAAGGTAGCTGCACAAGAAAAATTCAAACCACAATTGAGATTAGTTATACTATATAATTTAAAATCAAATAATTATACATTGAATTTTAATTGAACTCTAAAATTGAAATCTTGATTACCTAAAATATACGTCTCTTCAAAGGGTCAGGAGTCTTAGAATATATCAAATCAAATTTTGAAATGCCAATCTATATATGTGAACAAAAACATAAAATTGATCCAAGTTAGCATATGATTATTGGTAATAAGAACTAATTTACCAAACACAAAATAAAATAAGCACATGCACCTCTTTAGGTTGATCTTTTTCTTTATCTCCTTCAGGTGTTTTGACACCTCTTCTTTGAGGTGTTTCAACACCTCCTCTTTGAGGTGTTCCAATAACTACTCCTTTAGGTGGTGTGTCCCTTGTTAACATATCTGTAAAGCTCATAATTGCCTGTAAATAAAATTGATAAGTACATATGAAACTACCAATCTATGTCGACGTATGTATAATCAATATAAGATCTTAAAAATCTTAATTCAATCCAATTTGAGTTCAATTACCTTCCCCTTATCTAGATTTACACCTCCATAGTCTAGACGAGGCTGCACCTCACTCACACTGGGTATTTCCTATAGGAGGAAAACAAGATAAACATATAAGTTATTATATAATTTTATTAATGATAATTCAAATGACAAGAAAGTATATAATATAAAATATAAACGAGTGAGTGCAAAAATATATACTGCGTGTGTGTCCAAGCCAAATGAAATGGCCCTAAGGGTGCTATCAGTCACCCGTGTGAGCTCCTCCTCAGACATCAACTGTTAAATAGACCATGTAAAAAAATATTAGTACTTGATACTATCTCTTATTAATATTCATTTAAAAACAAATGCAAGTTATGAAATTACAACTTAAATCTTACCTGTGTCACTATTCTAGCATCTCCCTCTCTAGCAGGAGAGGACTCTGTAGGGTGTGCTCCACTCCCCTGCAACTGATCTATAATGTCCACATCATGGAGGTCATAATCAGAATTTTCCAAGGGATGCTCAAGGGGCTGTACAAGAGGACCCAAGCATATATGGCGGCACATAGTGCAAGTATGTGGCTCACAAATATGTGGACCTGAGGAGGATGATGCAACAACACTCGAGCTTTTGCCAACATAACCAAAATGTGGTTGAGCTACTGTAGAAGCATGCGAAACCAAATGACCACTCAAAGAGTGAATAGCCTGAATAGTATGTGTGGATGCATCCTGGATAATCTCTAGATGATATATTGGAGGTGGCAGAGGAAGGGGAGGAAGGGGAGGAAGGGGAACATTTGGGCGCGAGACTACTCTAACTACCCCTGGTCTATCCTGGGGCATACCTCCACCGACGCCCTGGAAGGGTTTAATGTCAAAGTAATTGACATGATGCCCTAACACAAACTTAGCATATAATTTTTTAATAAAGTAAAATGGTATGTTGGAATTATTGTTCGGTGGTTTATCAAAAACTATACACCAACGATCCCAAAAGTTAGCTACAATGTCCCTATGCATGCATCATTTTATGGAAAGTTTTGTTTTATTAACATTCACTGGCAAACCGGTGTGGGGGTCAATGAATAAAGAGGCTATTTGGGCTTTGGTTATTTGGAGATCTTTCACATCATCGTAAGACAATCCACATCGATAATATTCCCTCATGTCTTCCCGCCATGAATAAAAGGAATTATGTTGGGTGGAGAGGGTTTCTATATTTTTAATTATTTCCTTCAATGTGTTTGTCATATCTCTCAATCGAGGCATTGTCTAATAAATTTCACAAATGCCCCTCAATTGCCCCAATTTTTTACCAATTAAGTCTTCAATTGGTGGTTGCAGAGGTGGTGGAGCATTTGGCTGTGGAGGTGGTGGAGCATTTGGCATTTTTGGATTTACATTCACAGCCATAATACCTGATTAAAGTTAAAAACTAATTAAACTAATTGAAATTACACAATATAAATGAAATTACTGTAACAAAACCCTAGTTTTTAATAAAAATCCCAAAAAAACAATACTTTCTCACAAAAATCAATAACAAACTCTTATTTTTGATAAAAATACATCAACAACAGTAATTTTTAATCAAGATCCATCTCAAAACATTAAGTTTTAATAAAAAATCAATGTAAACTCTAGTTTTTTAAAAAAATCAATAGAAAACCGTATTTTTGAATTTTTTTAAATAAAACCTACTTAAACTTAAGAGAATCTATTGAAAAATTGATTACAAGATTGAAAAAACCAAATACATACCTTTCAAATCAGATATCGGATCAAAGCAGATATCGGATTTGGGTTTTTCCTTTTAAGCCTGCGTTAAACTATGAAAAATGAAGTTAAAGAGTCAATTGTTTTTTTATATACAGTTTCTAGAAATCGGATATCCGATTTGGATCGGATATCTGATTTGTGGAAACTAGCTTTGGTTTTTGGTTCGGGTAGAAGTACTAACACCCGAACCTAGAAAAGTCAACTCGACCATTTCCGCGTTTTTGAGCCGATTCAAAATGTGATTTTTTCTCATTGCCACTTTTTGGCCCATCATGATCTTGGACATACCTAGTTATAAAGAGAGAGATCTTGTGTGTGTGTGAGAGAGAGGGGAGGGAGAGGTAGATAACTACTTTTCAAATCTATCTCTCCCTCCCTCTATTATGATCTAGTCATAACTACTTTTCAAATCTATCTCTCCCTCCCTCGCTCACTGACTAGTACCTTATGTTATTTCTACAATTGTGAAATTTTATATGGACTTGGATATTCTAACCTTTTCAATTTTAACTTATTAACCATCTCTTTTGGTGCTAAAATATATTTACTACCATTGTTTGAATTTATAACACTTATATTTATTCTTGTATATATTTCTAAAGAGACTTCTCCTTTGTACTAGTTCTTTATCGATACCATTATAGTTTAAAATTAATCTAGTTGCTCTATAACTTTCGTATTTGCAATGGATTAATGCAATGATGCTAGATGTTAGATTTAGGGTTTATGATTTAAGGTTTAACCTAATGGATTAATGAAGCAATGATGATGGATTAACCCAAAGAGAGACATAAAGATGGTGTTGAAAGACCTTATAATGAATAAATTGAACAATTACTTGAATCTTTAGATTGTCATCAACCCTTAGGATAGAAACATCCCTTTCTTGGATAGAGTTTTCAATGTCTTGAATACTTTTATGTAGATTTGTATCCACCTTTTTCTCAGCTTTGAGAGTGTCTTTACGATTAGAGAATGCAGATGTTTCTTTTAACAAGTTCTTTACAAGACTTGTCTACCTTTTTAGATAAGACTTTCATGTCTCCACCCAACTCATTCTCTTTTTTTCCACCTAGATCTGATTTTTCCTTTTCCTTTTCATATATTTCCAATTGTATTTGTTCCATGGAATTCTTAAGTTCAAAAATCTTTGAATTCATTTTTTAAACTCCATTTATAGCATCATCTCTCACTTTATTTTCTTGCACAAATTCATATGCAACTATTCCATTGCATGAAACTATAAATGATTAATTTTATCTATGTTTACACTATAATTGATTAATTGAGCAATTGAAGGCTCACTTTTACCATGTAATTGATGCAATCGTCATAATTAATCATTCAAAATTTTCCTTGAATGTGTTTATAAGGCATGTGGATGTGAGTTTGAAATATTCAAATGCCTTATAAAAGCTATGAATTATTAAATAAGAAAGTGATAGAGCAACTAGATTTTTTTTAAACAATGATGGTATCGATAAAGAACTAGTACAAAGGAGAAGTCTCTTTAGAAATATATACAAGACTAAATATAAGTGTTATAAATTCAAAAAATGGTAGTAAATATATTTTAGCACCAAAAGAGATGGTTGATAAGTTAAAATTGAAAAGGTTACAATATCCAAGTCCATATAAAATTTCATAATTGTAGAAATAACATAAGGTACTAATCAGTGAGCAAGGGAGAGATAGATAGATTTTAAAATTAGTTATCTACCTCTCTCTCCCCCCCCTCTCTCTCTCAAGATCTCTCTATTTATACCTCTCCCACCCTACCTTTGTATCTAGATTTATCTGCATCTCTCTTTATTCCTTGCACCCTACCTCTCTGTACCTACATGTATCTCCCTCCCTCTTTCCATCTCTCTCTCTCTCCCTTTCTCCCTCTCTCTCTCTCTCCCTCCTTCCCTCTCTCTATGTGCACTCACCCTCTCCGTCTCGACCTACCTTTCCCTCAACCCATCCCAACCACCTCTCTTTCTACCTACCGTTGTCCTTCCTAACTTCCCTCCTCTATCTACTTCTATCTCCTCTTCCCTCTCTAATTTCCCTATCTCCAGTCTCTCTACCTACCTATCCATCTATTCCTTCAACGTTACCTCTCTTTACCTACCTCTCCATTTCTCTCCCTCCCCCTATCCCTCTATACCTCTCTCCACCTATGGGAAGAGGAAGGTTAGGAGGGATGGTGAGAGAGGATTGATAGAGTGAAGTATAGAGGAATGTATTTATTCCATGGAATTCTTAAGCTCAATATGGACTTTTAGTTAATAATTTTTTTTTACCAATGTTGTCCATATTTGCATTATAAATGATTAATTAAATAAATTGAATAATGAACTAATGAAACTATAAATGATTAATGTTATCCATATTCACACTATAATTGATTATTTAAACAATTGAAGAAGGCTCTATTTTAGATTAAAGTGAATGAGATGGATAGTGTATTGAATGAGGATATTATTCTCACTATTGAGAAGTTGAGGAAGGTGCATGTGTAGTATGTGCAATGGGAAAATGGAAATGTAGAAGTGGATAAAGTCAAGAGGTTTTTTATTTCATATGAATTTGTGCAAGTAAATAATGTGAGAGATATTGTTATAAGTGGAGTTGAATAAATGAACTGAAATATTTTTGAACTTAAAAATTCCATGGAATAAATACAATTGGAAATAGATAATAAGGAAAAGGAAAAATCAGATCTAAGTGCTAAAAAAGAGAATCAGTTGGGTAGAGACATGAAAGGATTATCTAAAAAGGTAGATAAGTCTTGTAAAGAACTTGTTAAAAGAAAGATCTACATTCTCTAATCGTAAAGACACTCTCAAAGCGGAGAAAAAAGTGGCTACAAAGCTACATAAAAGTATTCAAGACATTGAAAAATCTATCCAAGAAAGGGATGTTTCTATCCTAAGGGTTGACGAGGGAGTGGTTGATCTAAAGATTCTAGTAAAATATGTGAAAAAATGTTAGAAGATCATGACAATGAATAGTAGGGGGTATTAATAAGTAAGAGCAATGGAGATGAGGAAAAATTTATGTTGCATCTTTTCCTCTCTCTCTACCTAGCTCTCCCTCCATTCCTTCAATCTCACCTCTCTCTACCTACCTCTCCATGTCTCCCTTATTTTAGGCTAATATGAATCTAATAATGAAGACAATGTTATACTAAATGCCAAATACAACAATCTCTTATTACATAAGCCACAATCTCTCCTTCCCTCTTTCTCTCCCTCCTATCCCTCACCCTACCACTCTATCTCCCTCTCATCTCTCTCTCTCTCTCTCTCTCTCTCTCTCTCTCTCTCTCTCTCTCTCACTCTCCATCTCCCTCTCTAGTCTTTCTCTCTCCCCCTTTCAGATCTCTCTATCTCTCACTCTCCATCTTCGTCTTAGGTCTCTCTCTCTCACTCTCCATCTCCCTCTCAGGTCTTTCTCTCTCTCCCTCTCAGGTCTCTCTGTCTCTCACCCTCCATCTACAACTATTTGGTATAGTAAAACTAGAATTTCACTTTCTTCATTTGATCATAACAAAAAAAATCTCACATTATTTGCAGTTTTGGAAAACACACTATCCCTTGTCAATAATTTCCTTACGAATTTGTCTTGTTGGAAAACACATTGTCCCTTGTCAATTATGTAATGAAGTCCACCTTCAAATTTTAGAAAAACTCTTTGGTTACAGTAAAAATGATATTTCCAATTGTCCCTTGATAGGGGACAATGTGTTTTTCACTTTCTTGATATGATTGGAACAAAAAAATGCTCACATTATTTGCAGTGTTGAAAAACACACTATCCCTTGTCAATTATTTCCTTAAGAATTTGCAACATGTTGGAAAACACCCTGTCCCTTGTCAGTTATGTAATGAAGTCCACCTTCAAATTTTAGAACAACAATGAAAATAACTAATAGGGGATAGTGTGTTTTCTAACAAGGAACAAAAAAAACTCACATTATTTGCAATGTTAGAAAACACAGTGTCCCCTGTGTAGGAAAAATGCTTACATTGTTTGCAGTGTTGGAAAACACATTATCCCCTATGTAGGAAAAGTGGACAAGGGACATCATTGGAATTTAAGATGTCTAGAAATAACTAACAAGGGACAGTGTGTTTTCCAACATTGGAAATAACTAACAGGGGACAGTTTGTTTTACAACAAGGACAATGCGTTTTCCAATAGGAAACAAAAAAATGATAGTGTGTTTTCCAACAGGGAAATAACTAATAGGGGACAGTGTGTTTTCCAACATTATTTGCATTGTTGGAAAACACACTATCCCTTGTCAACTATTTCCACAAGGAATAGTTTTTTTCCCAAAACCTCAAATAATGTTGGAAAACACACTATCCCCTGTTGGAAAATACATAGTGCCATATTTTGTTCCATGTTGGAAAACACAGTCATTTTTTTGTTCCCTATTAAGAACACATCGTCCCCTATTGGAAAACACATTGCCCCTGACAACAGGGGACAATGTGTTTTCCAACTTTGGAATTAAGTAACAAGGGATAGTGTGTTTTCCAACATTGGAAATATATAGGGCACAATGTGTTTTACAATAGGGAACAAAAAATGACACTATGTGTTTTCCAACAAGGGATAGTGTGTTTTCCAACAGGGAACAAAAAATGATATTGTGTGTTTTCCAACAAGGGACAGTGTGTTTCCCAATAGGGAACAAAAAAATGACAGTGTGTTTTCCAACAAGGGACAATGTGTTTTCCAACATTATTTGCAGTGTTGGAAAACACACCGTCCCTTGTCAATTATTTCCACAAGGGACAATATATTTTCCAACACTGGAACTAATGTTGGAAAACACAGTGTCCCCTGTTAGTTATTTCCAATTAGTTATTTCCTTGTTGGAAAACACACTGTCATTTTTTGTTTCCTGTTGGAAAGCACATTGTCCCCTATTGGAAAACACATTGTTCTCTGTTGTAAAACGCATTGTCCCTTGTCATTTATGTAATGAAGTCCACCTTCAAATTTTAGAACAACTCTTTGGTTACAATAAAAATGACATTTCACTTTCTTGATATGATTGGAGCAAAAAAATGCTCACATTATTTGTAGTGTTGGAAAACACATTGTCCCCTATGTAGCAAAAGTGGACAAGGGACATCATTATAATGTAAGATGTCTAGAAATAACTAATAGGGGATAGTGTGTCGTCACTATATTCTATTGATGTATCCCTTGTTCATATGATGAGACATTAATTTGGTAGATGAATCCAAAAAATTCATGGCACATCTTTCGTCAATAATACAAATGTTATTGCCTACTTGATACATAGAATTTGTGTTAAAGTATACACATCTTATTAATACTTTAGGTGATTTATAACCATCTAGGTATGTTTTGAGCACATATTTGTATATTTTGAGGATGATGCATAAAATTAAAAATTACCACTATCTTGTGAATCCAACATTTTAGAATTTCAATTTCTTCATAATACTTTGGATACTAGTACATGACATTGAGACTATCTCTTTTTGTTCACCCATGGTTTCATATTGTTTTAGATACTGATATATAACATAAAGTAGATTGGGAAAAATGCATTTGCTCTATTCTTTAAGAGGATAAAATTTTCTACATGAAAAAGTTTATCTATTGATAACATCAACTTTACATAGATTAGATGTAAAAATCTATGCTACATGGAAGGGTTTTCATCCCAAAATATTTTATACAATTAAAAATCATAGAAATGAGGAAGATGGTTCTCTAATAGTAAGACAAAAACCCTAAATGACAGTGATCCATTCACTACAATGAGATATTTTATGCATTTACAATAGTTACAATAGCAACTACTCTTCCTAAGTGCTCAACATTTTCAAAGTTCTCATTTTCCTCTCAAATCTCAAGTAAGGATCTCTTTATATTGTGAATCTTTTCAAGTGAAGTTTTATCCCTCTATCCAAATTGGAGTGCCAACCTATTAAGACATCCAAAATCCACATCAAATTTATATAGCTAAATAAAAGAAAAACAATTATTATTTTTTCATAATTTATCAAGTTCATGTCAAAGAATGTTACCAAAACAATATGCAAGCCCACATGTTTTCTTGTTGTTATATTTCTAAGACTATCATCAAAGAAAATTTGAAAGGTAAAACAAACCTCATAAAATTGGATCTCATTTAAGATTCTTGTATGACAATCTTCCATGGACAAAACTGCAAAAATAATTAATTAAAAGGAGTAGTTTAAAGAAAAAAATCAACAAAAAACTTGAGCTAAAATTATACCAAATAAATTTGAAAAATGCATCATCACAAAAAAGTAGATATAACAATTATATACCTATGATAATCATCATAATCATAGTCATAGCCCATTGTCTGTATAGATCCATAAACAAAATAAGTGAATAAGAAATCCCCACAAAATTTGAGTCATATACTACTTTTCATTTCTACTCTTAGAACTAAGAAGAATCATATTTCCCAGGTCATAACACAATTATAACATAATATGATCCAATTACACCCAATTAAATGGGTCATCTGAACTATTTCCTAAATTTACAACAAAAAATCACAATTTTCCCTCAATTAATTGTCAAGTTAAGCACTAAGAAACTAATTTAAATTGCAAATTCTCTAATTCATCTATGACCCCAATCTTAAAATCCCCTTATTCTTACATTGAAAAGAAACTCAAATGCACAGAAAAAATCCATAAAAAAGATGAAAAATGAATTTGATTGGATGAAGTACTTTTATCTTGTCATTGTTATGGAACTTAAAGCCCCTACATTGAAAGGACTCAAGAAAAATATAAGAGAAAGAATCCATGCTATAACTCTTGCCATCTTCAAGTACAATATGACATTCTGCCAAAAAGTCAAGATTTCACTTTTAGAAAGAGGTAGATCACTGAGTGTGTGATCTGAAACTTTGATTGAAAAATATACACAGTTAAAATAAAAAACTATCGTTCATACAAATACAATACACGGTTATTTTATGAACAATGTATCAAATGCCAAATGATCTAGATAAAGAGAATTTATTAACCAAATATTTAATTAAAATGAATTAGACGAGTACAAGAGCAGAAAATCCTACTCTAATAATGTGCATTAGACTATTAGGCATAATTTAATTAACATACTACTGTTAAAGAAGAGAGGTAAAGCAGAGATATAAAAGTGCTCTCTCGGCCCATCTTCCAAGTGAATTGTGTGAATGATCAGTGATCAGTGATCAGAACCCTACAATATTATACCTTCTCTTTCAGTTATTTCCATCGGTGACATAACGAGTTGTGTGTGTAATGTATAGACAGAAAAAAATGCTCACCATATATATATATATATATATCAAGTTTAAACTATCTCTCAAGAATGGATCTAGTGTTTGTCTTCATTTTTTTGGGTTTTTTTTTTCCCAAATAGAAGTCAAGCTAACGAGTGCTCAGAAGCTCTCCCAGTTGTATGTTGTGGTTGCATTAGATAGATGGATGGTGCAGGCAGTGCTAGCATCATACCTGTTGCATTGTAAAACACATTGAACTACAAATTTCAGTTCTCTTAGAAACCACTGCTTGAACATGCATATATATAAATAAGCTGATATGGAAAGGAAGGCATGTTAATGGAGGCTAACCTGTGGATGGAACAACAGTGGGAAAGGAAACTGGACCTCCGTATTGCTGAGGTAAAGTGGACATGGAAGCAAGCTGATGCTGGAGTTGGATAATGCATGATGGGAGGGTAGTGCAAACCGAAGTTTTGGGCCTGTGGGTACCCCGCATTTCCTTGCAACGTCTCAACATATTTGTAATATGGATACAAGGAAGGATTTGATATCATTCCAGGACCTGGAATTTTTTGTGGATAATGAGCTCCACCGTACGGACTGTGGATGTTTATGGATAATGAGATACAAATTTTTAACACATTCTTAGTCTATGGATGTTTGAGATTCATTCAAGTTGTTCCTCAAATTTAAGATTGCTAAATAAATTATCCAAATACCCCTTGAATTTAATAAAATATCTGAACACTCGTATTTCATTTACTGCAAAGAAGGTATCTAATGATCTAAATTTTTATAGCGAGGAAATCTTCAGATTACAATCTTAGTTTGTCTCAGGTAGGTATACTAACCAGTGGATATGTTTTTTCTGGGGAGTATGTGGAAAATCTGCAATACCCAAATCGAGCAATGAATCAAAAGAAATTTGAAAAATAAATATAAAATTAAAACCACATCGAGCCAATCAAACATGAAAACAAGCCGAAGTTGGATCAGTATTTAAGTTCAAAATCACAGTTATGGATGTTCAGTAATCAAAGCTTTCCACCACTCTTCATGGCGTCTCAAATGCGCAGGCTATGTGTTTTCCGCAACTTATCCATTCGCTATCAAACTTGCAAAATAAAAAAAAACAGAAAAACTGGGGTGGATTGTTTTTCAAACTGGGTTTTAAACCTCCTGTGCAACCAGACAACCTCTCGCTCATTTTTAATTTTCAAAATTACCGCTCATTTTAATTTTTAAAATTTTCTATTGAAACGTCCATTTCGTCCGTTTGTTTCTGTCGCCGTTTGTTTCATTTCCGTTAGTCACGTTTTCCCGTGAGTGCATTCTGTATTTTTGCGTCGGATGGGGATGGGGAATACTATGTTATAAGCTTCCATACATAGGTGAATTTTGTCTACGAGTTAGCTTTCACCGTATTCTTTTATCTGCATCTTTTATTTTAATTTACCTTCACATTTAAAGATTTATATTTAAATGGTGAAGGTAATAATTAAAATTTATCGGGCTGCAAGGAAAACATTTCCCGTGTATTTTACGTTTTGCCATTTACTCATCTTATAATATTATCAAACGATAATATTAAAATAAATCACGAACCTGCCATCATTCACTCCACATTTTCACCGATCGTGGATTGCTAATTCAATGCGAGAAATGATGCATCTAATGAGATTTGAAATGGAAAACTAGAATGCAACCGGCGATGAGCAATAGGAAACAAAGGATTCCATTTTCTGGATACAGAGGTATTTTGATGGCTGCAACACTAGAAAATCATTACAAATACACTTATAAGCTCCGTCCAAACATTGGAAATGGTCAGGGGATAAATTTAAAGCACAAAACAACAATTTTGAGTTCAAGTGGACCCTCAAAATTTTGTCCTAAAGTCAAAAACGTGAGAACTGTTCATCTTGCAATAATACTTGATTAATTTGTCCAAAATGTTCCCTAAGAAACCTCCATTGAAAAGGAAACCATTCAATCTTCAATACAATAGAGATTGGAGATAAAAAATCTGCCCTTAACAACTCCATTGCTCAAGCATCGCATATCCCAAATGCAGCAAGAAACAGAGATACAAATTAGCGATGAGTCATAAAGAAGTTAGAACATATTCCATTGCCAATGTGCAAAAGGAAAGAGCCCTCGAATCCGCGATGGGCGATGAGAAACAAGTGCCGATTGTGTCGCTTTTCAGTGAATCTCAGATGGAGAAAATTCACTACAGGTAAATTGGGACATTTGAAATTGAGATTTTTTGCATGTAGTCATAAACAATTATTTAAAGAAAATTCATTTCTTCAAACTTCTTTCAGTCATCAAAAATTATGTACCTCTTTTGTAAACTGGTTCCCAGACACCATTTCCGATTATGTTGCAGTCAGAAACAGATTAATTAACCCATCAAAACTCATCCAAAAAACATAAAACTGAACACAAATGTTACCATTTGAACCAAGAATTCAATTCAACAAATGACATGACAAAATTATTCCTGAGGTGCAAGATACTAAATGCCAAAGTTGTCTTCTTTGAAAATCTGGAAATGCTGATTCTGAAACCCTGAAAAAGTTCATTTGGAATGGGCTTTGAAAAAATAGCAAATGTGGAGCTAGGGGGATATAAACCTGCCAAGTGGTAGATAATAATATATACAATCACGGGGAACAATCACTTCTGCATGCAGGTTAAAATATTGCAAAATAAAAATTCAAATATGAGGCTACTTTAGCAGATTTTACACTGTCCAATTTGCGAAGTTGAACCTTTTGCAAAAAGATTCAAGCTAGAAAACTTAGCAAATGGATTCATGGGGCTATGCTATCTGACATGGGGCTTCATTAAGATGCAGAGAATCATGGAAAAATATCAGTTGGGCTTAATACTCAACAAGCACAAAGATGGCCTACTCAGAAACGTATAACATGTTTAAACAACAAACCAACTTCTGAACCTTGAAACCAAGAATTCAAAAACTCACCAAAACTGATCCAAGGAGGCTGAAAATGGTCACACACCATCTCTGATAAGTGCTCAACACTTCCCTAAAGTGATTTTTCATGACAATCAGGGAGTACAAAGTTATAGTCTTATTCCGTAGGGTATTTCTGAGTGCATTAGGCAAAATTTTACATGGGCCCTCAAAATTTAGCAAAATTTTTGGAGTTCACAACAGGATCTAAGTGAAGGATAAGTATGATACTTAGTTACTATTAGTAGCTTTGTATGTATCCTATGAAAGTGTTAAGTAGTTTTGGTAGTATGGAAAAGGGGGTTGTCAAGCACGTGGATAAGGATCTTAAAAGTATTTATGAAAAGGTTGAGGAATTTAGGTTTCTATGAGAATTTAAGGGACAACAGTTGGAGCTTTTGAAGGCAGCAATTGCAAGCATTAAAGGAAATTGGGGTGACTTGGACAGAGGTTGAGAGCATCTAGGAAGCAATTTTGTACAAGAATGGACAACTACAAGTATTTGGAGAAGATTTAAAGGCAGTCAAGGCAGTTTGTTGAGCGGTTTGAACTTCCTTTGAGAAATTTGAGAGAGTATAGGGGCAGTTGCCAATATCTAGGAGTTGAAAATCCTTTCCACTCCTTTTCCTCAACGTACAACTGCGACTACATGAAAAATCAACATTGAAGAGAATGTTGGGTGCCCAAAAGTTTGACCTTTTCAAAACAACTGTGACACATGTCACATGTTCATTATAACTTGTTTCTAGGAGTTAGTAAAGGTTTTTGTAAAAAGGCACACCTATCCTCATTTCTTTTGGAGTTCTTGCATTTGTTTTGTTGTAGGTTGTAACTTTCCGGGTTCTTCTTAGCAAAAGTCACTGTATTGTAACTCGAAACTAGTCAAGCATATGAGTGAATTTATTTCATGTAATTTCAATTTTTAAGGAATGAAGACAATCTATCTTGGATCAACACTTGTGTAATGCCTCTTTGGCATCAATTTTAGTTCAATTTTTGCCTTTCATGTGGCTGGATATATATGTTTCGTTGATTCATTTTGTT
Organism: Sequoiadendron giganteum; assembly: GCA_007115665.2. Taxonomy (NCBI): domain Eukaryota; kingdom Viridiplantae; phylum Streptophyta; class Pinopsida; order Cupressales; family Cupressaceae; genus Sequoiadendron; species Sequoiadendron giganteum. The sequence continues at coordinate 309,134,385 of CM021103.1, forward strand.
GTGTTTTATCTCAAAACCTCAAATATGATAAAAAAAACACACTTGTAAACAGATTCAAACATATTCAAATGGGTTGTAAATTGTGGCAAAACTTATTGGGCTATTTTGGTTGTGAAATCTCTTATTTTCCATCAAGAATATCATCAATTGGTGCCCTTTTTATGAAATATTGATGGGTGATATGTTAAATGACATGGGTTGTGCAATAACAAGTGCATCTATACCTTATTGAGTGCAGCTTGGCAGAAAGACAAGATGAAAATGAACATCTAGATTTCACGGAGATAGAGTACGAAATTGGAAATAGTTCTTTTTTGGAATTAAAAGAAGCGATAAACATATTTTCAAAAGTCTTTTTTTTGCAAATGTAATATGAATGTTCAAAGAGGGTTTGTTAGACCTAGTTTTGATTGGCCTGATTTTGTAACAAACAAGCAAGAAAGGATATATAGTATAGGCAGTATGAAGCACATCCACCATGGATATCACAATATAACTATTGTAAATATTTTATTTCAATATAATATATATAGGAATTATGCCTTTTGTTTAAAAAAAAACAAGTGCATCTATACCTTCAATTTTTGTGCTTGTCAATCCAGTTCAAACCAATCCAATCGCAAGACAGTTTTCATTTGTGCCATTTAATAGGGGCAGCCCATTAAACCTCACTCAACATGATGACATCCCACTTGTGGCCCTGAAAAATGCCTTCTTTTATAGGAGAAGATCAAACTACTCTCGTTGAGCATATCAAGGATGTGGCCTCACTATGTGGATTCCATCACATCACTGCAAAAAATGGTGTGATTAGATTGCTAGCTGCTTCACTAAAAGGAAAATCTCTTCAATGGTTTAGAGGATTGGAAGTTGGATCTATTACAACATGAGATCAATTGGGAGATGCACTGAACAAATAGTTTGAAGACAAGTCTGATCACTTGTCACTAGTTGAAAAAATGACTACAATCAAGAGAGCTCCTCAGGAGCAAATGATAGACTTCAACTTCCGTTTCTAGAAGACATGGAATAGAATTCCTGCCATGGTAAGACCTTCTTTAGAGCATGCTTTTCTTTATTATTTGAAGGCTCTTAACAATGACATTTTTGTTATGATACAATCCATGGGAGACACTTCTCTACCAGATGCATTTGACATTGCGGTGAGGTTGAAAACAATCTTAACCAAGCAGGTAAGATAGCACCTAGACCTCCTATTCCCATAGTCCTAGAAATTCAGCCTTCCATGCCTTTAAAAATACCACCTTTGGCTGCTATACCTACCGTCCCTTCATTACCAACACCAAATAATTAGACTTTTAGCCAAGAAAAGGCTACTCCTAATCCATCTTTTGAAATTCAAGAGATTAAAGGTCTCCTACAAAGCTTTGCTAATGAATTGGTGATCTTCAAAAGGTAGCAAAATCAAAATTATAGACCTTATCAAGCCCCATATCAGGCTCCTTATTAGGCTAATCAGGCTAATCAACCTAGTAGACCTCAAGCAAATCCACAAGGTTAAAGGAAAGCTTTGAATGCTAGGCCATACCAACTTTATAATCCTAATGTTGCAAGTACTTCTAGAGAGTTGGTACCGGTACAAAACAACTTGGCTCAGAAGCTCGAATGGTGTTTCCCATGCAACCAACCTCAGAACCAAGCTATGTGCCCCAATGGTGTCATCAATCAAGCCATCATGGTTCAAAGTGCTACTACTGCTCAACAAAATTCAGTGGTTGGTGTAGCTGAACAAACACCACCTATGCAAGGAGATATTCATGGAGATGTCTCTCTTATGAACTTTTAGAGAGAAGAGTTTTGTGGGATAAACACCTCCCAAGCACCAAATCAGTCCTACAACTCTATTGCAGCTAACACAAGGTCAAAACAGAGGGTTGTTGATGGTGGACATCAAGCTAATATTTTCTCTTCTCAAGCCAAACAAGTGTCAAACATAATCCAAGTAGTTGATCATCCGTCTAATGGATAAAATATACACATCCTGGTAAGAAACTAGGCTGTAGTAGGTTTTGAACAACATAGAGATGCAATGAAAATAATACCTATTCAAGGAGAAGTTGTTCCTAAAGAACAAATCAAAGTAATTACACCTTTTTTTAGCATTGTTGACCATATGAAGAAGGCTAATGTGATTATGTGTATGTGGGATTCATTAGCCATTCCTAGGAAAAAGGACCTTCTTCAATCAACTTAGTCAAATTTTAGTGTTTCTAGTGAGCCTACAAGTGAACTGTCTAAGATTGTGTTTATGAATGATTCCAAGAATGGTACCAAACAACAATCAAAAGAGGTTAGAACACCCCCTTTCTACGTGTCTTTGATCATTGGAGACCACTTAGTTCATAACTGCATGATAGACTCAGGAGCTAGTAGTTTTGTCATGCCTAAGCAAATTGTTGTCAAGCTAGGAATAGAATACCAACCATTTGAGAAAGGAGTGGTACAGATGGATGGTACTGCTATTGACATAGTTGGTATCATAAAAAACTTGAGCTTAACATTGCATGGATGCCCAAACTTTTCAATTCCTCAGGATATCTACGTTATTGAGTTGCCTCCATACTTTGCCATTCGCTTATCCAAGGATTTTACTTCCAAGATAGGTGGATACTTGTCTTTCGATTGGTTCCACATGCTTTTTAGGACTAGATATGGTACAAAAGTCATTATCAAATTAGAGCCTATTAAAAAAGAGCATATTGAACCTTATGTACCTACTGCCATAAATGCTAATTGTCCTATTTTTTACCATGATGATCATCTTATGATTAAAGAGTTGGATGCTCAAGTAGAGTGTATTTCAGATATAGTTTTAGATGAGTGGGTTTCTGAAAATGACTGAAATGATATGAGTAAATGGCTGGAAGAGGTAGGACTTGGTGTTTACTTGATGCATGAACCCGATTCTTTAGTGCCTAACTTGGTAAAGGGTGAGGAACAATAGTCTAACCAACAAGATAATAAGGTTTGGTAGTTGTTTTTTTATGGCTCAAGAAGAAAAAATGGTGTTGGTAGAGGTTGCATGTTGATATATTTTGAAGGTGAGAAGTATTATACATCTTTCAAGTTCACTTTCAGCTATTCTAACAACACAACAGAGTATGAGCCTTTGATTTATGGTTTGTTGTGGGAAAGAAAAAAGAAAATCAGTTGTCTCCAAGTCTTTCGTGACAGTGAACTCATTGTCAACTAGGTAGGAGACCTCCATACAACCAAAAATGATGCATTAAAATGTTACAAGCATAGAGTTTGGGATTTAATAAAATAATCTGATGCATTCAATCTACTGTCCATTCCTAGAAGTAAGAATAAACATGTTGATAGGCTTGGAGCCATAGGTGCATAGTATGATATCCCAAGTAGTATGAATGATACTAGTAAACAATAGTATGTGAAGGTTGTTGTTAGGCCTTATATTCCTGATAATCATGTTTTTTGGCAAGTTTTTGAAAGTGACCAGCAGATTGTTAATTTATTAAGAGAAGAGGCTGAGTTTTTAGCTAGAAATCAGGAAAGATTCCAACAACAGTATGAGGACCAGGTCATACAGCTGAAAAATAACAAGCTACCCAAAGGATTAGTCACTTTGGAGTCTATTTTTAATTCATATGACCAACTAAAGTATTAAAAAGCCAACATATAGATCAACCAAGAACATTATGAAGAGGTTGAAATCTTCAAAGGTAAGCTCCTAAAACTTGGCAAGATTTGTACCAAAGAAGAAAAAGAAGATTTTATATTACTTTGCCAATAGTTTAGTGATGTTTTTGCATGGGAGTATTCTGATTTGAAAGGCTTTGACCCCAATCTTGCACAACATACTATATAACTTGAGCCAAATTCCAAACCAGTAAGGAAAAAGAGAAGACCCTTGAATCCTAAACTAGAGCCACTCATGAGAAAGGAGTTAAACAAGCTAATTGAGAGTGCCATAATATTTCCTATCAAGCATACCTCGTGGGTGTCAAACTTTGTTCCTATAAGGAAAATGAATGGTGAGATTAGGCTATGTGTGGACTTTAGGGATCTTAACCGTGCCTCACTCAAAGACCACTATCCCTTACCTTCAATGGAACAAATGCTACAAGTAGTTTTAGTATCAGAGAGGTTTTCCTTGCTTGATGGATTTTTTGCTTATAACCAGATTTTGTCAAAGAAGAAGATCAATATAAAACAACCTTCACCACAAAATGGGGTACCATGGCCTATAAGAAGATGCCCTTTGGTTTGTCCAATGTTGGTGCAACTTTTCAAAGGCCATGGATATGGCATTTCAGAGCTTAACAGACAAAGTAGTGCTAGTATATTTAGATTATATCAGAGTTTACTCCAAGGAAGAAAAGGATCATCTAAATCACTTAAGATAACTTTTTGAGAGATGTAGAGAGTTTGGTGTTTCCCTTAATCCTAAAAAATGTGTGTTTGTTATTGTGAATACAAAATTCCCATGCTCCCTTCGAGTAATTCTATTTTCCCTAAGTACCAGCCGCACCCTCCTCTAAAGAAAAGTGACATTGAGCTCCTTTCATAAATTCTCATTGTGAAAGCTACCACTTGTCAGCCAAGTGCTCCTCACAAGGTTTCCTCCTTTCGCTTTTCAAAATCTTGCGCCATGCTTCCACGTGTCAACAGTTCATAAATTTTTTTTCCCCCTTTGCATCACTCTCCTTTCGGGCCCCGACCGACTGCCACGTAGCATCTATCCGTGTGCATTCCTTGGCGAACCCCACCTTCAGTGCAATATGTTCGGAGGCCTCCACATGTCTTCACATCATAGGTATTTCATCACTTAAGGGGAGGAATGAGCATCGGCCCCGACTGTCACCATGTGATCTTCTAAAGGCTTCCTCACAAAGGAAAACTGACAAGCAACAACCTATCACCAACTGCAATTTCTTGTTACTACCGCCATGAGTAAAATTGCACATGTGAGCACTCTAATCTTTTGGGACCTCTTCCATCATTCGCAAGGGATGCATCTGGCTCTAGGGTGTCCTCATTCATGGCTTGAATATTTTTAGTTGCAACGACAAGGGGGAAATCATTGCTAAATGCATCATTGCTCATGACCGGAGGATATTTTCTGTTATTTGCTCACCAAGCTAGGTTTCATTATAAATACTGCTTCTTCCATGGAAGCAAGGGTTTAGATTTTTGAGAAGAAAATATTGGTAGAAGAACTAGGCCTTTACCACTTTTTATATTATTGTAAAGACTTGCAGACTGTACCATTGTTTCGCCTTTATGTTTTCTTGAAGATTTTGATAAAGTTTTACCGTGTTGTTGTGGTACTAAATGTTTCATTTACAGAACTTCTATAATTTGAATGCAAGTTTTTTGGTTTAGATCATGTCTTTGACTCCTCTTTTCAGTAAATGCGTATGATTATTATTTTATATCATTAAAGTGAATCATTTAGATTTTATCTTAGTTTCCTTTCATTATGGACATAGAAGATTGTTGAACGGGCCCTTCGATCGCATCTACAAGATAGGTCTATCGTGCTTTACATCTAAGTCTCGGTGCATCACCTTAGTTAGATACTTTTATTTTTATACCTGCTTCCTTTTCCCATTCAAAACCCCAGTTATAGAAGAGTCGACTTCTTTAAAATCTAAAGGTCCCTCAGTTTAGCGCAATAGGTCCCCCCTTTAACTGAGTTTCCCACAAAAGCCTGTTACCTTGCCAATTTTTGGCATCAACTATTTATTTTTTCCTGGCATGCCCGGTGGGACCTTTCTTAGATATAAAAAATCAAAAGGGTGTACAAGTCATCGCCCTATTACTAGGTCACGAACCACAAAAATCCTGACTTGCTAGTGCCTCCACCAGTAACAATCATACCCAAACTCGCTTGAGTAGAGTTTTTGGATCCTAGCCATGCTACCTATTTCCAACCAAAATTATGTGGCATGAGACGTTGAAAGTCCCCTTGTAGCCCCAGTTGCACCTGTCGTATGGGCCTCTACCTCGATATCTTCTCTCAAAGCTATTCCAAAGTTCACCGGAGATAGCTCAAGAACACCATCTGAACATCTGCAAGATGTAGATGTGTGTCTAGTGCATAGAGTCACATATCAAAACATAGCGTCGAGACTGCTTGCTGCTTATTTGCGAGGAAAAGCACTAGATTGGTATCACAATCTACCAGCTAATACTATCGATACCTGGGACGAGCTCAGGGATCCATTTTATGAAATATTTCTAATGATGGAGATAGGTCTTCGCTATCTCACTAGCTATCAACAATCAAGTGGGCCCCGTCTGAAGCAATGATTGATTTCAATGCCTGATTCCATACAACCTAGCAGAGAATCAAGAATGCTATCCGATCGTCAACCAAGATAGCATTTATGTTCTACCTAAAATCCATCAACGCTGACATCTCCATGATGATCCAGTCACTCAGCGAAACTATATTACCAGATGCATACGACATAGCAGTAAAGGTAGAGAACAACCTAATTGATGTTGTGAAGTTTCCACCTCGACCCATTATGTCGATATTCCTTGAAGTATCAATTTCTACTCAAGAGATGCCATCTATCAGCACACCCGTGCCTCCTCCATCTATGTATACATATCCAAGTGCACCAAAAAATTTTGCTTCAAAGGACGAAATGAGTGACATAAGGGAGATGTTACAGAACTTGACAAACCAAGTAACCACTATCAAGCATAACCAGGTTGCCCCTCCAAGACCATCCTACCAAGGCTATCAAGATAGCAGGCCCTCCTACCAATAGAACCAATACCAAGGAGCCACACGCACAAACCCGCTGACTCCGAAAAAATAACTAAATGGTGCTAGTACCAACTCCGCTGGGAGATGCTCAAACGAGTACAAGCAGAGAGTTGATCGCAAGACAAAAGAATCTCACTGAAGACTTCAATCCTTGGTGTTATCCCTATGGCGACGCTCATATGCCTCAAAATTATCTACATGGCAATTGACAACAAAAATTTGTGGATCAATGCAGCCATGGAGTGGCGACAAATTCAAGATATACATACGCCTTTCCCCAAATGGAGAATGTGGTTCTCACTGCACAGATGCAGGGAATACCCTCAGATCAATAAAATGACATGGCTCCTAACCATGCTCTCCTCTTGTTCATGGAAGGAGACGAAGCAGTGTTCACTTATGAAGCATCTACATTAGCGACCTTGCAAGTTTAGTCCGACTATAAAACTTGATCAAAGAGGAGATTCATAGGCGAAACAATCACTCCGCAACCCAAAAACGTCTCGGACTAGCCCCTTGGCTCTTCTACAATTGCTCTGCAACCGCAACTGCACAAAAAAATTATCATCACCAAACCCAAGGAGCATAAATATCCAAATCCGCCACCCTTCAATGTGGTGGAAAAATTGAAGAAATATTTCTCTAACGTATCCATTTGGGACATTTTAACCATTTCATAACATAATTCATTACTGTAGAAATCCCTGCAAAAGGATACAATTGAACTGTCAATAGGAAAAACTCCCGAAATCACAATAGATGCAACACCTCCAGCCAAAGTTCTTGCTAATACTATGGAGGAGTCTTCGATTGGGGCTAAAGGAGAGAAGTCGGAACCTAAGCCTTTCTTCTTGACCCTCATTGTAGGGAAGAAGCTGCTGCACAATTCCATGATTGACTCTGGTGCTAGCACTACAATCATGCCCAAGCAAATAGCTAAAGCTTTAGGGATCAGATATAAACCTTTAAAGAGAGGAGTTATGCATCTAGATGGGAACAAGGTCGAAACTGTGGGCCTTATTAAAAACATCCCTTTAACCTTGTTTTCCTATCCTAGCATCATAGTGTTGTAGGGCATTGTAATCATTGACGTTCCTCCCATGTTCGGTCTCTGCCTATCACAAGAGTTTACAAAAAAGATAGGCAGATACCTTTCTTTGGATTGGTCTCACCTAATTCTCAAGACCAAGCACGGTTCTAACATGAAGATAATATAAGAATCCCTGCATTCGGAGCACATAGCCAACCAAGCTATGATCAACTTCGAAGGCATTGATGCCTCTATTATTGAAGAAGAAGCCAGTAGCAACGAATTTTTGGAGAATGAGTAGAAAATTGAAGACGGAGTAGATTGAGAAGAAGTATTCTTGACTGAGAATGCAAGCACTAATCCTTTCAATAATTATCATGATACCGGTTTGGGCACCTATGTCATCTACGATGAGAATCAATAGTTCCTGAGAATATTGAAAGATTCCAATCCCAAACAAACTTCATAGCTTTGGACATTGCACTTCGATGGTGCGAGATGCAAGGTTGGCGCAGGAGCTAGGATATGCCTAATATCTCCATGCAATGAGCAGATCTTCAGGTCATTCTGCTTCCAGTTTATTTCATCAAATAATGAAGCCAAGTATGAGGGCCTCATGTAAGGACTAAGCCTTGATGAACGCATAGGTATCAAACAATTAGTAGTATTCAAAGATTCTGAACTTGTAATCAACTAAGTTAGAAATGTCTCCGCTGAAAAAAAAATGTCAGTATGCGGTCTTATAGGCACAGGGTATGGGACCTCATTGAAATTTTCAAAGCTTTTAACATCCATGTTGTACCAAGAGAGAAAAATTTAGATGCGGATCGCATGGCAACGATAGGATCTCAATTTGATCATGTCTTTGACTTGATAAAAAATGTATACTCAGTGCAAGTGATCATCCGACCCTCCATTGCCGATAATGACCAGAGCTGGAAAGTGTTTGAAAGGAATGAACACATCACCTCGTTCATTCAACAGTCAGGAGACTTCTCCGATCAGTTTCAGTTGAAAATTAAAGCCTACAAAGGACAGATCATCCAATTGAAATCAAACAAGCTTCCAAATGGTTTGGTCACCCTCAAAAATCTGTTCGACTACAATGATGCAAGGAATAATAGAAGGAAACTTTTAGCAGACTAGGCGGACTACACTGACCTCGAGGTCAAGAACGGAAGAAAGCTTAAAGTCGGGAAAGAAGTCCCACAAAATGATAAAGATAGGCTGATACACTTCTATGAAAAATATGAAGGTCCTGGTCTTACAGCCACCTTAGGGGATATGATCCCCATGTCATCCAACATACCATTGAACTAACGGAAGGTGCTAAGCCTATCTTACAAAAGCAGAGGCCCGTCAATCCAAATTTTTGAAGCCTTAATGGCACAAGAGCTAGAAAATTTGATTCGATCCAAGATTGTCTTCCCAATCAAGCACAGTATGTAGGTATCTAACCTCATTCCTATCTGAAAGAAAAACAAAGAAATTCATCTCTATATTGACTTTCGCGACCTAAATCAGGTGTTAATAAAGGATCATTACCCGGTGCCTTCCATGGAATCAATCTTGCAGACTATAGTAGGTTCAAAGATATTTTCTCTATTGGGTGGTTTCTCAGGTTACAACCACATCCGGGTCAAAGATGAGGATTAGCACAAGACCACATTCACCACCAAGTGAGGAACATTTGCATATGCCAAAATTCCTTTCAGCCTATCAAACGCGGGGACTACCTTCCAACAAGCAATGGATATCACTTTTAGTGAACTAATCAAAAAAATCATCCTCATATACTTAGATGATTTGACATTATTTTAAAAATCTAAATATGACCATTTTGATTAGCTAGAAAAGGTTTTAATAAAATGCTAGGAGTTCAGGGTGTCCTTGAACCCAAAAAAATGTGGTTTCGGAGTACCGCAAGGCAAATTGTTGGGGCATTTAGTGTCCCAAGATGGCATCGCTATTGATTTTGAAAGAGTAAACGCAATCAGAGAACTTCCTCTCCTGGTAAACAAGAAAGGTGTACAATCTTTTCTGGGAAAGGTTAACTTTGTAAGCAATTTTATCTCTAATTTTGCAGGAACAATTAGACCGATCACCCTGATGCTGAAAAAGGACCAATTGTTTGAATGGAAAAAAGAAGCGAGGGAAGCCTTCGAGAAAGTGAAAGATGCTATTTCTTTGGCTCTTGTGTTGGTGAATCCTGACTTTTCAAAGGACTTCATAATGTATGTTTTTAGCAGTAAAACAAGCATAGCCACTATTGTGATTCAGAAAGATGATGAAGGAAAGGGAGAACATCCTATAGTATTCCATTCTCGAACTTTAAAGGAATACGATATGAACTATAACTTCATCAAAAGACAAGCTTTCACAATTGTAAAGGGACTCAAGAAGTTTTGACACCTTATAGCTTGCACTAAAGTGATTTTTTACGTCACACATTCCAGTGTACGGGAGTACATCATGGAAGGAGAAATCACCAAAAAAAGGGCCAATTGGATCACTAAGATCCTAGAATATGACATTGAAGTCAAGCCTACGAAGATTGTCAAAGGAAGAGGGTTGTGCAAGTATTTGGCACACGATGAAGAGATGGAAATTGAAGAAGAACAAGCGAAAATAGTCCTAAAAAATGAGTATGAACCTGAAGGCTGCTGGCTGATGGATAGGGTAAGATAAATGCATACCGACAAGTACCCATCAAGACTTTTGTCTGAAAGAAGGAGATTCTATTGGCTGCAAAATAGGGGGTACACACTTATTGAATGAATCCTTTTTAAAATAAATTTCAACAGCGTCTTGTTGCGATGCGTCACCATGGAGCAAGCAAAGAAGATACTCATCTCTTTCCACAGTAGCTCGAAAGGCGGACATTTCTCTGTGAAAACCACCACCATCAAAATATTGTGTGTTGGGTACTTCTGGCCTACATTGTTCAACGAATCCTACGAAATGGTAAAAGCCTACAAAGAGTGTTAATTATATGCAAGAAGAAGAAAGAATTATGCCATGCCTCTTAATCTGATAGTAGCAAATGAGTCGTTCGCACAATGGGGACTAGATTTCATCGAGATGATCAACCCCACCTCTAGCGCCGATCACAAATGGATCCTAACGGCTATCAACTACTTAACAAGATGGACCAAAGCCCTACCCCTAAAGAATGCGACAAAATCATAAATTGTAGACTTTCTCGAAGGGCTGGTAACAAGATTCGGTGTGCCAAGGACTATCATCTCAGACAACGCCAAATCTTTCCTAGGCTCCAAGGTAAGTGCGTTCGCATTAGAACATGGCATATTTTTTAAAACATCCTCAAAATACTACCCGCAACGAAATGGCCTAGCTGAGTCAACTAACAAAAATCTGGTTTGACTCATCAAAAGGATCGGTTTAGATCATGAGAGGGAATGGTATAAAAATCTTTAAACGACATTGTGGGAAAACCGCATAACTCCTAAGCAAGCCCTGAAGACTTCGCCCTATGAGCTAGTATATGGGAAGGAGGTGCTATTACCAATATCTATAGAGATACCTGCACTACAACTACTCAAATATCTAGAGATTGAAGAAAATGAAGCTATGGAAGTTTGGTTGGTTGAATTATTGGAGGTACAAGAAAAAAGGAGAAAATCCCTAATAGCCATAACTAACCACTAGCGGGTGGTTAAGAGATGGTTTGATAAGAAAGATTCAGACTAAGGTCTAAAATGTGGAGACCTGGTACTAAAATTCAATGAAAGAGCTACAAAGCTTGACCAACATGGGAAATTTGACAAACTATGGGAAGGCCCTTTCAAGATAATTCAATGCAAACATAATAATGCATTTGAGTTAGAAAACATGTAACAAGAAGCATTGGGAATTTTGGCTAATGGAATTCACCTAAAATTATTCAATTAAGCTTTAGAAATTTCATACAAGTGTAGATATGTGATTAATGTAATTGTTTCCCCTTTTATGTTTTGTCGGTCGGTTCTTTTTCAACATTTTCACAGTTACAAAAAGTAGGAAAATCCATAAGACCCATTTTTACAGAAAGCGGGAAGGGACATTATCACTCATATTATAGAAATCAAAGTTCAAATGTAGAGAATTCCATAAAAGCGGTGGAGAGCACAAGAATGACGATAATGGGTGAAGATGGCAAGTATATTCGTTATATATACTTTGATAGAAACATTGACAAAATGGCTCTGAGGCCATACACCCAAAACATGACATTATATTAGGCTTCCTTATATATATGTATATGCAATCCCTCTTTCAAGTATATATAAAAAAGAGAAAATGATTGTTTAATCTTCAAGCAGTTGGAGCAGGGACGTTGTCGCCATCTGCGTGAGCATTGCCTTCATCGACTGGAACATTTTCAGGGGTAGCAGGAAGATTATCACCAGCAATAGTAGGATCCAGAATAGCAACACCAACACCCAGAACAAGCGGCGAAGGGAACACAAGGTTCTTGAAGTCGGTATACCAGTCCACATTATAGAATAACACTACATTGTAGCAGCGCAATAGGAAGTGGCATGCACAGGTGGCTCTCTCATGATGTTCAACAAGTGAATGAAGCTGAAAACCGCTCAGAAATGGTACCCATGGTACCACCGCATCCTCTTCAATATGCCTCTGTAGGTTACTTGATATCGGAATTCCCAAACCATACACTGCATTGGTTACTGCTTCACCAAGACCTCTGAGGTACCTCTTCGAGAAAATCTGAAGCATCAAGCAAAGTATCATGGCTTTTGAAGGCTGAATCTCAAGTAGCGCGACAAAAAAATGGGAGAATATATCAGTTTTCACCCGATATTTATCTTCATGCTCAATATAATCCCTGCCCAAAACCCATTTCATGGCTATAATGGTCAGTGAGTGTTTGTTTTTGGTCATACATTTCAGACACCTATTGGAGATCTCTCTTAGAAAAAGTCATTTGAGATTTGTTGCACACTAGCCTAATCAGAGTGTTCATTGTGTCAGCCTCTGCTCAAAACACCTAAGTCTAGTGCTATGCAAATTTAAAGCCTATTCAACCGCCTAAGCAATTATGCTATCTAAATTGCCTAATGCTTTTGTTGAATCACTAAGTATAGTTCCACTGCTATGACAAGGCCCTTTTATAGAAACACCTCAGGTAGTCTACATCCGAAGAATGATGGTAATCAAGTTTAGCTCGAGAATCCCACCCAAAAGGCCAGCTCGATTTTCCAACCCGGTTGTGTCTGTAGGTATGAATTGTTGCATGCAGGGTTAAGGAGTAGTAATCAATTAATGTGAATTGGTGGCAAGCTTAGGCAATGGGGGATACAGATAGGTGCTTAGGTGTCAACATGAAAGCCTTTTCAAGCTCCAAGGTTGAGCATGAATCCTTCTAAAGTACTCATTACGACATCAACATAATTGTGCTTTCAGAGATATTAATGGCAAGGACAAGTGAGAAGGTGAATAACAAGGAGACGACGACTCAATTTTCCATAAAAATCATGTTGAAGGGATGTTATCTCTAACAAAATTATGAATTCTTGTCTTGTCAAAAATGGAAAGTAGTTCATTTCACGTGGATAGAGGAGCTAGCAGTACATGTCAAATTAAATGCAAAAAGGCAACCATTGTCTACCGGTTGAAGGCAGGAAATTAAAGAGAAAAGCTAAGTATCTCATGCAAAAATCAGACAGAGTATAAAACTTGATGAACAATGAAAATACTTAGAAAGATAGAATTGTTAAGGAGCCAAGTGTGATGCAATTTTGTAGCAGGGAAGGTTGAACGCAGGAGTAATCACGAAGAATTCACTACCTCGGTGTAAATTAAACTTGGATCGAAATGTTGTTTGGTTTTAAAACCAGAAACCTTGCGTTGTATTTTAGGTTCCATTTATACCACTTCAGTATGCTTTGTGGGTAAAAAATTGCAAATTATGGAAACTGCTCAAATTTCTCAAGTCAAGATGTAAAAGGAAGAGGCCTAGAGTTTATTTAATATCATGCGCATGACACCAGCCGTCGAAGTCTTCAAGGATGTCTCTTATGCCTCGCCTGGAATTCCAAAGAAGCCGACCTGGGTAAATACGCGAGTTGCAGAGAAGAAAAGCCCTCGCAAAGATAAAAAATGAATTAAGAAGAATGGGAAAATATTCATGACCCCATTCTTGCAAAAAATCCCAAATCACTAAGGGAAGCAACCTATGAGAGGATGAGAAAGTATAGCGACCCAGACTCCTTGGCACATAAATGTTGGTATAGTGGGCTTCCATAATATATGGTCCCACTCATGCACTATTGACTTGAATTGGTTGATGAGGCCATCAAGCACTTCAACCCAGACACCAACACCATTGAGGGTCAAGAGGTGAGCGCGATTATATGCAAGGAGGATATCTGGAATATGTTGTGTATCCCATAGTTTCACTACAAAGTGCCTAAAATGGACAATTTCACTCCAGCAAAAGGGGAAAGCTATTGGAGGACCAGAGACCTTGTGATAAATTTCTATAACACAGAGACTCAAAAACTCAAAGAAGCTCCTAATAAGATAATGCAGATCCCAATGACGCATAAGGGCTTCAAGGATGATATGAATGATGCTTTCACTATGATGGAATTTGTTTGCAGCCTGGACACTGACAAGGAGGTCCAAGAGTTTCAACAAAATTAATAGCAACACCACGTAGCAGACCAAGCAAACGTAGTTGCATGTATCAATGCAAAAGATAGGATACAAGGTAAAATTGCATCTTTGTGTGGCTTTATGTTGCATTGATAAGGTATCATCTTATAGCCTGTGTAAGCCTTCTTATAGGGTTCCATGTTTTACAAATTTGTAGACTACCTTTTGGCGAATAAGAACTTCTTTTCACATGGTCTTTCAACTTCTAATTTTGGGGTGAATATATAGGATTTACTAAATGTTCAACCTTATATAGGATTTACTAAATGTTCAAATATCACGGTATGTCTAGTTTGGTGTTTTTACATGATGTGTAGAAAAAATCTTTGAACCCTAGTTAATTTTGAGCATTCACAAGGGGTTTCCAAAGATAGCATATGAAGGCATAAATGAAAGCTAGTAAGAGTTTCACAGTGAATACAAAGGGGGAAAAGTACACAAATTTGCGTGGCTTTATTAAGCCTTTGATGACAATCTTGGAAAAATACAAAACTTCAATTGGTGAAAAAACATAAGATTTTGCAGGAGGGTTATGGGGAAGCACAGTGATGAAGCCTAATGTTGTGTAATAATATAGACAGAAGAATGCACTTTTTAATGGTTGAAAATAGATGTATTCCTTCAAAATTTCATTTTTATGTTCAATGATCAAGAATTCAGATATGTGATGCATGTAATTTAGAATGAGAATCTTTATTGCTTGATAAGGGTGAACTATGCAATATCATTGAAAAAGAGACAATCTCCTTTAAGGGTTCATATTGTCTATGGTTTGCATTTTGGCACTAAAACATTTGATTATAGGATACAATGCTACATGTCTTACTAATAGCCTTGAAGCACCTATGTTTTCAATGACAATTCTATTTTTAGAGGTAGCAAGGAAAAGTTTAAAATGATTTCAAGAATTAGCTACAAACCCTAGTAGAGGTAGTAGCATTAAAGGGCAGGTATGTTAGAGGCATTGCATGATTAGGACATGATAAGCCTATCAAACATTATAAGAAGGTAATAAAGAGATAGTCATGACTATCTGAGGAAAATATGTCTTTAGAACATGAATAATGGCCAACCTTTTCATAGGATGGTTATATCAAATAAACCCTTAAGCCTACAATGAGCATAGTGAGGGTAGTCTTTCTAATAACATGACTATTAAATAGAGTAACTGAGAGCACTTAGATGATGAATGCTATATTTTCTTTGATATAATAAGAATCTCACAAGGAACAACAAAACAAAGATGAAGGATAGTCTGCCATAGTCAAACATCACAAAAGATTCAAAAATACTTCATAGACTTGATACAAGGATAGTTAACTTTGAGATGCCCAAAAGTGGTGAGAAGATAGTGAAGTAATGGTGGCTTTGCATACAAATTTCAAGGGGGAACAAGATAATGGACCGAGTTAAATTGGTTTGTTTCAGATTATGAGTACCTATAGGGTGACAGTCCTATTTGGTTAGCAGTAACACAACATACAGATTTTAAAGGGGAAGTCCCATGAATGTGCAATAGTAGCTTTAATTCTTTTCTTTGGATTGAAGTTAGTTAAAAATTCTTAGAATCCTTTGATGCAATACTTGAATACTGGATGAAAAATGGACATGAGCTTGGAAAACTTGAGAAGCTAAGGGAGAGGTGAAAATGACAGAGGTAGCTTTGCAAGATGTTGCAAGACAAGTCCATTTAAAGGAGGATAAGACAAGATTACAAGCTAGAGATTTAATAGTTTCAAATTTCATAGTGCATCTTAGGTGTTTGAATTTCAAAATAAGGTGGAAATCACATGGGGCAGTCATACAAAAATGTCGAGCCTTTGAGAGAGATAGAGTTTTTAGTCTCAATCATTATGCATAGTAGTCATAAGAGAATGAAAATGATTTTTAATGAAAGTTGGACAATCACTTGGCATTTTTCATTTAAGGTATAGTCAAGGAGAATGAACAACATGTTTTATGCTTTATCAAATGATAGAGAGGTATCAATAGGAGTATGATGAGCATGACAAAGCTATTTGACAAAAGTATATAAGAGGACAGTCACAAGCAAGACTAAGAGTTATTAAATCCAATGCAATATCAAATTATAAACAACAGAGAACTCCATGGAGTTTTTTCCAATTAAATGACAAAGAGCGTAGGTCTTTGACAACTTTATTTCCTTTGGAGAGGATGCAAGTGTCAAGAAGACAAGGTATTGGTGGCAGTCACGTTTCATTTACATAGGACTATGCAATAAAGTGCAAGTGAGAGAAGACTTCATAATAAGTAGTGAGTAGTTTCAAAGTAACAACAATGGCAGCCATGAAAGATCTTGACCACAATGGCATGGAAATAATGCATAATAAAAGGATAGTTAAAAGGTGTTGAGAGGGTAGTCCTTTATACAATGTAAAGGCTTGCCAATTTTGAATTGAAAAGTTATGAGGCTTACTGATAACCTCAAGTTGGGCAACATATTAGATCATTAACCAACCTTCCAAATATGGTGCAACAACATGACAATTTTTCCATAAAAAAAATTAAGCAAGGTAGTAAGAAGAACATTGTAGAAAAAGCATGAAAGCCTTGGTGATCTTCACAGTTAATAGTGAAAATGATCATAAGATAGATCAATCTTCACATTGAACTAATGATGGTTATCAAATGCAAATTCCAGTGCATCTTTTAACCATGCTTTGGAATGTGCTCATTCGATTGGTTCCATTCTTTGAAAATTTGTTCATGCATTCTGACACATCTTTCATCGATGCTTCAAAACTAAGTGGGATCTAAGTGAAGGATACATATGATAATTAGTTACTAGTAGTATCTTTATGTGTATCTTATGAAGGTCTTAAGTAGTTTTGGCATTATGGAAAAGGGGGTTATCAAGAACATGTGGATAAGGGTCTTAAACTCATTTATGAAGAGGTTGAGCAGTTTGGGCTTCTATGAGTAGTTAAAGGACAAAAGTTGGAGCTTTTGAAACTAGAAGTTGCAAGTATTAAAGGAAATTGGGGTGACTTGGACAGAGGTTGAGAGCATCTAGGAGGTAGTTTTGCACAAGAATGGACAACTACAAGTATTTTGAGAAGATTTAAATGCGGTCAAGGTAGTTTGTTGTATAGTTTGAGATTCTTTTGAGAAAGTTGAGAGAATATAGGGGTAGTTGCCAATATGTAGGAGTTGAAAATCCTTTCCACTCCTTTTCCTCAATGTACAATTGCAACTACATTAGAAATCAACATTGAAGAGAATGTTGGGCACCTAAAATTTTGACCTTTTCAAATATATGTGACACATGTCACATGTTCATTGTAACTTGTTGCTAGAAGTTAGTAAAGGGTTTTATAAAAAGGCATGCCTATCCTCATTTATTTGGAGTTCTTGCATTTTTTTTTCTATAGGTTGTAACTTTTTGTGTTCTTCTCAACAAAAGTCATTGTATTGTAACTCAAAACTAGTCAAGCATATGAGTGAATTTATTTCATGTAATTTTAATTTTCAAGCAATGAAGATAATCTATCTTGGATCAACACTTGTGTAATGCTTCTTTGGCATTAATTTTAGTTCAATTTTTACCTTTTGTGTGGTTGGTTATATATGTTTTATTGGTTCATTTTGTTGTGTTTTATCTTAAAATCTCAAAATATGATCAAAACAAGCACTTGTAAATAGATTCAAACATATTCAAATAGGTTGTAAACTATGGAAAAACTTATTGGGATGTTTTGGTTGTGAAATATCTCGTTTTCCTTCTAGAACATCATCAATTGGTGCCATTTTTATGAAATATTGATGGGTGATATGTTAAAAGACATAGTTTGTGCAGTAGAACTTGTTTTTAAGCCATTGTAAGTCCAAAAAAATAAGTTATAGGTTTGAGAAAACAATTTGGTGCATCACCTAGTTAGTTGTAGTTAAGATTTAAAGGAATTTTAAGTTATTTTCAGTCTTCTTCTTATCCTTTTCCTTCAAAATAAGTAGGATCGATCAAGTTCTAGGTTGTCAAGCAAGAGGAACTAGCCTTCTCTTGAGGTTCATTCCAAGTTTTAGGCAACCCATAGGCCTAAGAATGTTCACATGTATCAATAGGTAGCTAAGTTGGTAGCTTAGCTTTGAGTGCATACTTTTTTTATAACAATTAGAATAAAAAAAATTAAAAAACCAAATAAGTCATATAGTATCTCGTGCATTATTTCCATCCTAATTTTTGGAAATCAAAATTAAACAAACCACTAAGATCATTCCTTCACTCAGACGTTTATGACATCAACAGTTATTGGGACTGGCAGATAGTTCAAGTAAGATTTTTCGCAACATATCCTCTAGACAAGAAAGTGAAATATTGAACCTAGTCCTTCAAAATTTTGATTTTTGAAAAGTAGCACCCTTCCAAAACAACACTCAAACCTTAGGGTATTTAACATCATAGCAACCATCTCAAACATCATTACACTTTATGACCATCTGACGACTGACTGCTCCAATTCAACAACTGAACCTTGTAGCACCGATCCTCCAACATAGTCTCACACACATTGAAGGTGAACAAACTTATATCATTACCAATTTAAGAACCTTCATATTTGAGAAAAACAAAACACCCAATCAATGGAGACACATAGGACAAATCTTAGACAAAGAGGAAGAGAAAGTAGACATAGTAACCAAAAGACCTATGTTACCATTACCTTTGTGGCAATAGATATACATCCCTCACGCTCTACAACAAGAAAAAAACCCTTAGACCTAGCAAGAGAAAAATCCTTAAGCGAAAATCCATACTCCACCTTTCAAAGAACCGCCCTACAAAAAAAATTGCCAAAGGGTCCATCTCAAGAAGATATCACACCAGTCAAAATTGATTATACTTTTTCTATCTACGATTTGCACTAGTAGGCCAAATTTTCCATAGATAGGAGTCATGAAAATAGTCACAAGAGCTTGTCAGTTGTTGATGACAACTACAAGATCACAACACAAGATGAACATGGAAGCAAGCAAGAATAACACTAGCATCCCACCAGCAAAAAACCATAAATGACAAAAGTAACCCATGAGGATATAAACCAAGTGACCTTATGATAGGGTATTGAGTATCAAAAAATCACCAAAACATGTTGATCTATTACCCAAATCACTCTTATCAAGGATCACAACATCAAGTAGGGTAACAACATTAGGGGTTTCAAAATCACCATCAAGGAATAAGTCCAAAACATCAAATTTCCCTAAATAAAATTTATGAAAAGATTGAGGAAATTAAACAAGATCGAAATACGACGTATCATCAATGAGTTATTCAAGGTTGGAACATTAAATATCCACAACCAACAGACATTATTCCACAAACACATCAATATCCACATCAACAAAACTTCCAATATCTGCAATATAAAGAATTTCCACAACACCAAGGTGTACCTCAAGTGTAATATCAAAATATACCTCAAATGTAGTATCAAGGAGTTCCACAAAATCAAGAGAAAAATAATCAAGAAAATCCATACAGGAAAAATTGCCAAACAAGAAGGAAATTCACCCCTTTGGGAGAGACTTTAGAGGTAATCATGCACAAACTAGTACAATAGGAACTTATCAAAATCAATGAAATTCCAACTTATGGTGAACCAAACTTTAAACTTCCTTGGTATAACGAGTACGAACAATGTGAGTTCCACAAAATCAAGGTTCACCCAATGAACATATGTTCTACACTCAAACATATCTTCCAAGACCTTATTAATCAAGGAGAAATAACTATTAACATTCAAGGGCCATCTACCAATGACAATATTGATAGTATCTCAAACTCATAAGTTAAAAACAATGATCAAGAGCTATCTATCACTGATCACATTGACAATGTCTCTACATCATCTAGTGAAAAAGAGGACATAAATCAATAAGTTATTCCCAAGCATGATAAAAAAATTCACCAAAGACTAGCAATGATCCAGTCCAACATATATTGACATCATCCAACCTCATGGTAATACATATTGATAAAGAGACTTTTAATCCAATACTTATACCCAATACAAAAAATATAAGCCAAGAGCTATTACCCAAATGCCCACATTTTGAGGAAACCCAAGGATCCTTTACAAGAAATCCCTTCTTTGAAATTGATCCATGTAAATAATGTGATCCAAAGCGTATCAAAGATAATACTAAACAAACTGAAGATCAAGAATCCCTACCATCAAGATACTACAATGACTTGGAAAATATCTTCCAATACATCCAAGGTTTTCCAAAATAAGAACAAATCCATACACCAAGCAAAAATATATCTACCCATGAGATGTTTACTTCTAATGGATATGTATATGATCATCATCTAAGAAAAGAGTCTCATACTCTTGATATCATAAACAAGGAACAAGAGTCACCTACTTGTAACATCTTTACACATGATCAAAGTATAGAAAAATATAGAGACATATCTAAAAATTGATCAAGAAGAAGCATTGAGATCAAAAACATCCTCCAGGAAGGTTGAAGACATCGAGCATGAAAATATGGAGCACAATATCTTAAAATCAACAAAGATAAATAAAAATCCTAAGAAACAGATCCTAGGTATACACCAAACAAAGAAGCATCGATATATCTTGAAGAACTATCAAAATCTGATATTTCACAAGATCAAGTTGAATATATAAATCAAGAAGTTATCCCACCTATGAAGGATCATATCAGTAAAGAATCAATCACATTTGAAGATCCACAGTAGAGCAGGAAAGGATTAGCACCTTGTTTCCAAGGTAAGACATATCCTATTGCAAATAAAAAAATTCAACGGATGCATAATCAAGATAGAGGATTAGGCCTACATGAATAGGATATCCCAGAAGTGGTGCATATTATTGGTAATCCTAAGCATCAAGGTCTTGGCTATTTAGTAATAAAGGGATCTAAACATATGAGTGATACCTCTATAATACTAGGGGCAACTTTATCTAATGCAAGCATCAACATAGAGAGCACAAAGAGTCCTTACGATGAAACCACTACTAACACTACAACTAGTTGTGTCATGAATCATCGTCCAAACATATTTTGACCCTCTGATTGGGAGCAACAACAAGAGAAAAGGCTATATTTAAGAACGAAACAAGTCCTTGAAGTAGAATAATTAGTAAAACAAAATGGGAAAGAAAATTTTAAATGGATACAAAAGAAAAAGTAAGAAAATCATCCCTATCAAACTCCATTAGTCAAAGAAACTATGGGGAAAAATAAAAAAGGGAAGTTCATACATCAAAAAAGTCCAACAATGCAAAAAAATCTTCAAGAGTGACCTACAACACCTATATGAAGATGTTGGTCCCAATCGAATCTCCATATCCACCCATCATTGCTCATCATCCCAAGTTTGGAAAATAAAAGGTTCGAAACTGTCAACCAATCCATCTGAATCTTGTATCCCTCAGTGCATTTCACTATCCATGATATCCAAATCTCACATTAACCAAGCATTGGCAGCAACTCTTTATTATAAGGATTCTAAGAGAACTCTCTCGCAATGTGTGCATCAAGGTAAGGTTAACTTCGATATCAACAAGAAAGATAAGAATTATTAGGGGTTACGTTCAAGTGCTCGTATCCTAACAAAACAAATCCTGGAAGTAGGATATCATTGGCAGGTCATGATAGTAAAAACAACCATATTAGCACTAGTAGCATCTACATCAGTACCACTATGTGGTTCAAAATGAGAAAAAAAATTATCACCATGATGAAAACCTAGTAAATAGGCATCTTGTGTGACATCATGAAAATATATAGAAAAAAACATCGAGAAAAATCGTCTTCCAGTGAAAACCACTATGGTGGTGCTTTGGACAAGTACCATGATGAAAACTTGGAAAATAGGCATCATGTGTAGAGTCGAGCATCTATGTGCACCATTTTAGGGGGAAGCATCTCAATCTATCCATAAAAAATCCAATCCATTTTTATCCAAATCCAACTTATCTTGATTTTGGCAAATGTTTGGTGTACACTTTACATTTCCTTATGGAAAACATCTTGACATGGGTCACTACCATTAATCCTATCCTATCCATTATTATCTGAGCCATGAGGCATTGTTCAAGAGGGCATACTCTATCCAAACATGTTATCCTATAACAAGATAATCCATCACCTACATTGCTAGACATTGGGGGGCAAGTACTTACATCTTGCTTTAGAATAAATCTTGATCTATGACTTCTAGCTCACATTGTGATTCAGCCATTGTCCAAACAACAAGGTGTGCCACATTGTAGCCATCCCAATTTATCCCATCATCAAGGTATCCCGCTAATGCACTATCAGGGCAACCTTCAAAATAGTTCATCCCATCAACAAGGTATCCTGCCAACGCACTATTAGGGAAAACTTTTGAAAGAGTTTGTCCCAACAACAAGGTGTACCCACCAACACACCACTAGGGTAACCTTCAAAACAATCATCCCAACAACAAGGTGTACCACCAATGCACTACCAAGGACACCTTTAAAGATACCAACAACATGGATTATTCCTTCACTCAAAAATCCTAAGATATCAACAATTTCTTGAACCCCACATCTAGTTCAAGTAAGCTTTTCCACAACATATCCTCTATAAAAACAAAGTGAAATATCAATCCAAATTTTCAACATCTTACACCCCAAGCAAAAGGGTAAAAATCTAAAAAAATAGAAAAAATATAGAAAAAATAGAAAAAATAGAAAAACAAGAAAAAAGTAAAGAGAAATAAAACATTGTTTAAGTGAAAAGCACTTTGCAGTGCATCTATAACAGGTACCATATTGAAAACCTAGAAAACAAGCACTATGTTTGAATAAGACTCACATCATTATTTATCAGTACTATCCACGATATCCACCCATCCATTTCATAATAATACATATATCCAACCATGACTTGTTACTAATTAAGGAAAGTAGTCTTGTCTCCAACTGAGGGCAACTTCCTGAAGCTAGTCATGAATTCAATTTGTGAGCATCCTATCATGGTCAAAAACAACAAAAAGAAAAAACATTTGAAAAACAACAAAATTAAAAACATTTGAAAAATAGAAAAATCAAAAACGTGAAAACATTAAAAAAAAACATCGTTGGGTTGTTCCTTTATTCAAACAATCTAATATATCAATATTTTTTTGAACCTCATAGCTATTTCGAGTAGATTTCCCACAACATATCCTCTAGACACATAAGTGGAATATCAATCTAGATTACCAATGTTGTTTATCCAAAAATAGTTTATGCTTTGAGTCAAACAGTCGAACTACGTGGTCTATGTGTGTAAAATGTAGACAAGGCTTAACATCCCCTGAAGCCCTAGGTTAGTTCCCTTATGTTTCCATCATGCTTTATTTCAACATAGTCAAAAAAATTCAAAATCCAAAAATAGTCAAAAAAAAAAATCCAAAAACAAAAAAAAAAAATCAAAATCCAAAAACATTCACAAAAATAGAAAAGGTCAAAAACATTCAAAAACCAAGCAAACTACGAGCCTCTATGTGTACAATGTAGGTAAGTCTTATCTTTGATGAGCCCCTGAGGCCCTAGGTTAGTCCCATGAAAACAACAAAAATAGCATCACAAAACTTAGAAAATAAAAACAACCCACTCCATCATCAGAATTCACAATAAACTTGTCACCCATAATAAACAAATCGTCACAACCACCCTTTGAAAAAACAAAAAAAGAAAGAAAGAAAACATCAAAAGATAGAACTTTCAAGAAAAATAATCATAAATATTTGATTGCAAAACAGATAAAGACAATTCCAAAGCATCAACTATATATTGTTTGACAACGTACCAACATCCTGAGATATGCCTTAACGATCCGTTCCTACGATAGACATGACCAAGATCGAATAATAGCCCCGCCCCAAACAGATATGGCAAGTGATATTGTAACTTTGTTTTTATCTTTTCATAGTCTTATTTTTATGATTTATTTTATTGACTCATTCCCAGGATCTCTCGAGGATGTCCATAAGGATTTAGAGAAGAAGGAATGGGGCAATTGAGCGTCATTTCGATTTGTTGTTTGTAAAATATTTTTGTAATGCTACCATGGTGAATACTTGCTTTATTGAGTGTATGAGATTTGTGTGGAAACAATTCGTGAAGCAGTTGCATGCTAGGTGTTCTATACATTTATGTGTGATTGGTCGGAGGAGTTTTTCACACAACCCAAACCATATAATTTAAATAAAGTTTCCATATGTCTAGTATGAGAAAGAATACTCTTTGTTTGTAGAGTCAAAGTCCACACAATGGATACAAAGTCACCTTGGTCATTAATACTTTGGTGCATTGTATCTATTTGCTACATCAAACAATATTGTTCAAAACTGTGAAGTCTCCAAGCAAAGCAAAAGAAACATCATCAACTACTGACAACGTCAAATTCTTAATCAAAAATTTATTTTGACTAACATCCATCTTGCATAGCAATATCATTAGTACCATATCCATCTTGCATCCATAATATCATCAATAAATATCATTATGACAATAAACCAATAAAAACATCATGTATCATGTACGAGGCATACATCCATCATATATCAACACCACATAAACATCATATACCAAGACTATATATCGATCATCCATAATAAAAACATCATATGAACCAAAGTATGATTTATCCATCCATATCATATGCATACATCAAAAACATACATAAGCATACATCATCATACATAGTATCCATGATCATCACATAAGCATAAAATGAAGCTAAATTGAAGAAGGTATATCTCATATATATGATCATAAAAAAAGAGCGAATGCCATAAATACATCATCATCAATGAAACAAGTGTGATAGGATAAAACAAAATCATACATATATACGAGGCCTCGACTGGGCCGATGAATATATATATAAACTTCATGTCTGTAATATGTCTCTGAGAAATGAACAACATGAGGATCAAGTACAAAAAGTAAAATTTCCTACAAGAAGGATAAAGCCCTATAGACTAGGTTGCAGGCCACCATAAAAATTTGACTATCTAATAGAATGATCACCTACCTTTCCACCACCACCACCATTGCCCGCAACACTAGGCTCTTTGAACTATGGATGTCAAGCAACCCTAGGAACAATAGCATCATATAAGGTCTATTAGTATGTGGACATCTGTAATATCCAATATCCCTTTGCTCTAAACCATCACGCTCTACCTTGAGAGTATCTCTCTCTACCATAAGAATTTATACTTGATCCTCTACAACATGTCGTCACCCGCTCTCACTATCTCGCTTAGCCCTCAAAATGTCCCTCTTTATAGTAAAAGTAGCAACTTGAGCCTTTGCGGCCTATTTTTGCACTCTCTTCATCTCTAGCAACAATTATCTGAGCTAACTATATACCTCCATCCCCACGTGGTGGAGGGGGGCCTGAAACCTTTCCATGACCCTATTCTTGGGGAATATGCTCATCCTGACCACCCTGTGCCCCACCATGTCGGGCCCTATCTAGCTACTCTACAAGAACCTCAATATATTTTTGATCACTGCGCCAACCTATAATACCTACTCTACCCAATGCAGGATCACCCCTAGGATCTATGAATCTCAATGGCCTATGTCATGCCCATGACTGATCATAATCAAGAGTAATACCTAGATCTGCTAAACCAACTGGCCAACCCCATCCAACTGGGGCAAGTTCTCTAAATGTAACAACAACATCTATGTTTTCCTGTTGACCCCATACACTGAACTCCCTAGTGGTCTGACCGAAATGAGCCTCATAAGTATCAATAAATCGACCCTATCTCTCTCCAAATTGATCACATACTCTGTCTAGTAAATAACACTCTAGCAGAGAATCTGATCGACCAATCAACCATCGGGTTTGTTGATAATAAACAAGATGCTCTAGATCCTTTGGTAATGCCTCACAATCCATATAAGGTCTCCAAACAAAACCTGACATCTCATCAAACACACAAAGCTAATACGTAAGATCCCCAAGCAAGGTGTAGTGTAATAAATCTCCATAATGATATAAGTACGAATCCTCAAGAGTACAATCATGTGTCCCATCAAGACAAGCGACTGCAGTGTACTCCCAGGCCCAAATATGCAAAAGCGAGACGCTTGCAGAAATATATTTCTTGCCTTGATATACAACCTCATGCATATCTCTATAGAGGTGGGCGAGAAGACATGGACCCCATGCATATTCGGTCCCATGCTCAAACATACCCTCAATGCAAATACCCCATCCAATAAGGAACTAACAACCTCTCCTATCAGGAACAACTAGTCCTGAAATCAAACCACACAGGACAAGAAAATAGGGTCTACACTACCAATAAACTCAGACAAATCAATCTCGTACTATCTCACCTCCAAGTGTCTAACACCCAACACATGTTGCATGGCACAGGAACCTCACCAAACATGGTATGTAATGAGCTCACCATGGATATAAATGCAGAGAATTATCCACACAATGAGGATGTCTCTTAATGTCATTGCTCAGCAAGCATGTGGTCATCATTGATGTATGAGTCTTTATGGGAGGCATGTAATAGATATGATGTAATCTGACCGCATCTAGAAAGTCCCACTCTAAAAAATTGAAACTGGTAATTGGATCAAACACATCTCAAGGTTATCTCTCCCTCGACTGTAGTGGTTTAAGGACCACCTACAATCATTTTAACCCACAATGTTAGGGTTTCAGTCTAAACACATAAAACAATACGAAAAATGATGAAAACCAACACTTAGGATAGACAAACAGACAAAAGCTAACAATATTAAGCAAAAGCAAAGAAACAAGAGCAAAGGCGAGGCTTTAAAGCAAGGGTGAGGGTTTAAGTCAAGGGCGAGAATATCAAATGCAAGGATCTGAAGCAAGTGTGGAGGTTTGAAGTAGATGCATGGAAAATAAATAGACGCATTCAAAAGCGAGAAATAGAGGCGAAAATATAGATCAAAAGTGAGGATCTACATTAAAAGCATGAAACAAAGGTAAAAATATAGGTCAAAAGTGAGGACGGGCTGTCCAAAATCTTGAACCAGGTTCAAATAATGTGGGGTTCCCTGAATCCTCAAAATTTCTCCTCAAAAATTGACAAAATACAAAATCCAAAGACAATAATTCAATATAGGATCAAAGCACAAATGGAGCAATTAAAACCTTAATTACCTATATTAAACCTCAAAACCCTAATTTTTACTTAGGGAACCTTCCTACATTCAACTTAAGACTTCCTGGGAACATCAGAACAAGCAATGAGGGACCTATAGACCTAATTTTTCATCCTAAACAAATCTCAACTAAAATAGAATAGTGTCGTGAGCTTGACCTCAAAAACAAAATTTTCAACCAACCTCTTGAGGGGGAAGCAAAGAGTCCTACCATCATTTCGCTAAATTTTGGGGCATAGTGGGGCATAATTTTGTTTCAAAAACTTGATCTTAAAATAAAAATATTTGAGACAAAGCAACCAATACTTTGTATCAAAGAGGGGAAAAATGTAGACATGTAAAATTGACCTAAAACCTAGCACACATACTAAATGACATTGTCACATCATCAACAACATATCATCAAACATCGTTGCATTTCACATCAATTGCATCCAAAACCCTCATTTCCCCTATTAATTGAATAATACAACATTATTTAGTTAATTCACTTTTTCATAATTTCCAACAAATTAAATAAATTCCATTTATTTAATAAAGTCTCGAAAACCCTATTTTCGCTATTAATTGAATAATATTACATTATTTAATTAATTCACTTTTTCATCAATTTTGACCAATTAAATAAATTGTATTTATTTAATAAAGTCCTAAGCTCACATTACTTCATCCTGATTAGTTAAATAACACCAATTATTTAATTACGTCACTATATCACCTTATTCCCCTAAGTTAATTGAATTATTAAATCATAATAATTTAATTACAACACTTTCCCTCTAAAATTTGAATAATTAAATCAAACTATTCAAAACATCATCAAAAATCAAATCAAACTAATGCAACTTTGTTTGCAAAAGTAAAACTTGATTTGCATGTTCAACTCCAAAAAAGAATTAACTAATTAAATCAATTAATCAATTTTCCTCACCCACTTTCTGATTGAGCAGATTACGATTGTTGACTGAGCCATCTAATTTGTTGGTTGATCCATCTATTTCCTAACTAAGCCATCTGAATCCTGATTGATCAATCTAAATCCTGACAAACTAATCTATTCCTCAGTCACACAAACTATGCAATCTACTTTGCACAATCTACTCATGTCTAAATCCTCTCAACACCTTTTGACCATCAATCTTGATGCAACATTATTTAATCCTAACCATTTACACAATGAAGCACTGTTGACATTCACAACCACCATTAGAGCTTCAACATTTCTTCGATCAACCAACCATTCAATCATCAATATTTTTGCACACAAACTATGGAAGCTTCGTAGTGATACGAGAGATCCAACATCAGGTGAACACGCTTTGATACAAATGGGTAACGATTTCATTGTTGATATCATTTGTTTATGTATTGCATTCAAATCTTCTTGAATTTAGTAATCTTAATTGTTCATTTCGTAAGTGGAGGATTAAATCTAGATTAGTTTTCTTGATCTTAGATTAGTTTATGATTTCAATTACATTTATCTTGCTTTGCATCTAATTATTTTCCCCCTCACACAAAAACAAATATTTATATTCTAACCAAGAAATGTCAACACAAGGTTACTATTCTCAAAAAAGTTTGAATTTTCCAATTCCTAAATGAAAGGTTTAGAAAACTTGTAAATGATATATAAATAAATAAGCCTCATAAAATACTTTTGGTTTTGTTGATGGTGGCTTGTATCCTTAGAGAACCCATTTTTTTTAATTCTCCTTTACAACAATTAGTGGTTCCTCTTGATGACAATGAGGATAGGGAAGCTCTAAATCTAAGAAGTGGAGATTAAATGGAATATGTAGAAGGCTTAGAAGCTTCAATATGAAAGGGAAAAGACTCATAGAGTCATGTGTTGAGCATAAGAATGTTGTAGGTGGAGGCCATAATTCAAAAGGATTGATTCTCTATATGTCACTTGCTATCCTTGTTCTTTAATTAAGGGAATAGCGAACACAAAGCTATTATCTAGAATATTAGAAAAATGAAAAAACATCAACCTCTCAAATACTAAAGACAAGGGGATTAAAAATAGGTTTGAGGCTTCTCAATCATGGGGAATTGTTTGGGATAAGACTCGAGAGTTGATGGATAGATGAATGTAATCAATTGAGAGTTAAGAGGAGGAGAGAATTAGCTAGGGGGACTTAATGCTTAAGAGGGACTAGAATGAATCCTCAATTAAGATAAAATTTGAGACAAAACAACCAAAAATAAGTTAATTATATCTACCAAACACAAGGTCACCCCTTTTTCTAGAATTGGTCCCTCAAGCAAACATACAATCTCCCAGGAAACTCTTTATTCAAAGGTCTACAAAATGCTTTTAGTGCTACACAAGTAATTGGAACTCAATTTGAAGGCTAAATAAGGTGGATAAGAGGCTAAGAAGGACAATGGCACTATCATCATGTTGGAAAATGTTGAGAGGATATGCAATCTAGGGTACTTGAGTCATGATTTGGGTTGCCAAATTTATCATTGGATGGCCATACTAGCATAGACAATTTTAGGCACTTACAAAGTCAAATTTAGCACAAAAGCGTGTCATGTGTCACTATGTAATAATATTAAGATTTTCCATCAAAATGGACCCAAGACTAAATGGGAATTAGCATGGGTATGCAAGTTTCACCATTATAATTTTCCCATAGTTTGAGGTGCATGTGAATCCTCAAATGAATATGTATTTCAAAGTATATGAGCAGTCATAAACATGCATGAAACACAAATTTTTGTACATAAAAGGATATAGGGTTCATGTAAATTAATAGATATGCTAAATCCTTTTGTGTGTATGCTCTCACCTTGGCATGCATGCTCTGTATGGACTTACACAATGGGGAAAAGATGTGCAATGAATATTTAATATCTAACAAGTGAAATATGCATAAATTACAAGCTTGTTTTAATTAATCAATTAAAACCGTAGGGATATAAAGTGTAAGGTTATAAAATTCTCTATTTATGGAAAGTGGTGTGGTAATACTCCACCTAATAAAGTGATAGTATAATGGTATGACATATTAGAAAATTCCATGTCATGTGATCAAGATCCATATCATGGTCATGGTGAGATGTCTTATGTAGCATAAATCACTACCTAAAATCTCAACATAAGAATTTTAGTGAAAAAATGTTCTTCCTCTGATTGGTTGCACATAACATACACAAGGAACTAGAGGAGGGGAAAATAATATGAAAGGTAAATATAAGTAAATAAATCATTTAAATAAGGTAATAAGTGTCATGGGAAAATCATAAGGTGAAAATGGCCCTAGATGCACAATATAGGTAAATTTCAAATGATAATCATGTGAATCATATAGACTAGAAATAATAATCAAAGTGCATGATTTCCCCAAAATAAGAAAATCATAAGGTGAAAATGGCTCTAGATGCACAATATAAATGGTATGGGAAGACATGATGTCCCCAATGTATCTCTTCATGCATTTTAGGCATGTGAACATATTGTAGGATGGGAGGACATCATTTCTTGAATTACTAGATAGCTCTAGGAACATAATCAAACATGTTGACACAATATGAGAGAGGTATAATACCCTCCAATGTTAATGAATAAGCCTAGATAGCATAATAGAGAATGGGAAAATAAGATTCCTACATTCTAATAGTTAGCTATACTTGATTCTTGTCAAATATTTTTAAAGAAAAAAATGTTTCAACAATACATCATTATCAAAATAATATTTTGGTTGTCAAGTGCCTCTAATTTGTTTCTTTCACATATTTAACTAGAACTAAAATGACCCACTTGCAATAATACCATGAATTATCACCAAAGACTCAAACCCAACAACCAGTATTTTTGATTAGGCCAGTCACCCATTTTCAAAATCTACTTAACTTGAAACCCCATTTCAAAACCTTTAAGCAAGTATTGTTCCTCATGAACCACTTATTATTAGAGCTACTTGCCTCAACAGAGCATCATGATGAAATATTTACTCTGTTCTAGGACCAAAAAATATATCAAAAAGGGGTTGTGTAGGGGATGTCTTATCAACTAGCATATATATAATATAATCATAAATATAGCCTTAATTGTAAACCTTAATCTACCTCCAATACTAATTATAATTGTATATGCAATTTTTACTCTAATTCTAACCCTAATTCTAACCCTAAAGTTAATTAAACTCTAAACTTAATTGAAGCCTAACTCTTAACATTACCTTAAGTGAACTCTAACTCTAAACATAAGTAAATCCTAAGCCTAATTGAACGTAACCCTTATTGAACCCAAACCCAAACCCTAACCTTATTTAAACCTCAATACTAACTCTAACCCCAAGCTTTATCATATAACCCTAACCCTAAGTGAACAATAAACGTAATTGATTACATAACGTAAACCCTAATGTAACCCTAAGCCTAACCTTAACCCTAATTAAATTATAATCCTAATACCCTAATTATACCTTATCTCTAATGCTAACAATAACCCTAGTTGAACCATATACTTATCATAATTTATCCCTAACTATAATCCTAATCTCTAAAATGATTTGAATCTTAACCTTGATCACATTATAACCCTAACTGAATCCTAGTCCTTATTGTAATACCAAACCTATCCTTAACCATTATTATAACCTTGATTCTAAACCTAACCATAACCTTAATTCTAACCCTAATTTTATTATGGCCTTGATAGTAATCCTAACCCTAATTATAATTCTAAACCTAAATCTATCCATAACACTAACCATTGTTATAACTATAATTTAAACTCTACTTTCTAAAATTAATTCTAACCCTAACCCTATTAAACCCTAATGCTAATTGAACCCTAACCCTTACCCCAATTAAACTTTAACCCTAACCTTGACCGTTATTGAGCTTTAATCCTAACCATAATTAAACACTAGCCCTAACCCAAAATTTATCATAGAAACCTAACCCTAACCCTAAACCAAATTGAAGCCTAATATAAGCTTGACCCTAACCCTAATTTAATGGGATAACCTTGATTGAACCCTAACCCTAACTATATTTAAATTACTTAATAATTATTTTAAAGAGAACTTTTCTAAAGAATTATTGTAGAATTATTTTATTTACTTAAATCTAGTAATATTTGTACCTATTATAATAATCTTGGATAAAGCTACACTCTAACAAGTATAATATCCATCAACCTAGAGTAAAGCCATAATATATTTGACTTGCAAGAATTTTTTGATGTCAAACTATTACGTATCCTACCTCTTTATCCCACATTTGTAATAACCTTTCTGCCACTCATTGTTTCTCATCATATTTTACACATATTTTCACCATTCTAACCCATCTCCTACCTGAAAAAATATATTATATATTAATATGCATATTCATTAGCCTTTTTTCTCTTAATATTTGAAATGTTCTACAATTTTATAACATTAATTATCATTTTATAATTATGATAGAATCTATTAGATCAAACTAAATCATTATGAAGGAGTCCTAGAGACTGTGAAGATTGAGCAAAAATTAGGAATGTAATAATAAATTTATTTTATTGGTTTTGTTTCTAAGTTTTAAAATTCATTATTCTTTTGTATATTTCACAATCTAATTTTCTTCTTTACTTTTTAACACTACAACAAATCCATATGATTAGCTCCCTTTTTTGCTTCCACCCACTGTTTCAATGTATTTTTCTCCAATTTTCTTAAAAAATTGCTGTGATTTGTTGATTCATCGCTATTTTTGGCGTTTATTGCACCGGCTAGAACAAGCAGGCGCTAAATTCAGTGCAAAGTAGTGTCAACTTTTACGTCATGTTTAACACCGGGTTCAATGCCAAATTTAGCACTGAGTCTAGCACCAATCCTAGCACTAAGTTTTCACTGAGATTAGCTCTCAAGTGTAGTGTTGATAATAGTGCCTAATTTAACACCTAATTATATGCCTACTTTGGAGCTTACTTTAGTGCCTAGTCGAGCCCCAGTGTAGCCCCCTATTTTTTGGCTGAATTCATGATTGAATGGTCCTATGTGCATATCTTAGGGATTAGAACATATTAAATAAATAATATCAGTAGCACTAGAACATATCGGTGGAAGGGAACACATCCCACCGATGGAGTGATACATTATATAGTAACAAAGTTTGAAACATGTGGTGAAAGTATATTGAGGGAACAGAAGGCTATCGAGCCAACATAGTCTGGTTTCCCCGATGAAATGATAAAATGCTAAAGGCATCAGAGGAAGTGACACTTATTGGTGGAAGGCTAACAAGAGTCTCCCCAATGACTCGATAAGACCATGAACCATCAAGTACATGTTAAGGAAGGATATCGAAGGAACTAGGGCACATCGAGGAGACATTATCTGGCATCTTGTCGATACCCCAAAAGGAAGGAGTTCATCGATGAAGAAGGTGGTTATTGGTGAAAATGGAATCATGGTCTTGCCGATGCAACGATGATGATTTTTTTTAATGATGTGACCTCTCATTTATATCGTTGAGATATTCAAAATAAATGATTTGCTTGATGACAAGATTGATAGCAAGTGGAGCGTTTATGAGCTAGAGCTGAGTGAATTATACCTCAATTTGATCACATATTTTCATTAAGACTTGAAAAGGATTCGTTGGATGCGGGAGCAGAGTAAAGGAGGTTGGGAATTCACCATTATTGCACAGCTCAGAACCAACGAAAGTGAATCCAAGTAATTTTACAAAAACTGATGAAGAAGTTGTTTCTATAAAGACTTATAAGAAAATTGAACAATGGAAGAAAGCTGAGAAATGCCAAAAATTAAGAAACAAAAAAAGAGAAAAGACATCTAAACCAAGACTTAATTGCCTATTGTTTGGGGTTAGGGCCGAGACCTAAAAGGAGTGCACTAAAAAATCCTTCCATGGATAAGTTATGGGACAAGCACAAAGGTTTAGGAGACGTGTGGACACCACGATGGGGATATAAGCTATTCATATACCATTATAGGAAACAGTATAGGTTTCAACTAGTCTGCAACCCGTGGAGATTGAACCTAGGAAGATTAGTGGTACCCAATGTGTTTGTTAATATAGAGTTGGTTAAAGCTCTAGCCAACAAATGATCCTAAAAGAAGAGCTATTCAATCACACGATGGATCTGACATTTCTCATTATCTCCAAAGATATCATATCTAATGTTTTTTAATTGGAATTCTCTCTGAATTTACCACTTACAATCAAAGACCTTCTAAAAGAGTACCGTCACATGAACATGAGCTATAAAATATGGAAGCTACCACTACACAGGCCTAGGGATGAAGGTAGCCAGCTCAAAAGGTTTTCTAGTAATGATAACTCTCCATTTCATGAGGATTTATTTGAAGAATATTTTCAATATACATATTATTCACTTGGATGAGTGTTAGGAGCAGAGGTCCCACCCCTCATGTCAACTGCCCCAATGATCTTGGCTACATACATACAAAGAAAATATTCTAGACCATTTGACTATGTCAGTTATTTATCCAATGCTCTGTACCAGGGGATGGGAAGGATCAAAAGCAACAGTGATAACATTCATGATTTCAAATAGTACTCTTTTTTTATGCATTTGCTTCTACATGAAGGAGAAGTTTGAAGGTTCTAGGGAGAAGAATTAAGGATAAGAGATTTAGATGAAAGTGGGAATTATAAACCTATATAAATGTGGACTTCCATATAGGATAGCAGATATGGTAGATCACACTATCTGTACTTTGAGGAATATTTTGTCAATCCATTGTTCAAATTGTTGGGAGATCCATGTAATTATAACTTGTCCCTTGAAATATAGAAATTATTGAGACCAAAGGAAAAGGACCCCAGGAAAAAGGTAAATCATAATTGGGTGGATTGGTATGCATCTCCTTATTGCATTGTGATTAGAGTCTATGGGTTTGAAGGAGCCCCAAATCTATTGCCAAAAATAGTTTCAGACATAATAGCCTATTTGGAAATTATGAGATTATTGGCTACATCTAATGAATAACATCTTAAGAGATACAGTAAGTAGTCTATCATGCCTAACTCTTTGTGCTTTGGATATTTTACAGTAGTCACCAGTGAAGGGTATGAAGAAATTGATACAAAATTGGAAAAATACAATTTATCGTTGGGTAATGAAAGAAGAATTTTGATATAGAGGGTTTTATTCACAAGGCAAAATTGTCACAAGGAATATTAGGTTATGGACACCAATTCTCTTTTGATGTTGTAATAAGAAATTATGATGGGGCCTCAAACAAAGACATGATGACTACATATAACAAAGTTCTGCTTGTTGAGACCTGAAAGAAAGGAAATGTCCCATCCTATTTAGGGGCATTTAATGAAGTACATGATCCTCTAGAAAGAATTGGGAAACTCATCACTCATGTTGATGAACTAATAAAAGATGTACCCCTAGATGTGTTTGAAGCACCTTAGACAACTTATTCAGGAATGTAGGCTGATGACATAGAGCCTCTTGATTACATACCCTCACAGACCACTCCAAAATTGAACTTCTTTGTAGATACAACCATGAGTGAAGAAGATGATGATGAGTTCAAACAGATAAGCACCCATGTAGCTACACAATATGAGCCACCTCCATAATAAAAAATTATAAAATTTGAGGCATCAAATGAACTCTTTGATGACGTGAGAGTCAAGGTTGCGCAAGAATTTATTTCTGACAGTGATTTTGTCAAGATTTTTGAATTTCAATCATTTTTTTATGAGAATAAAGGAAGAATGCTAAGATAGAGGATGAAGGACATCACTCCTGAGCAAAAGGAAACCACCTTGGAAGAGTTGAGAAAATAAATAGACAAAGAGTTAGAATCTATCACCTCTGAAAGGGGAAACAAATTACTGCAAGAGGCTAGGGTACTACTCTTACTAGGATGGGATATCAGCTCTGCAATAGTGTTCGACAGTTTTAGGAAAAGAGGAGACAAAAAAATGCATCTAACAGAAGAGTCAAGTGATAAAATGTACTCAGGATCAAGGTACAACCCAAATGAAGCCACCCTGCTAATTTGGGCATTGTATCCTCAAGATAAAAGGCTTGCTCTCATCAATAATCCAAACCAAGTTTTTGGACATCTTTTGGTCCACAAGGTAGGGGACACTAACCCCATTGAAACAACTGAGCTAAACATAAATGTTGCAAAATTCACTAAGGCATAGATTAAAAAACTGGTAAAAGAAAATGATAAATTAAGGAGGTGGCTAGTCATAGAGATAAACATCTTCCTCTTCCAAATCAGAATTGTATTCCCCATGGTTAGAGAGTGACAAAAGAATATTGGATGCATTATTAGATGTAGCTTAGTGGAAACACTGTCATTAGAAGTCTCAAGAGAAATGCAAGGAGCTAGAAACAGGAATAAAAACCACTAAATATAATGTTGTTTCTGAGATAATCAAAGAAAGATTCAATAGGATGATGGATCGTGCTGATGAATATTGGAAGTTGTTTAAAGAAACACACTCAAAACTCTTAGAGAATGAAAGATTGCAAAGACAAATGATTAACAAAAGGGAGGAGCTCCAAAATGAGAAATCCATGAAAGGTCAAACATTGCAAACATATAATAAGTTGGTGGAATCACACAAGTACGATAATAGGCTCAAAGAGGACCTTAACTATTTCGATTTGCATCCTGTAGTCCATGATAGCCTTGGAAATCCTAGGGATAAAGATGATTGGAAGGATGAGCTCGCCATGTATCTACATACTACATTGCAAGAAATAAACGATGAAGAGATGGTGTTACAAAATACACAAACAACTTGAAAAGATGATGTGTGTGGAATATGATATGAAGGGTGCAATTGCCAACATGGAAACTTATGCTAAGGAGGAATACTCTCGTAATCTCTCCACCATCAACTTGTTCATCAACCAAACTAGAGATGCAACAAATCCATAGGGGCAGCCATTGGAGCTTAAAGACCAACCGACATCATAAGGAATATACACTCTATAGGTGGTGCATTATCATGGAGTAGGAGCCTTGAAAAGATCTTAAGTGGTCACGGGCACCTGGTGGAAGATTAACGAATCAATGCATTCGTGTGCTGAAGTGTTATGTTTTCATTTATGTTAATTAACTATTTGTCATCAAACATCATAACTATTTGTTATCATGCATATTATTTAAAAGGAAATATAATGAAGATGACTGATTATAATTTGTAATCCATTTTCGGTGTCCAATTGTTGTGTCAAATTTTCAAGCTTATTTATTGCTTTGCTATCTCCAAAGTGATCTTTTCAAGTTATTTAAGTTTGCAAGATTTATCAGGGCACATTTTTTGTTACTATGTGGATGCTTTGATTGGTTTCTGGTTAGGTGTGAATTAAAGTCCTTTCAAGTAATTTACTTTAATTGGCTCCTATTAAGGATAAAAAGTCCTTTTAGAGAAATTGTTTTGATTGGTTTCCATCAACTTAAGAATTAAAATTCCTTTCATACTTCCACAATAACTTGAGGGGATAACATTGGGATTATTAAAGAAGAGCATTGTAATATCAATTGAAGCAATATAATGGAGAACATATTATTATCAGAGATTCTCCATGACTGTGTCATCATTCTGTATTTTTCTTATGTTTTCCATACTTATTTCTTCTTATATTTGAATGAATATCATATTTTGAGCCTCAATATTGTGCTTATGTGAATGAATGTGCTGATATAGTAAAGCATTTATTGTGGATGTTGATAGAGATGCTAATTTTTTTGAAAATTTGAGCTTATTTTTCCTTGTTACATGTTCAACATAAAAATGGAAACTATTTAAAAATGATAAAGTTAAAAAAAATCTTATTTAAATAATTGTGAGTTACGTGCATTAATATTTTATTAACTTTCGTGTCTTCACAAACATATATTGATACAAAATGAATGGAAGAAGCATCCAAGTAATCCTAATTTTTTCTACCAACAATTCATACCAAAGATTGAACAATTTAAGGATATTGCAATAGGTAATTTGTATCGACACAAATAATATTACTGAAGCATTTCAAAGTTTAGGCCATAAGAATCATCCTTTTTTAAACATGGATTGCAAATAATTCTGAAAATTTAGAATTCTTGGTCATTAACATTATTGTCTACTACAATGTCATCCAATGTATCATTGTCAATATTCATATGTTCTTTCAAGTAATTAATATTATCATCATCCTCATCTTGATCTGCATCATCTTCATCATCATTGAAATTTGACAGTAGACCATCTATATTGTTACCAGATGTATTTGGATCATCATTTTCTATACCATCCATATTGTTGTCTTCCATAACATCATCTAACTTTGGATTGTTGTCTTCTTGTGCCTGAACATAACCATCTTCAACATCATCATGGATGTCAATTTCTTCGATGTTCTCTAATCCATCTCTCTCATTTTTTTGGCCACCATTGTTTTTCTCAGTATCCGCTAATGCATCATCAAATACATGCCTTAATCCTGGATCATAATGTATGAAAAACATCTATTTTGGGTCCAAAATATCTTCATAGAAAAATACTTGCACATGAATGAAATACATATATTAGACGTATGTTATAACAATTTTATTGATTAATAAACACATGTATATATTCGCAATAAAGTATGAACTAATAAATAAATGATCACTACCGCTTCTTGTTTGAGTTAAAGAAATACCTTCTCACAATGAATTGGTAGAACATAAGGCTCCTTATCCTTCGGTAGGAAGCATGAGGAATCTATAGGAAACAATCCACTATGGATATCATGTTTTTTGTGTCCTCTCAAATGCTTCATACCATCTACACTTAAAAATACAACATTTAAAAGAGCAGTAATCCAACTCAATAATTTCTTATATTTTCCCAACATATTATAGATTCCCTTCAATTATATTCTTATCTTTTGAGCTTGATCGACTCGATTGCTTGAAGTCAACCATGATGCCACAATCAAAGGATCGTCTCTTTACATCTACACTTTCTACCTGATAATGTCGACCATATGAACACATTGCTGGATATTTCCTCGCTTGTGAAAGACCATTTATTTTAGTAAAAACAAATATAATGACGAATATTAAAATGGTTAATAGTGTCAAAACAGTAAGGAAGCAACATTTTTTAAAATTCCAACTATACCTTTCTTTCACATCCTCTAGACAAGATTATTTCATCTTCTGTTATGTATGAATCTATACCTGCATCTTCTATTTGATTTTGTTATTGTTTAGTAACCCATTCTAGTGTACAATATTTTCCCCATTCCCCAAGCAAATCAGTGGGAAGTGGAGTATTCCTTGGGTTCGATCTCTTAAATTGTCTCCTTTCTTCTAACACTTCTCTCTTTTTATCATACAGATCAATCCATTTGTTCATAAATTCCATGTGGTACAGAATGAACTTTTCGAGTATAGAACTTTCATCTACACCTATTACATGTCAACATGTTTATTTCAAACTCCAAATGTAATTCTATTAATTTGATAAATAAATTATAGAGTAAATTATTAATGATTGCAAGAAAAAAAACCACACTGATCGTAAATTTACTTACTAATTTGTATTTCAACACCATTAGATTGTGGTTTTTCTCCATCAATAATATTTGATGCTCGTTCTTCATCCCAGATGTGTGGCCCATCTTCAAAATCCTTACCAAGGAATTCACATAGGAAGAAAAATGTTTCATTCAATACATATCCTTCAGCCATGCAACCCTCTAGATGTGCCTTTTGTCGGACATATCTTTTAAGAGTTTTCATATATCTCTCAAAGAAAAACATCCACCTCATTGATACAACACCCACCAATTCAATTTCATCGACTAAGTGTATAAGTAAATGAACTTGTAGGTCCATGAAACTTGTAGGGAGCTCCTTCTCAAATACACATACAATTTCTACAATTTCCTTCTTCCACTTTGGTACTTCAAATTCATGGATCTCCTTGGAGGTCACCCACCTAATATAAGAATAGTAAATTAGTATGAACCTTTAGTCAAAAATTAAAATGCAATATAATATCTCTATGTCTCTCACACATGAACATTTCATATAACCACATACCTTATAAATGTTGACAATCGACTTATGGAATTCCTTAAGTCAACTGTAAGACAAGAATCCCCCCTAATTGCCAATGGCATGATATGCTATCAAAGACATTTATCAAAAGGTCATTAGTAATTTTTTCTCATGCAACAAAATATCAAAATATATTTAGTACTTAATCAATGTTACCAATAAATTTTAAATGATGATATATAATATCCTCATAAAATTATGAATTCATGTGTTTTAAATCCTATGATATGCCCATCAACTATAATAGCTTTATCCAATGATGACCCATAACTATTAGGTGTCCCTATTGAATGGAAGACATTTTTTAGTTGGTCTAGCTCTTTTCTTTTTTTAATCCATTGAGCTTATGCATATGTTCATTTTCCCTATTTGGCCACAAATGTTTTCTATCAATTTTGGTACGGGAAAGAGCAATATCTCTCCTCGAAGACAAGGTTTCCTTGTCTTTGCCTAATATATGTCGAAATATACAATCTAGGACATTTTTTAAGACATTCATAGGATCTAATAGGTGAGATATTAATAGATCCTTCCAGTAAGGAAGCTCATAAAATATGGATTTCCTTTTCATTCCTTCTAGCATATTGACTAGAACTTGATTTTGGTTCTTGAATTGAATCATCTCGATCAAAAAAATCCTCCCAAGCTTTCAATTTAGCATCTTCATACTTCTTAAGCCAGTCACCTAGACCCATAATCATGGGAGGGCCTCTATTTTCAACTTTTCCATCAAATGGATTCTTCAAGTGATTTCTAAACCTATGATCTAGTGGTAGAAAAACCTTGTTGTTTGCGTAAAAAAATTTATGTATATCTTTAGAATACCATCCTTGAAATTGTTCTACACATCTTGGACATGCAAATATCCCCTTTGTTTGAAGCCCTGCAATTCAACAAGTAATGTTAATAACATCAAAAAATAAGTATAAAACTAAGTATGAAAGTTGGGATGAAAATAAATTATGAGTGTAAATACGTAAATAATTTATCTTACCAGAACAAACACCAAGTCCTAGGAAATCATGAATAGTACAACATAGCACACCATACAACATGAAGAACCTATTTGAAGTAGGATGTGATATGTCATACATTTTTATGCCTTTCCATAGTTGTTGCATCTCATCAATAAAAGGCGCAAGATAAACATCCATGTTTTTAACTTGATTTTTTCCTAGAACAATGAGAGTCAGCATAAGGTGCTCCTTTCTAACACTCATCCATGGGGGAATATTGTATACTATCAATCGACTGACCAAACACTATAATTTGAGCTCAAGAAAGAGAATGGGCACACTCCATCAATTGCAAGACCAAACCTGATACTATGAGGTTCATCTTTGAATTTTCTTGGCCATTTTTCCTCTATGTGTTTCATTGCTTTGGAGTCGGCTGAAATTCGCATGAATCCATCTTTACTCATATTCTTTGCATGCCAATCCATCAATTGTGCAAGTGAATTGCAATGAAACATTCGTTGAAGTCTAGGTATAATTGGCATGTGACGTAAAACCTTCTTTGGAACTGTAGGACCTTGTACATCTATATGGTATCTCTTCTCTTTAGATACAGGGCATTCTACCTTGTTTTGATATTCATCTCTATATAAAATGCAATCATTTTTACATGAATGAATTTTCTTATATTCAATCCCCAACTCAACCAACAACAGACGCACCTCTCTGCAATTTGATGGCAACACATCTCTTCAGGGAATATTTTAGTTTT
This sequence comes from Sequoiadendron giganteum, assembly GCA_007115665.2. Taxonomy (NCBI): domain Eukaryota; kingdom Viridiplantae; phylum Streptophyta; class Pinopsida; order Cupressales; family Cupressaceae; genus Sequoiadendron; species Sequoiadendron giganteum. The sequence continues at coordinate 309,176,841 of CM021103.1, forward strand.
TAGTGCCCTGTAAGATTGCCAAAGATTAAATCAATTGAATGTTTGACTTATGATGAACATGTTTGATATGTCAATCTACACTAGGACTATTTAATACAATATATGGTTTTAAAATCCCCTTAAATAAATATAAATGAAGTCGGTGAATATTTATGAATTATGTACACCAACTGACAATGGAAAGTAAGAAATAGATTTCAACTCACTTCAGTAGGATAGTGAATCCTTTGTCTGACCAACCAAATAGTGACTTGATTTCTAATAATATTAATGTGCATGCTAGTTGTGAGGTTCTACTTGCACCTGATTTGAACATGGATGTCTTCATTGCTTGCTTGATGGACTCATTTAGGTTGTTATCATCAACATTATGTTGGTGGTAATTACCCTTGCTATCATCGTTACTGTCAGCCATATGATCATTATTTTCATCATTGTTTCCATCCCCAAAGAAACTTGCAAGAATTTCATTCAATCCTTCTTCATGCACTGCATTTTCACTATCATGATCAACATCATTAAGGCTAGGTGGCATCTCATCAATGTATGAAGATCTCATCAATTCTTCAAATTTTCTCAAGTGGTAGTAATCTCTTCAAACTCACTTTTTTCGCCCTAGTATGGTTTAAAGGATGGTTTGGATCATCCCGTCCAAATATTAATAACCCAGTTAGATCATGGGTATTAGTATGTGTTTCATCAACATCTTCTACCTATCAACAAACACAACCATTATTTAATATTTGGAAACAATTGGATAAATCATAAATGTATCAATTTCAAAGAAATATAATCAAATATGGCTTAAAAAATAAAAATAAAAATTGTATGAACATATATACATTAGTTGAATAATGGAACATTATTTTATAGACTACCTTTTTTATACAATAATTTAAATAAAACAAAATTTTGACAACATAGTTTATAAAACATCAATCCACACTCATTTATTATTCTTTGGTTTTCTGCCCTTAGGAACATCCTTAGGGAGACCTTGTTCTTCCCTTTTCTTTTGTTCAAGAGTGCATTTTAAGAAGGCGTAATCAATCAATATTTCATCCCTAATGGTAATGTCCTTAATAGCCTCATCCATTATCAATATATCAACCTCTCTTTCCATATCTCCATATTTATCATTTATAACCTCAACAAATTGACAATTAGGTCTTACATTAGGGTCCCTTCCCTTACTACTATTTATAAATCCTACAATATTTTTGTGTCTGTATGCATGTCCATCTATATACATAATATGAATTCTATTAATTTCTTTTCCACTTTCCAATGGAGACGATGTGTATACATATTCAAATTTAGACCATATGTTGACATACTAGGCTTATATTATGCTAGCCTTCTCCATTCATGACTATAATATGATGGACCATTATATGGCATTAATCTCCTAGTGGTTTGTTATGAATTGTTTCTATGTTTAGATCCCACATGTACATTTTGGAAAATAAAGAGGCCTAGATTTGCTCCATGAATATTGGAGGGTCATTTCATGTAGCTATATCCCCAAAAATTAAACACCTTGTACACTCTAGGTAGTTGTTGATCACTAGGCCAAGTGCAATATAGTCGAAGATCCAATGTCTCTTTGTAAATTGACCTCAAACTTAGGGGAAATTCATCATCTCCATCACATTCATTCTCATAGGGTATGTAGTCCACCTTCCCCCTATCTTTAAGCAAATTATGCATCTTTAAATTGGTTCTTGTTTTGTGACTTATTTTCATCAATTCCTCATCTTTCGAGTTGGTATATTGGTACATATTTTTGTTAGATGTATCATATGATAAATAATCATTGCCATCTAGGTTGGAATTCAATGATCCAGGAAACTTTAAACCAAGAAATTTATCCTGCAAGTATCCATTGAGAAAAAAATTAGTTATTTAGATAATATAAAACAATGTTTAAATTAATTAGTATACATGTTATTAATATAAAATTGGAAAATTCCTTACCACAATTCCTATTGGATTTTAATCGACTATAGGAGACATACTACCAACTAGAAGCTCATCATATATGTAATGTCTTTGTACAATTTCTCGTTTGAATTGTTTCTTTCCACGACATACAAAACATCCACAAACGATAATTTTCTCAAAGTATTCATCCCATGTACTATAGTCCTGACCAACCTCTTGTTTAGTGCAATCATCTATTGTGTCCGAAAGATCCATTGTCATATCCTCTTCCACCCATTGTTTTTTATGTGATTTAACAGTTTTAGGTCCATGTCCACATACATATCTTCTTCTTTTTCTAGTTGAACGCTCAAGCTCTACATTTGCTCCAATCTCCATCTAAAATAATCAACAACATGCATTAATTTATGTCAAGATTGGATAATACATTATAAATTTCAATAATACTATGAAAAAAGATGGATGTATCACAAAATTCCATCAATTATTTTTTCCTAAGTTAAGTCAAAATTTCAGTACCTAATGTCTCACTTCACCTGTTCTTTCCTCATTTGATATGACATGATCTATTGCCACGACCTCGTCTTGCCCCTCTAATACACAAAATATTAAATAATGTTTACTACACCAATTATATCATTTCAACGAATATGCTATCCAACACAAAACCTCATTTTAGTCATATATTTTCTCAAAGTATTCATCCCATGTACTATAGTCTTGACCAAGCTCTTGTTCAGTGCAGTCGTTTGTTCTGTCTGCAAGATCCATTGTCATGTCCTCGAACACCCACTATCGTCTATGTGATTTAATAGTTTTAGGTCCATGTCCATGTACATATCTTCCTCTTCTTCTAGTTGAATTCTCAGGCTCTGCATTTTCTCCAATCTTCATCTAAAATAATCAACAACATGCATTAATTTATGTCAATATTGGATAATACATTATAAATTTCAATAATACTGTGAAAAAAATGGACGTATCACAAAATGCCATTAGATGATTTTTTTCATAAGTTAAGTCAAAATTTGAGTACTTGATGTCCTACTTCAGCCGTTGTGTACTCCTCATTTGACATGACATGATCTGCTGCCATTTCCTCGTCTCACCCTATAATACACAACATAGTAAATAATGTTTAGTACACCAATTATATCATTTCAATGAATATGCTATCCAACTCAAAACCTCACTTTAGACATATATTTCACACTTTACATGACTCATCTAGTTGTATAGGGGTCATTTATGAGTTCACAAATCTAACCTCTATTAGTTTTGTACCCACAAAATTGACATGGGATAAGGAATAGATAAAATAGGGAACCATGATTGCTCCCTTGGAACATATGAAGATGAATTCATTTAGGATCAATTTATTTATCAAATTCCAAGAAAAATACATTATTTTTTCATAGCTAGGTGCTAAATTAGGTGCACTTTGTGCTGCCTTTTGCATCCCAAATAGATTACATTTTTTGGATGAAAGGTGATGCTAAATTAGGCACACTTTGCTACGCCGACTATGGCATCAACTACTAAACTAGGAAAAAAAATTTAAAACTTCCTATGTCAAGAAGGAATAGATGACAAGATAAAATAGCCACGTGAAGGAAGAGATGAAAAGAGAAAAAATTTGCACGAAGGAAGAGAGGACAAAAAATGGAAAAACGACACCAAGGAGGGCTACAAGAAAGTAGATCAGAAATTTGATTTACATTGGGACACCATAGGTAAGGTTACAATTTGTTTTTTTCCTTCCCACATATATTTAACAAAACAATGAGCTCGTGGTTTTGAATTGATTGTGCGCACACATTCATTTTCTTTCTAATCAGCGGATGTGACTAGAGCATGGAGCCTATCTATGTTAATTCTCAATAAAACCACTCTCTGTGCCCATTTTATCGCCCAAAGATTACCATTCTATACAGGTGTGCAAGCATTGATTTTTTTACAATATATTTGTTTCATTTTGCATATATTTATATCCTTTCAAATATATTTATATTCTATACAAGTGCACAAGCAATTGATTCATATGTGTTTAAATCCAGAAAAAAGATTCATTCAAGCTAAAACTTTCATACCTGACAGTGTGTACTTCATTTTCCTCCACAGACTGGAAAAAAATAATTGGCCAAAATGTTAAGCAATAGAGGGAAGAGAACAAAAGGAGAAGACTCTGGACACGATGACATAATTCATTGTCAATTTATAGATTTGTAAATGTTTCCCTTGTTTCTTTCATTTTTACTTTTTATATTTTTATTTTTAAATTTAAAAGAAGAAATTTATTATATATATATATATATATATAGGGACATGTGACTGGAAAAGATAAAGAGGCATTGGATTCCATATTGGGGGCAAAGGCAGTGAACAAATTGGATGATGTGCACTGGACAATGCTTTCTAGATACATAGAAAACTGATCTAGTGAAGCCCCTCAAACATTGCAACCAAATCAACCATGTCAAAGGGAATCAATTGATTCCCCAAGCAATCTTGGATAGAGCAAAATATGCAGGAGGAAATCAGTAACAATAAATTCTAAAGGATTTTTTCATAGGTTGAAGGAATCATGCCTTCAACGGTTCAAATACCATCTACATTTTTCATTCTCAAAGATACCCATACACCTGCAAAAAGAAGTTATCAATAACATGGAGACCGAATATGGCACAGGTTGGTCTATGAAGAAGGTAAAGCTACGAATGTCTCAAAATTGCAATAGATTTCAGTGCAACCAAACAAAAAGATTAAAAAAATCCCTCCCGAGCTAAGGCTCAAAAAAAGGCCAATTGATGTAAGTGGCAAAGTATGGAAAGAGCTTGTAAAATCATATGAGAAATTCGAAGCATAGAGGAAGTCTAGTTAGGAGAGTAGGCAGGTATTTGAATTATCTCATAGGATTATATCAAATTTATTAAACGATTTTTAAATTTTATCTGTGCATAGTTAAATTGAATTAATATATGTTTCAGGACAAGGCCTCCAAGGCTAGGCTTCAAAAACTTCTTGCCACGCATCACAATGGCCATAAAGGTTTATACACCTTGATCTATAAATTTCTAAGTATATTTAATATGTAATATGATATTTTTTTTAATTCCCTGGAAAAATTAAATGATTGTATATCAATTAGTTTAACTAGTCCATGTGCCATGTTTTGGCAGGAGGAGAAATATGGCCGGCATCCAAAGCAATTTGAAAAGGAAAAGTTACAAAGAAAAAAGTGGGCTAATCTTTTAATCTGGATGGAGAATGAGGTATCTATAGTTGACTTTCAGTTTCAATAAATTAGTTAGATATTACTGTGTTAATATGTCAATTTTAATTTCTTGTGTTGAGTTGTTTATTGATGGATAGGATGAGTTCTAAAGTGCTTCTCTGTTGGCCCTAGATCCCACTCAATTGTCCCATTATTTCATGTTGAGGAAAAAAATATTGTTTTCCTTAAAGGGTCGTGGGTGACATTCATGCCTTATTTTCATCGCATCTTTTAATTCAAGACCTTTATCTTTTAATATCTCTTAAGTGTCCTCATTTAAGTTATGATTTGTATCATTTGAGAAACTTAGTCCCAAGTTGATTTGATTTATCTTCTTTTCTCTCAAACATGTTATCTCAAGGAGTGCTTCCTTGAATTCATGTTGCCATTCTACTAATTGATCCACATGCATCTTTTCATCCTTCCTCATGATGATGCCATTATTTTAACAAGTAAGAATATTTTGATGCATCTTGGTAGGCATCCTATAGATCTAACATATCCTTGTAGTCTACATCACTTGGCATAGCTAACCAGTCACTTAATTTGTCCATCTAATTTTTAAAAAGGTAGTAAATTCATGTGTTCCAAGTTAAAAAAACTCCATAAATAAAGAAAACAATAGTAAAGAACCTACAACCTGATTTGATCAACATACAAAAGCGTGTAATACTAGACTTCTTAACATTCAAAAGATAAATGGAATGTCCTTAACACCAAGTAGAGCTATCCAAAAAAGCTAACTAAAAACACAAACATGCTCCCACATAGAATGGCCTAATGGTTGGTTGTCATAGAAGTCAAAGTACCGAACTAACACTGATCAAGTTAACATATATGCATCATTTGCATAAACAACTAAACCATTTATGTGCATGAATAAATAGTAGAAGAATGTATATGAACTCAATTCATCTGAATTTATGCCTCTTGGCAGGCATTCCTCTTGAATCTCTAATATCAGGTGCCCGAGACATCCTTGTAGCTTTTACCTTTCGTCACCACCTTTCCTCTTCACTATCAAACTCATCTCCTTTTTCCTTATCTGCATTTCTGGCTTCGGCTTCTAATTCATCCCATGTTTTACCTTCCTCCCCTTTAGAATCTTCTTCTTCTTCTTCGTCCTCATCTAACTCCATAAGATATTCATCTTCTAAACCTTCCTCATCTGATTTTGATTCCTCTTCTACATCAAAGGGTTCATATCCTTCATCTGACTCTTCTGAATTATCAGAATCAGAATCAGTAGCTTCCATATTCAAAAATTCCCAACCACCATCTTCAATAAATTTGTCTAGATCATCAGTAATAGTCTTCAAAATTGGTCACCAGTTCAAGTTCATTATGCTTTCATAATACTTTATATCCATGAAGTTCAACCATTCCTTGATGCCATCAAGCAAAAATTGAGGAATGGTGTCAATGGAGTTCATCCATTTCTCTTACTCGCTTGAAAAATCCTTGAAACTTTCTCTTGTTGTTCTTCCTCAATTTCATTAGGATCATACATTGAATTTATTTCCCCTCCTAAAGTTTGGACCACATCCATCACCTCCACATAAAATTGAACATCCTTGGTCTTCTTGGTTCCCATGCCATGATATGGTTACACAAATGAAAATGAGGCAAAGTAATCATCTTTCTTCCTTTTCCATGAAAACCAAGCTCTCTATATGGTATATCAAACTCTAGTTCAAAATATTTTAGTTGAGGCTGCTCCCATAGCTCTCTTACTTGCTTGACAAATCCTTGAACCTTTGCATTGATTTTATTTTTCATGTCCCTCTCTTGTTGTTCTTCCTGAATCATCAAGATCATACATTGACCTTCTTGCCCCTCCTAAATTTTGGACCACATCCATTACCTCCACATAAAACTGGACATCCTTGGTCTTCTTGGTTCCCATGCCATGATATGGTTATGCAAATTAAAATGAAGCAAAGTAATCATCTTTCTTCCTCTTCCATGAAAACCAAGCTCTCTAAATGGTATATCAAACTCTAGTTGAAAATATTTTAGATGAGGCTTCTCCCATAGCTCTCTTACTCGCTTGACAAATCCTTGAAAATCTGCATTCATTTTATTTTTCTTATCCCTCTCTTGTTGTTCTTCCTTAATTTCATCAAGATCATGCATTGACCTTCTTGCCCCTCCTAAATTTTGGACCACATCCATTACCTCCACATAAAACTAGACATCCTTGGTCTTCTTGGTTCCCATGCCATGATATGGTTATGCAAATGAAAATGAAGCAAATTAATCATCTTTCTTCCTCTTCCATGAAAACCAAGATCTCTAAATGGTATATCAAACTCTAGTTGAAAATATTTTAGATGAGGCTGCTCCCATAGCTCTCTTACTCGCTTGACAAATCCTTGAAAATCTGCATTGATTTTATTTTTCTTGTCCCTCTCTTGTTGTTCTTCCTCAAATTTCATCAAGATCATACATTGACCTTCTTGCCCCTCCTAAAGTTTGGACCACATCCATTACCTCCACATAAAACTGGACATCCTTGGTCTTCTTGGTTCCCACGCCATGATATGGTTATGCAAATGAAAATGAAGCAAAATAATCATCTTTCTTCCTCTTCCATGAAAACCAAGCTCTCTAAATGGTATATCACACTCTAGTTGAAAATATTTTAGATGAGGCTGCTCCTATAGCTCTCTTACTCGCTTGACAAATCCTTGAAAATTTGCATTGATTTTATTTTTCATATCCCTCTCTTGTTGTTCTTCCTCAATTTCATTAGGATCATGCATTGACCTTCTTGCCCCTCCTAAAGTTTTGACCACATCCATTACCTCCACATAAAATTGGATATCCTTGGTCTTCTTTTTTCCCACGCCATGATATGGTTATGCAAATGAAAATGAAGCAAAGTAATCATCTTTCTTCCTCTTCCATGAAAACCAAGCTCTCTAAATGGTATATCAAACTCTAGTTCAAAATATTTTAGATGAGGCTGCTCCCATAGCTCTCTTACTCGCTTGAAAAATCCTTGAAACTTTGCATTGATTTTATTTTTCCTTTCCCTCTCTTTCTATTCTTCCTCAATTTCATCAGGATCATACATTGACCTTCTTGCCCCTCCTAAAGTTTTGACCACCTCCATTACCTCCATATAAAACTGGACATCCTTGGAATTCTTGGTTCTGACACCATGATATGGTTATGCAAATGAAAATGAAGCAAATTAACCATAATTCTTCCTCTTCCATGAAAACTAAGCTCTCTAAATGGTATATCAAACTCTAGCTCAAAATATTTTATATGAGGCTACTCCCATAGCTCTCTTACTCACTTGAAAAATCCTTGAAACTCTGCATTGATTTTATTTTTCTTGTCCCTCTCTTGTTGTTCTTCCTCAATTTCATCAGGATCATACATTGAACTTCTTGGCCCTCCTAAATTTTGGACCACATCCATTACCTGCACATAAAATTGGACATCCTTGGTCTTCTTAGTTCCCACGCCATGATATGGTTATCCAAATGAAAATGAAGCAAAGTAATCATCTCCTTCTCCATTGGCTGGAAGAATGAATGCTTAATGTTTTGATTCATGATATCGGCTCTTTCTTTTCCTCTCATGGTTGAATACTACCAAAATCTATTATGGTGGCCCTCCAGAGTTCTAGTCATCTTTCTTCCTCTTCCACCAAATGTTGGCCTGATCCACAAGTCTGCCAACCTAATTGCCTTTGTTTTTGAAAGCTGAAGTTTCTCCTGAGTCACCAATGTAGCTCTCTCTACCTTTTCAGACTCTTTCATTGCTATAGATCATCTATGGGATTTAATCATTTGTACCACATGGTTGATGTTCTTTGAATCCTTGGATCTAAAGGAAATTTTCTTAACATAAATACTGCTAGGGAATTTCAATGTTGGCATGTAGTTGGCATTAAATCCGGTACCTGGAACATTGAAAATTATCCTTATATAAGAATTCCCTCCATCTTGTTGGCTTGTAACACTCTTGATGGTGGATACATGAAATGTAACCGTGATGCCATATATGGGTACTAGAACAACATCATTTTTTCGTATCAACCTGAATCATGAGCTCTCTAGAAACAGGGATATCTTCCACATTTGTGTATGAAACCATCTCAGTGGATGACTTGGAAGAGCCATGTCCATCTCCTGTATCAATGCCTCCTACAACCAATCTTCTTGCAGTCTCCTCATTCTTTTGCAAAGGGTTGGCACTTAAGGTTATGTAATAGAATTTATAGTTGATAGTTAAATTGTATAACAAATTTTTTTATGATCTTTACTAACATTTATTAGAATTATTGCATGTTTTACATCATTGGAATCACATATTAGCTTTAAATTTTTTGAAATTTTATTTTGGTATGTCCACTTTGATATGATGTAATATGATTATGGTTTCGTCTCATATGTTTCAATATTAGATATATAACAAAAAAATAAATTATTGGATGAAATAAATAATAACTTTTCATTTTAAATGTTTTTTTTTGCAGAACACGGGTCTTCCAAAAGATCAAGATGATCCTCATCATGATATAGATCTAGAAAATATTGGTTCTACCAGTACAAATCACATGGCAGAGGATGATGATGACGTAGATACGAAAGACATCGAGGCCAATGACAATGATGATGATGACGATGATGGTGATGATGATGATAGGGCAGTTGTTGGTAGTACCCAACAACATTCATGATCATATAGGCAAAATCATGGATCATTGTTGGTATATTGTTATGATGATGATCATGATCATGATAGTGGTGATGATGATGAGGCAGTTGCTGGTAGTACCCAGTGACATTCATGATCATATAGAATACATCATGGATCATTGTTGATATATTGTTATGATGCCTCTTTTCATGTTTACTATCATATGTATCATTTTCATTGCCTACAGTACCATATTATTGAGTTGTATCATATTGAAATTTATCATTTTCACTTATATCATTTGGACATGTATCATCTTGACTTGTGTCAATTTGAGTTACATAATTTATCATTTTTACTTATATCATTTATACATGTATCATTTTGACTTATGTCGACTATTGGACATGTATCATTTTGACATGTTATTGATCTACTAGCATATTTGACTTTCACTTGTTTTAGTTACACATGATGACGATCCTATCAATATTGACTTGTCAATTTATATATATTAAAAGTGGTCGATGATTAATTTTTTATGGATATTTATTACATATGATGATTTTAATTTACTGCTCAGGATGGATGTTGTCAAATTCAATTAAATTATTGATATTTGACTCACTTGTTATAATAATTATCTTGTTATTTCTAGCAAACATACCTCAAAGGCACGAAAAAACACATAAAAAGGAAGTAATTAGGTCACTGTCAATAAAAGGAATCGACTGGTGTTATTTCTAACAAACGCAAAGGAGAATTCCAAGAGCAAGTGTGAGAAAAATCAAGTGGCAGAGCCAAAGGCGGAGGAACTAGTGCAAGTCCAAGTAGTGAAAAGGCGTGGGAAGTGATAACAGAAAGAATAATGGAGACTCCATTATTCTTGAACACTAAGAAGTAACAACAATCTTTCAAAGGTGAGATCACAAACAAAAGACTACAGGCTTTACTGGCATCATCTCATCCACTGATTCTCTGGGTGAACAAGAAAATTTTGGGGCCAGAATTCATGAGGGCCTATCACAGGTTCAAGGCAAACTCAGAAATCTTGGAAATGTTCCTGGTAGTTTTACTGCATATGGGTGTGTTGAAAGAGATGGGGAAGAATCTCACACAGATGGTCTTTGTCCATGCTTGGTTGGGGGATATCAACGCAACCCTCGACAATGTAGCTGAGAATAAAAAAATACCAATGTCGTAGAACTACTACATGCTTCGAATGCATGGTAGGGATGTCATGAAATTCCCTCTGATCTGAACCATTGACCCAGAGTGTTTTGAGAAGTTGTGGGACGAGCATGACTGAAATGTCTTCTTCCTGCTCAGAGCAACCAATCTGGTGACAAATCATCCATGAGACTGGGCAATCTGATATGTCAAGGATGAAGGATTGGCAGACAAGATTGTGGTAGGGGACGACGATGACTAGGACTTTGGTTCAGGAGAAGAGTGGCACAAGGATGACAACAGGGATCGAGGGGAAAAAGACAAAGGTCTGGCCCACCAGAATTGTGGTGCTGACTGCCCAGTGATTGTAGACTACAGTGCCTACAAGAAGTAGACAGAGATAGATGATGATGAAGATTAAAAAATTCCCAGCCTGGTAAAATTTATATTTTGGTATACATATGATATAATAGGAACAAAGGAAAGCAGTAGTGGATAGGAGTCAGTCCCGGTTAGTTTTGCCTGAGTCTAGAACCAAGCCATTTTGTAATTGAAAATTTATCAACATGGGTAGGTAGGGTAAAGGTTTTTGAAACACGTGACCATTTTGTCAAAGGCCTGCAAGTAAATTTTGGTTGGGAACTCATGTAAAATATTTTGTGAAGAAATACAGGGTGTTGCCCCTTAGCAGTGATTTAACTAGCAAAAAAATAAAATAATTATCTTGTTTTTTTTATATACGTAATTATCTTGTTATTTAATCATATGAGTTAAATAATTAAATTATTTATTCTATAATCATATGAGTTATTCAAGAGGCATCATATATTTAACTAATTAAATTGAATTAAAACATATTAAATTAATAAATGGAAGCAAAACAAAAAGTAATTTTAGAAGCAACAATGGAAGTCAAACTAGAAGCAAAGAAAAAGCAATCTTGGAAGCAAAACAGAAAGCAAAACCAAAAGCAAAACTGGAAGCAAAAATGGAAGCAAAATTGGAAGGAACACAAGAAACAAATTTGGAAGCAAAATTAGAAGCAAAATTGGAAGCAAACTTGGAAGAAAAATTGGAAGCAAAATTCAAAGAAAAACTAGAAGCAAAATGAGAAGCAAAACCGAAAGCAAAATCGGAAGCCAAATTGGAAGCAAAACTGGAATCAATCCTAGAAGCAAAACTGGAAGCACAAGTGGAAGCAAAACTGGAAGCAAAACTAGAAGCAAACCTAGAAGAAAAGTTGGAAGTAGAAATGGAAGCAAAATTGGAAGCAAAACCGGAAGCAAAAATGGAAGCAAAAGTGGAAGCACAATCGGAAGCAAAAGTGGAAGCAAAAGTGGAAGCAAAACTGGGAGCAAAACTAGAAGCAAAAATGGGAGCAAACATGGAAGCAAAACTGGAAGCCAATTTGGGTGCAAATTCAGGCACTATTTTTGATGCCATTTTTCGACGCTATTCCCAATGCTAAAGAGGATGCTATAACTAGCACCAAAATTCCAACGTAAAATCCAACGTTAAAGATGACGCAAAATCCAGTGCAAAATCTAACGTCGAAACAAAGAAACGCTTTTATGCCAAATTTTGCATCGTGAGATGGCTCCAATTGATGGTCTTAAATACACAAAAATTTGGCGCCAAAGTCGGAGCTAATTGCCTATTTTGCTATAGTGTAATTACCTACTTTAAATTTATATTTTTCAAAATAATTTTATAAAACATTATAACTGTAATAGATGGTCCAATATATTCTTCTTCTTTTGTATTGATTCATTGCATTTGAACTATGACAATATTAAAATGAAAGATGTATAAAAAATCTTTAACAAAAAATAACATTCACACAAAATCTATTGTCATATAATAAAATGTTATATAAATTTTGAAGATCTATTAAAAATCTTCTCTTTAAGAAAATTTGATTGTATTCAATTTCAAAAATACCTAAATATAATCATATGACCACCACTTTCTACTTTATAATAAAATATTAATCATAAAAAATTATGTTACCATATTTCTCTCTCATCTTGTTTACATAACTATGATAATTTTTTTGGGTGAATCTTCATGCAAGTATGAATTCCTATTTTGAATCTCACTCTACTACTGCAATAGATGATTTATCTTCCTCTATTTTGGTGGAAAATGCAAATCCTTCATTTTATGCTTGGAATTCTCTTCCAAGGAGTTCTCAGAGTTAGACTAGATATAATTGACATTAAAATCCATGTTAATCTGTTGTCTACAATTCCCATTGTTGATATCCTTTGGCATGCCTATACCCAATTTTAGAGACTTTCCTATTTTTACATAGAGTAAGCACCAAATACAAACTTGATACTACACTAAAACAAAAAGAAATGAACTTATGACTAAATGTTGCTACACTTTGATAAAATAAATAATCATAGTTCAAGCTATCTGATAAAGAGAAACTTCTCCTTGCTTTGACCCCCAGCTACCAAATTCCATCTAACATAGGGGTGGAAGGGAGCATGTAGAGCTTCCTAGCCATTTGGCTTCCACATAATGATATTTTCTCAAGGGCGGTAGCTACAAACCTTCCACTTTCAATGATATTTTGGTAGCATCACACATGATCTTGATCATGGCGTAGAGAAATGCAACCAAAGGCCTCTTCATTGCACATCTTGATGAAATCATCTACAAGGATTGGAGAATTTTCTCGAGGTCCACCCACGCATTTTTGGAATCCTGGACACCCCAGATTTGGATTCTCTTGGGCACGTTTAGCTTGCTCTTCTACACGGTGACCACTATAACTAGATGCCTCGGGTAATCACTAGGGTGGGGCTCCTCAGAAAGTGGTGCATGGGCACCTGGATTTTTCTCCATGCCCCTTTGCTTATGTTGTAGGGCAACACATAGAAGGAACAACATTTCATGCAGTTAACCTAAAAATGAATAGAACATATTCTTGCATTCCATCGTGCCATAGCATTGCAGATCAGACATGCATTTTGAGCATACAAGCATGGAAGCGGGTGCAATATGCATTCATTTCAAGCAACAACCAACCCCAATACTTTGTAAAATATTAGCATAGAGTTGTGGAAGCTAAAACGCCATACCTTCAGTTACATCAAGAAGAGACTACAAGTGCAGGTTAAATATATTCCATGCATTTCAAATGTACATGGATTTCTTGCTTTCACTTTAGATGCCTCTCAGCATAAAAAAGAAGAGACTGCCAAGTGCACGTCAAATGTACACGAATTGCTAAACTAGCATACTTGTATTTTAAAAATATGAATAAAGTACACTGAAATATATCCTAACCATAATCATAAAGCTATTTGAACCCTAATCATAACCCTATTGGAAAAACAATCGGTCTTGACCTATTCATTAGGCTAAGAATTATTTTGTACTAAACTTCAAAGGTCATCATGTTTTCAAAAGGCGTTGTATTCACAATGTCGATGATTGTTTGAAAAAGCTTGCAACACTAAAATTTATTTTATTCTTTAGATAATTTATTAGTAACACAAGCAAGCTCAATTACTCGGACTTAGTGAATCCATTTGTGTGCTACTACTATCCATTTAAATCAATCATCTAAATGACAAGTCATGGCTCAGTTTCCTTAAAATGCTAATCTTTTACAACATAAGCAGATTTGTGTTCTTTTGAAATGATATCTCATGCTCAAAAGAATTCACCCATCATGTATAAATCATGAAGGTCATGCAAAATATTTTTGTGGGCGTGATGCTAGTGGAAGCTAGTGATGGCTCAACCAAGACAAAAAACTACGAGAAATCTTTGTGGAAACTGGCAATACGGGAGGATCGTGCAAGGATGCTGTGTGCAAATGTCGACAAGGTTGATGCCAGAAAAATGGCATCAAGTGAATGGAAGTCTATGTTGGGTTCAGTGAAGCCCAAATTAGCGAGTTTCTCTCATAGATTTGAGAAGGATTCCTTTTGCAACTGGCTTCTTTTTGCATGTACTCGCAAAATTAGAAGTTATCCTTTTTGATGGATTTTTTTCCATTTATTGGAGATGAGACTGATTTATAAATATTGGTTGCTACTTGAATATTGTAATATATACAGAATTAATAAAAGAGATAATCCCTAAAAGTGGACGTAGCCATTATTGGGCGAACCACTATAAATCTTGTGTTTTTTTGTGTCTTTTAAATCTTTTAATTTATGTTCTTATTTTCTACAATTTATTTTTCATTTGCTTCTGCAATTATAATCAACAATTGGTTATAGAGCCTAGTGGAGAGACTTGGTGTTGGAAATCGGTGAAGAATTTATGGAGCCATGGAAGATGTAGACAAATGGAAGATTGAAAAATTTGCATGTTAGAACTTTGTTTTGTGGAAGGTGTATATGGAGTCGTTGCTCATCAAGCAAGATCTCTCAAATGTATTGGCTAGAAAAGCCAAAGGGAAAGGTTCTTTATCAGATGAAGATTGGGAGAAACTGGACAAGAAAGCAAGAGCTACCATTTTTCTTTCATTGTCCAGTAATGTTTTATTTAATGTCTCAGTTGAGAAGACAACACAAGAGTTGTGGGAGAAACTCTATTCAATGTATGAGATGGCATCGGCTTCGAATAAGGTATTCATTATGAAAAATATGTATAATTTGAAAATGCAAGAAGGAGGGATTATGTCTAATCATTTAAATGAATTTAATACATTAGTCACCTAGTTGATTTTTGTGGGCATTAATTTAGATGATGAGATCAAAGCAATTTTATTATTATGTTCTTTACCGAATAGCTGGGAAGGTGTGGTGATGGCAGTTAGCACTTCGGTGGCTACCAAAAGTAAATTAAAATTTGATGATGTTGCAGCCACACTTCTCAATGAAGACATGAGGAGGAAAAATCAAGAGCCTTCATTTGGTGATGCCTTGATTGCTGTAAGTATTGACAATAGAGGAAGGGGTAAAGATAAAAGTAGAAATAGCAAAAGAGGAAGATCGAAGTCCAGGGACAGAAATGGTGATTGTTGGTTTTGTGGAAAATTGGGTCACATAAAAAAGAACTATTGGAACTATAAAAAGGCACAAGAAAAGGTGATCAACAACGAAGCCAACACAACATACCAAGAAGATGCAGGTGTTCTTATTTTAATCGAAGAAGAAATTCCAACTAATGTTTGGGTGCTTCATTCAGGTTCATTGTTTCATGTCACTTCGTGCAAAGAGTATTTCAAAAATCTACAAATTGGTGACTTTGGTAAGGTTTTTCTTGGTAACAATGAATCTTGTGATGTTGGAAAAGGGGATATTTCATTAAAAATGAAAAATGGATATAGTTGGTTTGTTATGTGATGTTAGATATGTTCCCTAGCTTAAACAAAATGTAATCTCGGCTGGACAATTGGGTTCTTAAGGTTGTGAAATTAGTTTTGAATCAAATAGATGCAAGGTTAAAAATGGGGCATTGGTAATTGCAAAGGGTAGAAAATTAGGCACCCTCTATGTCATAGAGAGTCATGCTGAGTGGGATTTGTTCATCCTACTTTAGATTCGTCATTGTTGACTGCCAAGCAAAGGTCTTTAGATCAATTAGATGTTGAAACTGATTCTATTATTAATAATTTTCTTAGTATGTTTGACAATGACAATTTTAGGGATCGATTATATGATGGTGAGTAGGTTGATGCCATAGAACCTAGGGCAGATGAAATTAATGGTGGTGACACTGACAATTTGAAGGTGATCAAAGATGAGACCGTTTGTAATGGTGATCAAAGTGAAAGTTTGGAATCAGTTTGTAATGGTGATGGTAGCAAAACTTGTACATTTGGAAATATGTTGACCAATATGGAAGATGGAGCAGCTAAATCTTAGAAGACTGTTGTCAAAGTTGGTAGTGAATTTGGTGGAATTGTTCAAATTGTCGTGTTCTTGATTTTTTGTTTTTTAATTTTTATTTACCTTTAGCAACAAAGAGCTTTGATATTCAAGCATTAGTCATCGTTGCTGGCACAAGGTACATGACTGTAAAACTAGAAGCAGAGCATTGGAAGGTTGAATTAGAAGATGTTGATACCAGAATATATGAAGGGGTGAATGAGTAGTTTGATAATATGCTTAAGAATAGCAGGCTTGGGGATAGGTGTGTGGAGTTTTCAAAGTAATGATAGGATTGTAAATGTGGGGATATCTCTGAGTAGCTATTTGTTCTTCAAGTGGGAGATTGTTGGGTTTAGTGAAGCCTAAATTAACAAGTTTCTCTCATAGATTCGAAAAGGATGCCTTTTGCAATTGGCTTCTTTTTGCATGTACTCGCAAAATTAGACGTCCTTTTTTATGGTTTTTTTCCATTTATTGGAGATGAGACTGATTTATAAATATTGGTTGCTGCTTGAATATTGTAACATATTCAAAATTAATAAAATAGATGATCCCTGAAAGTGGGTGTAGCCATTATTGGGCAAACCACTATAAATCTTGTGTTTTTTGTCTTTTAAATCTTTTAATTTATGTTCTTATTTTTTGCAATTTATTTTTCATTTACTTCTACAATTATAATCAACAATTCGCACATGGGTCTCCGCAATAACTAATCAATATTCATGATTTCCTGACCTGATTCAACCATGTCGAAATGAGTACATACCTTATGCAATCGTGGTGTGTAAACTTGTGCCTGTGCCGAGATGCAAGGTTCGATTGGGATTGGAGATGGATGTGCATGTTCCATTGCTAAACATATAACCAGTTCAATATAAAATTGTGGCATTAAATTAGAAAAACAAATCATTTCTAACGATTTAAAACATCTTTAAAGCAAAAAAAAAATTGCATTTAAAGAAATGAATATGGCAAGATGTTCATCAATAATGAATATTACTTTTCTGAGTATATTGATTTTCTATTTTGTGAACATGACCTTTTTAAAACCTATTATGTGAATGTAAAATACAACTTAAATGTCATGAATAAAAGTATGCATAGATAGATTGATGTCATTGTAGACACCTCTCGGCATAATAAAACAGAACAGTTTGATGTCTTATGATTTTAGATTTTACAACAGTTGTTTGCTAGTTCAATATCTATGTAATCATGCAAGTTAGGACTCTGTACAACTAAGAATATAAAGACACCAGTCACCCTGGAAGAAAAGGAGTCCAAATTATCGGATTATGGCTTAATTTCTCAAGTTTTCTAAATCTTTTTTCTTTATGGGAATTAAACAAGGAAAATGATCTAAAAAGAAAAATTCTAATCATGAGCTCTTACAATAGAAGCAAACCAAGGAAAGCAAGTTTTGTTAACTATACCATAATAGTGAAGCCAAAGACACTTGCAAATGAAGTAGCAATAGATGCACTAGCTATTGCAAGCTCCCCTAAACTGTTGGAAGTAATTTGTCCATCAAAAAGGTTTGACTACCGACAAGAAATCTGATTTTCTCCAGCACATTTTGTAGTCTTCATTTACTCCACCTATAATCACATTTACTCCACCTGCAATCAGCTTGACTCCAGCATCCACAATCTGATTTTATCTTACCTCCATAGTTGTAGTTGTCACATTCACACAGGAAATTCTACCCTTATCCTTTTACCTTTCAATCCACTATCTATGTTCAAACTGACATGTATGCATCTATAAATAAATATGTAGTTGATGTTAGTAAGGTAGACTTGATAAAACACAAATATCTCTCTATATATTGTAATACAGTTCAATATAATATATTTTGTATGTTGTAGCATACATTTTTCTCCTTTTACTCCATCTCTTGAGTTATTTGTTTTCTATGTAATGTCTTCTTTTTAGCCTAGAACTAGTATCAGAGCAAGAAGATCGTGGGAAGCAATATAAAAATGTGTTGTTTCGCAAGTTGCTTTAAAGGAAAGGAGAGTTTTCAGATATCCTACCTACAGAAGTTGGAGTTGTTGAGCAGATATTGAAGTGGAGATAAGTGTTTGAAAGGAACAGTTTGTAAGAAGAAGCCTCAGAAGAAGGTTGTAATATTTGGAAAGAAGCAGAAGTTGTTGTTTGCACGCAACCATAGTTTGAAGGTATTAGATTGTTGTATCAGATAAGTTTGTAGTCATGGCATCGAGCAGTAGCCTCACTCAACCTTAAATTCCATCGTTTACTAGTAAGAACTATGACTTCTGGTAAATAAAGATGAAAACATTATTTTGTTCTCAAGATGTATAGGATTTGTTAGAGAATGGATTTGTAGAACCACAGGATCATGCAACCTTTTTGGCATTAACACAAGTAGAAAAAGACCAGCTTAAAGACACCAAGAAAAAGGATGCTAAAACTTTGTTTATTATTCAGCAAGCTATGGATGATTCAGTGTTCCCTAGGGTTGTTGCAGCAATCAAGTCCAAAGAAGCATGGGAGGCATTAGAAATTGCTTATCAAGGTACAACCAAAGTAAAAGTAGCAAATTTACAAACATTAAGGAGAAGTTTTGAAAATGTTTATATGAATGCATTTGAATCTATAGATCGTTTCTTTATTGAAGCGATGAATATTGTTAATCAAATGAGGTCACATGGTGAAATTATTGTAGATCAAAAGGTGATTGAAAAGATACTTAGAATTTTACTTACTAAGTTTGACGTAATTGTAGTTGCCATTGAAGAATCAAAATATTTAGCTCAATTATCTGTAGATGAATTTTCAGGAGCTTTATTATCTCACGAATCCAAAAGGAATAGGAATAATAATAATTATTCAGAGAATTCTTTTAGATCTCAAGTGTCATTTAGTAGAGGAAGAGGAAGGTCAAAATTCAGAGGAATGGGAAGAGGTAGAGGTGGGTGCATGAGTCCAAATCAAGGAGAAAGGACTAATTAGCCCAATTAGAGTTTCAATAACAGAGGACGAGGAAGAAATCAACTTCAACAACAATCACGCAGGTTTGATAAGTCTCATATTCAATGTAATCATTGTAAGAAATTTGGTCATTTAGCAAATGAATGTTGGAAGAAAAAAGCAGAACTGGATAAACAAAATGCAAATTACTCGGGTGTATCAGATAATAAGTTAGGAGGGTGATTATTAACCTATAATGTTGCTCAAGAAAGTTCCAGTAATATGTGGTTTTTAGATAGTGGATTTATTAATCACATGATAGGCAATAGTGGATTATTTGCAAGTTTGGATGATTCTACGAAATCTGAAGTGAAATTGGGAAATGATGGTATATTATCTATAATGGGGAAAGGTGTTATAAATATTTTGACTAATAATGGAGGAAAGAGATATATTTTTGATGTCTTCTTTGTACCTGGTTTAAAACATAACTTGATGAGTGTTGGTCAGTTAGTGCAAAAAGGGTATAAATTTTCTTTTAACAAAACAAAGACATATGTACAATTTTGAATAGAAATCCTAGTGACATGTTAATTGCAAGGGTTGAGATGACCAAGAATTAGATGTTCCCTCTTTAGATTGATTGCATCCAAGGATCAAAGGAAGTAAGTTTCAAAACATTATACTTGGACCCAACATGGATTTGGCTTTAAGGTATGGTCACCTTCATTTTGAAGGTTTGATTTTATTACAAAAGAGAAATATGGTGAAAGGTTTACCACCCATAGAGAATCCAACTAATTCATGTGAAAGTTGTCTATTAGCGAAAAATTTTCCTATAAGGAGTTCATACAGAGAAAGGACACCACTAGAGTTAATTCACATTGATATATGTGGACCAATGCAAACTCCATCCTTAAGTGGAAGCATATATTTTCTAACATTTATTGATTAATTCAGTAGAAAAACTTGGATATACTTTCTCAAGCATAAGTCTGAAGCCTTTTGTAAATTCAAGGAGTTTAAAGCTATGGTTGAAAAGCAAAGTGATCTACACAATAAGATACTCAGATCAGATAGAGGTGGTGAATATAGTTCTAATGAATTTTTAGACTTTTGTAGAGATCATGGTATCAAGAGACAATTTACAAAAAATTACACACCACAAAAAAATGGTGTAGTAGAGAGGAATAATAGAACCATAATGGAGATGGCCAAAAGCATGTTGAAGGCCAAGAATTTTCCTAATGAGTTTTGGGCAGAAGCAGTAGCATGTGCAGTATACATCTTGAACAGAAGTCCTACAAATATTGTCAAGGACCAAATTCCACAAGAAGCATGGAATGGTAAGAAACATTTTTTTATCTCATCTTAGAATTTTTGGATGCATTGCATATTCGTTAGTGCCATTTGAATTAAGAAGAAAATTGGATGGTAAAAGTGAAAAGTGTATTTTCATCAGTTATAGTGAGCAATCAAAAGCTTATAGATTGTATAATCCTCTTTCAAAGAAAATGATTATTAGTAGGGATGTTAAATTTAAGGAGGAAGAAATAGGGGATGGAAACATTGAAAGTATAGTTTTAAGTGGAGCACCAATACCTCATAGTGAAGAAGAACCAAAAGAAAATGATGGTCAATCAAATCAAGCTAGACCAAGTACTCCACCAAGAAATTTTGTGCAGGGTGAACCATCAAACTATGAAGGCCAGCCTACCCCTGATTCAAATGTAAGTAATCAGTTAGATCCTACACTTGCTTCATTAAGACTAAGCTCTAGAAGTAAGAAAACAAGAAGTCTAAAAGAAATATATGATCAAGATCAAGAGAAGATTCAAAATGTTATTCTAAAATATTTGTTATTCTAAGTATTCTAATACATCCTTAGAATACTTAGAATAACAAATATTTCTAATAACAAGTATTCTAAGGATGTATTGAGAAGATTCAAAATGTTAAAATGTAATCCAACATCAACTCCAGTTTCCACAGGAACAAAACTTAGAAAAGAAGATAAAGGGTCAAAGATTGATCCAGCTATGTTTAAAAGACTTGTTGGAAATCTGATGTATCTTACAACTACAAGGCTAGATATCATGTATGGTGCTATTTTGATCTCAAGTTTCATGGATTCGCCTCAAGATTCTCACTGGCAAGTTGGAAAGATAATACTGAGATTTGTTACAGGAACAATAGGATATGGGGTCTTATTTTCTAAAACTAACAATTTTAATTTGATTGGCTATATTGACAGTAATTCTGCAGGTACCATAGATGACATGAAGAGTACTTGTGGACACATATTTCATTTTGGATCTGGAGCTATCTCATGGGCATCAATGAAGTAACCCATGGTGACCATTTCATCAGCCGAAATAGAATATGTAGCTAGAACTACCGCATCATGTCAAGCAATATGGATGAGTTGAGTTTTATTAGAGTTTTTACATAATCAAGAAGAACCAACAACAATCTTTTGTGATAACAAGTTATAAATTGCATTATCAAAAAATCATGTTTTTCACAAGAGGAGAAAACACATTGATACGAGGTACCATTTCATTTGAGAGTTGGTCAATAATGGAGAAATTTTCCTTGAATTTTGTAGATTTGAAGAACAATTAGCAGACATTTTTACTAAGGCATTACCAAAAGAAAATTTTGATTCTGTACCACAAAGACTAGGCGTTATTGATGCTAAAGAAATCAGTGGTCGAAATTAAATGGGAGTGTTGGAAGTAATTTCTCCACCGACAGTAAATTTGATTTTCTCCAGCACATTATGTACTCTGCATTTACTCCACCTATAATCACATCTACTCCACCTGCAATCATCTTGACTCCAGCGTCCACAATTTTATTTCATCTTACCTCCACAACTATAGCTATCACATTTACGGGAAATTCTACCCTTATCCTTTTACCTTGCAATCCATCATCTATGTTCAAACTAAAATGTATGCATCTATAAATAAATATGATGTAGTTGATGTTAATAAGGTAGACTTGATATATCTCTCTATATTTTGTAATACAGTTTAGTATAATATTATGTATGTTGTAGCATACGTTTGTCTCCTTTTACTCTATCTCTTGAGTTTGTTGGTTTTTATGTATTGTCTTCTTTTTAACCTAGATAAAATCCCTACCACCATAATAGATATCACCTACAAGCTATATTCTAACAAACTCACTAACACCATAGGCCCTACTATCCATCATTGTTTCTTTACTTCCTCCCATACTACGTCCCTACACTTCACTTCATCCTGCTCATCTCTAAATGCAAATGTTTCCTCTTTGGCAAGAATCAGATCTAGCACACCATGCTCATGCCTATGACTATGAATTGAATCACCTCTCCCCATGGTTGATTGTAATAAGAATATGAAGTGTCTGTCTGTTGAAGAGCAATGAAAAACACAATATCATCTTCCACTTTATCACGCAATTTGAATCCATAAGGGTATCAAAAACCGATTTGGCCACCCACCATAGCCTTTTATCTACTTTTGTTCTATTTTAGGGACATTTATACATTGAGGGAGAGTTAGGTACATTTTATACAATTTCCAACGTATCGTCTTGTAAATTCTCTAATCATCCTAACTACATGGAGGGAAATTTGGTGACATATATACACTAAAAGCCCTCTGTTTGATAAAAATAAGAAATGCTCTTGTCAAGGATTTTTAAGATTTTTTTTAGTAGAAGACAATCAAAATTCTGATCTTCAAGTATAGTTAAACATATATTTAAACATATCTTTTCATATGCATGTTGTTTCTATTGGAAAAAGAGATTCCAACTACAGTGGGAAAGATGAAACACAAATAAATCAAAGCAAACAACAAGACAAGGAGGTAGAATATTTTATGTTTCATTAAAATACTGAAAAAAATTGCATTTAAAATGATTACATACAAAAAATCAGAGCTATGGCTTTGTATATTCTTCATTCACAAAAATTGTGCATATTCTGGTGCACTCAAGTTAACTGTGTGTTGATGCCAGTATTCTAGAGTAGTGACCTCTGTAAATATTCAGGAGCACTATCCTCTACTGTTGCTGGATCTTCTGTTATTTTCTCCTAAACATTCCTCCTTGTCTTTTGCTGCACACTTCTGTCATACTAAAAAAAAAATTATATTCCTTGCTTTTGTCTTTCTAGCCCTTTTCCAAAATTGCTGCCCAATTTTGAACTCAACCACTATAATTGAATTCCCTACCAAAATTAATTGGCCAGCATATTTGTCAGACACGATAAGGTGGGTGGAGGATCCCAACGGATCATTTTTTACTATGCATTAAATGCACTTGGTTGGTAGCTGCTCAAAATTAGAAAATCGAACACTCCCCCCTAATCTTGAGCCTTTTTGTTCTTCATCACCATTCAAAATTTCTGATGCAAAAGTTTTGGAGCAAACCTATTTGCATTTGTTCAATGAAGTTTCGGTGCATTGACTCTTCTCTTTGTTTTCCTAAACCAAAGTTCCAGTGCATCGACGCTTCTTTGTGTTTTCTTGAACCAAAGTTTTGGTGCATCGATGCTTCTTTGTGTTTTCCTAAACCAAAGTTCTGACGCATTGATGCTTCTCTGTGTTTTCCTAAACCAAAGTTTTGGTGCATCGATGCTTCTCTGTGTTTTCCTGAACCAAAGTTTCGACGCATCGATGCTTCTCTATGTTTTCCTGAACCAAAGTTTTGACGCATTACTGCATACCAAGCCTATCTCTTAGGCATTCAAAGGAGTCTTTTGACAATTCCTTTGTGAAAATATCAGCGAGTTGTTGCTCACATCTGCAGTACTAAAGTTCAATATCTCCATGCTTCATCAACTCCCTTATGAAATGGTAGCAGATTTCAATATGCTTCATCCATGAAAGATGAGATTTCTAGTCAAAGCAATAGAAGACACATTGTCACCGAATATGATTGTACCATCTTCTTATTGCTCATTCAAATCTGTAAGGATTCTTCTAAGCCAAATGGCTTAGAATTTTGTTGCATTTGTTGCAATATATTACACTTCAGTCATGGAGAGAGAAACTATGGGTTGCTTATTTGATGCCCAAACGTTTAATAATTTTTACCATCAAAGATAGGTGGATGTTGCCAACTCCTATTAGCTCCTCCAACCATTTTGCTAAATAGGGGAAAACTACAAATACCCAAAAAGAAACCTAGGGATTTTCTTCACTACCTAGAAAACTAGGGCTTTCCTAAATACCCAAAAGCAAAGCTTCTATCACTACACGCCTAGGACTAGAGCTAAGGCTTTAAAAAACTAAATTCCCAAAAAACTTAGGACTCTGATACCAATCTATTGGAAAAAGGGATTCCAACTACAGTGGGAAAAGATGAAAACACAAACAAATCAAAGCAAACAGCAAGACAAGGAGGCATAATATTTTTTGTTTCATTAAAATACTCAAAAATATTGCATTCAAAATGATTACATACAAAAACTCAGAGCTATGGCTCTATATATTCTTCATTCACAAAAATTGTGCATATTTTGGTGCACTAGAGTTAACTATATTGTTGTCAATATTTTGGAGAACTGACCTCTATAAATATTCTAGAGCACTATCCTTTGCTGCTGCAGGTTCTTCTTATGTTATGTTCTCCTAAACATTCCTCCTTTTCTTTTGTTGCACACTTTTGTCATACTAAAAAAAACATTTAATTCCTTGCTTTTGTCTTTCTAGCCCTTTTCAAAAATTGCCGCCCAATTTTGAACACAACCACTAGAATTAAATTCACTGTCAAAATCACTTGGCCAACATATTTTTCAGACACAGCAAGGTGGGTGGAGGATCCCAACAAATCATTTCTGACTATGCATTAAATGCAGTTGGTTGGTGGTTGCTCAAGATTAGAAAATCCAACTGTTTGTATCTATCGAATTGGAGATCCTTCTCCATCTTTCTTTATCTTTTATTTCTTTTATAATTGATTCAACAAGTTGGGGGTTATACCTTGTTCCTTTCATTACAATAATTGAGAATTTAGTGCTTAAACTTAGGGATCTATGGAGCCTTAAATTGGGTTTTTTTTATGTTCGAGGCTCCTTCGAATCTTCAGATTTATTGTGTGTTTTAAATATTTGGAAGAAAGATTAATTGTATTTTAACAGTAATATTTTTTCAATAAACCCAGATTGAGAAAGAAAACTAGCTTTGTTGGTGAATAGATAGAAAAGGCCAAGAAAAGACAAAGTAGCTTCCAAAATAGGTTTGAAAATTTTGTCCTTTCGAAATTCTATTGCAATCACCTGAAAAGAGGGTAGTGGCTATTCAACACACATCATGTCCTGTAACATATCCTTTGGCATTTTCAATTTCATCTTCAATTATATAGATCTTAAATAGGAAGTGTATAGTGTTAAATTATTATATTTATTTAAAGAGTTTTTTTTTATATATATATTTTTAATGTTTTAAATTAAATGAAAGAAAAAATAAGGATCTTTATTATTATAAAAGTTAAATGATAGAGATTTTAAATAGGTATAAAAATGGAGACCACTAAAAGAGTCTATTATACAAACAAATAACACAAGAGAAAAATATTATCTCAAAATTAAGAATGCACCACAACACAAAAGTAATACTAATCATAAATAATACAAATATACGTTAATTGACACAAAGAATCTTTGAGAGAATGAGTGTTGCTACTCAACTCATGAGTAGTAGTGTTTTTCTCCTAATTGACTTAGGCTCAAAATATCTCCTCCTCAAGGATCTTGATGTTGGAAATAGTTTTCTCTAGACATTATTTGTTCAATTTAAGGACATGAGCAATCTGTCACATCCCTGTCAGTAGTGTAAGTGCGGAAAGGAATTAAATATAAAATATTAAAGTAAAGTGATAGGAGGGACAAGTGGTAGGGTGCCAATACGATAACCATGTGAAAGCATGGGGACCTATTAAATGAGAGGGGACTAGTGATAGAGGACAAGAGACAACCTAGAATAAATGAGAAAGGTGTGATTATGCTATGAAATGGTTGAACAATTAATAAATCATGGCACCCCTGCTCTCCTTCATAATCTTAGTCCAACTTTCCACGTGAAGACAATAAATTGTGTGAGTCATGTGGGAAGTGCCTATTAGTCTTCAAAAATCCTTGTAACCCCTTCATTTAGGGTGTGTGCACACGGTTTGGTAGAAGAAAATAAGTGTAGTGAGTAGAAGTTGGTGAATAGGCATGTTGAGAAAAGGGAAGATAGATACATGAGGAAGAGAGTGGTGGCAGAGAGGAAAAGGGAAAATGGAACATGGGAATAGAAGGAAAAAAAATGAGAATGCACAAAGGAAGGAAGGAAGAGAATGGTGTGAGAAGATGGCAAAAGAATCATGTGAGGGTTGTGGTGAGATGTAGAGGTAATTTGGGGAGAAATAGAAGGTGAATGCTCAAGCAGTGAGGGATGTGATATATGGAATCAGAGAAGAGGCGAAAAAGATAAGGCATAGGAATGGGTGTGCATAATCCAAGAAGAGGGCTTCAAGAACTTTCAAGCTAAGGAAGTTTTGGGAGACATGAAGACAAAGGGTGATCCCATAATGTTGGTTTACAATTTCTAAGAGATTCTAATTTTTGCAGAAATCACATATTTTTAGAAAATATAATGATTTAAACCTTAAAAGTTGTATTTGAAGGATTCAAATTGAAGAGGGTTTGATCAAACCACCTTAGATCAAACCCCCTTGGATAGAACCCTGCTAGTTTTAAACCATACCTATAACGGAGTCTCCTTTACACCTATCAAAATGTTGAAAAAAAACCACTTTTGATTTACCTTTTGGGGGATCAAATGAATTCATTTAAATTTTATTTTTTGTAAGTATGTATTCCTAATTATAAACAGGTATTGGTCTAATGGATATAGTGTTGCCAACCTTCTTAAGTAGGATTTGGGCAATGATTATAACTTAAAACAAGTTTATAAATAATATTGGATGTCCTTCAAGAGAAATCTATTGACCCCTTGAGTACAAGAACCTCAATATTGAATCTAATAGGTAAATTTTAGATGGAAGTGCTTTCTTACAGGGTTTGTGAGAACCAAGGTAATTTCATGTTGAGTGATAAGCCTAGCTAGCCCCTATGCTAAGATGAACCAGAGGGCATTCAAGTTGGCTATGAATAATAATGGGTTGAGTTTGATCCAAGACCTTGATATACCTAAAGGGAAGTGAAACCTTGGGTTGCGAGAACCTGTGCATAGGTAACCTTGTGAGGCTTTTTAAGGAGAACTACGTGTGAATTTGACCCATTTGGAAGCGAGAATGTAGGTGGTCCTTGGGCGAAGGATGCCCTTGTGACTTCAAGTCCATAGGAGGAGGGTCTAGGGGGGATAACTCCCAAATCTCAGGGTTGCTCCTGATTGGTTTGACCTTCTCTCTTTAGTAGGCTTCAGTTTGAGGCTAAATGGGTGTCGAATGGGTAAGAACAAGTTAAGGGAATCT
Source organism: Sequoiadendron giganteum (assembly GCA_007115665.2). Classification (NCBI taxonomy): domain Eukaryota; kingdom Viridiplantae; phylum Streptophyta; class Pinopsida; order Cupressales; family Cupressaceae; genus Sequoiadendron; species Sequoiadendron giganteum. The sequence continues at coordinate 309,205,143 of CM021103.1, forward strand.
AATATTTTGTGTATTTAATACATAATATGCTTTTATATAATAAGCAAAGATTGACTAATTTATAATGGGTATTTGATTATACGTATATGATGGGTAAAGTCCATCTCATGTTGATTCCATGCAGATCGCTTATGTGTTTGTGTAATTCAACTCCATATCTATGTGTCTATATATAGGCTCATGTATCTGTGGATTGACATTGTGATTCAAGTTATGTATGACCCACCCAAGAGTGAACCTCTGGGATATTTGAGCAATGATAGGCAGTCATTGGACCGTTCTAATGACCGATGTTTGGGATACTACTAGGGATTAGTCAGCATTCACCTAGTTCATGGAGGTGAAGGTAGCAGGCTACCCTGATTATGATACGGCCGTAGAGGTTACACGGGTAGGGACCCATCCGTGCGGGTAATGGTAATATGGGGCTAACTACGTATTGATAGGGCTCACTAGTTGTCACTGGTATGCACGAAAGTGACTGATTCCATGTGTTATCCAAGATTGAGAAGAAGATAGTTGACCATACCACTAAAGCCACAAGGTGGTATATGTCAGGAGCTACTTCTTCTTGGGTGGATAGACTTGTCGTTGGTGGCCTATAGGCGATTGAGGTCAGAATCCACCAAATTTGGTAGGTTCACTGCTTGGGGGAAACCCTTGGGATGGTGGATGGAACCACAATGTATTATGGGATGCACCGAATCCTCTTCCCATTTGTCCATTGGTGTAGAAGACCAGAGGAAAGGATGGACCCACAGTGTAGTGCACAATGCACCGATATTCTTTCTAGATGGGATGCATTATGGACATGTGTTAGCCATTGTAATCAGCCATTGTGGATGTGATGTATGTTGGATCTCATCACTATATGTATGTGATGCATGTTGTAATTTGTCACTATGTATTTGTGATGTACATTGGAGCTCGTTATTGCATATTTGTGATGTATGGTGGGGCTCGTCACTATGTATATGTGATACATGTTAGAGCTTGTAACTATGTATTTGTGATATGTATATGAGACAATCATTGTTGTACTTGTGATGTACATATAAACTAATCACCATTGTACTTGCAATTTGTGTATGATCTGGACATTGTTGTACTTGTGATTTGGGTATTATCCAACCATTGTACTTGTGTTCTGTGTATGATCAGACACTTTTGTACTTGTGATATGTATATGGAGGAATTCTTGTAACAACCATTGTGAGTGATCTTTGACATTATGGTATGAGTGACCCCTTATGTATAATGTGAATGTTTGTCCACTAATGTTTGGTAATGATTGGTATGGACCCAACACTTGATGGCAAGTTATTATCATTATATTATAATTGACTATTTTAATATCTTACATGTACTAAATTAATAGTTATGGGTTAAGGTGAGATAATAGATCTCATACAAGAGGTGAGATTGAACTCCCTTTGTCATTGTGGGGTGAACTACGATGCCTCTGATTCCCATGAGGGGATACATAGGTGGGGTAACCCTCGAGGCTCAGGTCGTAGGTCTAGGAATGACCCTAGTTGTATGAGCTTAACACCTTTGAGTGTAAGAATATAAGTATGAAGTTGATTGTTGTTACCATGGTGAATGTTGAGTTATTGAAATTAACACTTCTAATCTATATGGAATATGATTGGTTGATTAAGTTGGTAGTCGTGCTTTGCTTATTAACAAAAAAAAATTGTTGAGCCCGAGATGGGGATTTTACAAAATCGACCTATTTCTTTGACTTTCCTTTTAAGTGAAACCATTTTGTTTTGCATGACAATCATCTTATGGTTGAAATAGTGAGTAGTGTAGGCAAAATATTTTTGTTAATTTTATTGAAGCATTGCTTTGGTTATCTTTACAAACATTAGTAGTTTGATTTTCATCCCTCTTCTCTCACTCCTTTCTCTCCTCTTCATTATCATTCTATGAGAAACATTTAACCTTGTTCTTATCTTTTTTGTATGAGCCTTAATGTCATCTCTTTCCTCAACAACAATAATGGTGTTCTTCTTGTCCTTCCCGCCATGAGTAGGGGAGAGTCTACTAATGTACAAACTAACGTCAGCATTCACAACTATCTTCTTAATGTTGCAAACCACAAGAATCTCCTTTAGAATTGTTCTAATTTATTTGCCAAGTATGTAGGAATTCTAAGTAGTTAAAGAAAATAGATAGGAACACTTTAGACAGATATTTTAATAAGTTGCAACTTTCCAACATGAGATATGAGAACTTACCTTTCCATGAAGCTAGCTTCTTTTGAAAATGTTCAAGAAAATTATTCGAGATGGATTTACTTATTCTTCTTAAAGATACGGGCATACTCAAATAGGTAGCATGAAGGGGGATATTATTACAATCAAGCACATTAGCAATATATAGTTGCAATCTTTGATCAATATTAAAAATAATAAGCCACTTTTATCTAGATTTATGTTTCGTCTAGAGAAAAAAACATAGTCTTTCAAATCTTCTTCCAAATATTGGTTTCAACAATAGAAGATTGACAAACTATTGTATCACACACAAACTATTTGTTATCATAGAATTTGGATTGAATCCCTTTAAAGTAGTAGTATAAACATTCTTTGAAATATTCCTTTCTAAAAATTCAACTAGAATGATGAACAGGTGAGGTGAGTCTCCTTGTCTAAGTCCCATTTTCAAGAAAAATAACCACATGGCACTCCATTTATAATAATTAAAAACCAAGGAATGGTGCTACAATTTTTATTACTTTCAAAATCTTCTCTTGGAATCCAAATTTTATAATAAATTTAAGTATAAAATCCCAAGAGACTATCTCATAGGCTTTGGAGATATCTAATTTTAAAGCCATACTATGCATTATTTTATCCATAGAGTAAAAGGCCCCATGAAAAATTCTAATATTTGTCTTCTTGGATTATTCATTTTGATTCTTGGGAATAATCCTTTCCATGATTTATGCTAGATTCTCAAACTAAAAAGCTTGATGAGGATTTAATACATTGTATTATAGGGTAATAGAGAAAAAATATTGAGACTATTAGCCCTCATTCTATTAGGAATAAGAACCAAAAATGTATTATTAAGCTATCTCAAGATGCTACCATGTTATTAAAGAATTCCTTGGCTTCATAAAACACATCTTCACCAACTATATCCTAGAATGATTGGAAAAATGTTGGGGCAAGGCATCCAACTAGAAGCTCCATAAGGATCAAAAGAAATGCAAGCACCTTGACATCATCTCAAGTTAAATCACAAAAAATATCTTCATTCTCTTTGTCAAAATAACATTAGTGATAAGTTCTAGTAATCTTCCTCTATAGAGGAGCCCACATAGGGGACTCTCTTTGAGAGAGTGAAATAATTTGACACCTTCTTAGATTGTAATTTTGGTACCATCTTCTTTACATAGATCTTTGAAATTTTATTATTTTTTGTGTTTGAGAATAGATTTTTGGAAAATTTTATGCTTTGATCTCATGTTTTAATCCACTATGTTCTTAATTTCTATTTCCAAGATCTACCTATTTTGGAACAACTATATTGCCTAACATATTGTCATCAAGCTATCCTAAGGCATGAACAGTTTGGGGGTCCTTTTGTTTTTTGCTTGGATTTTTGAGGCACAACTCTCTCACAGTTTTTGTGTATATTGGTACTTCCTTAATTACTTGAATCGGAGGTATTTTTTATGCAAACATTTCTAAGTTGACCCAATAGGTCAGATTTAGTTTCATAATGGGGTTTTTGTGCAGTTAATCTTTTAGGGAATGGTGGTTCTAGACTTGTGATGTTTTGTTAAGTCCTATTTCGTTCAGTTCTTTTTGGTTGATTTTCAATAATTTTTACTAGGGGCTCTTCTTCAGTGAGTTCTATAATTTGAGGAGATGAAGGGTTAACAAGCATCTTTCATGAATGGAGGTGAACATCACTCACCTCTACCCCATAGGTTGGGTATTATATTGATTCATTAGTATAAGCCTGTTAAACAAGCTTGTTGTTAGCGTTAGGTGTAGGTTAGGTTGGCACCTGAGGTAGTCTTGGCTGTGGTGTGGTGGTCATGGTTGTATTTGGCATTATAGTAGGTTTTTGTGACTATAAAGGTTGTTGTGGCTATGGTAGTTCATTTCTTGGTTCTACCATTGTTAACTCCCCTACCATTGTGATGGCCATTGGTTTTTTTGGTGTGGCCAATGAATTGTAATTTGGAGCTTGATAAGACTGTAGTGGCCATATTCCTTGTTGTGGAACCCAATTGGGTGCTTGGGCCATTGGCCATGATTGGTTTTGTGTATTATTCTAAGGTTGAGTGTTCCAATGTGAGAAGTGTGAATTACCACCTAGAAATGACCTATTGTAAGATAATAGATATGGAAGAATACTTTATCTTTGTTGCTAAGGTTTGCATTGTGAAATGTAAAATAGTTTATCTTCTTCATCCTCTAGAGCTTAAAATTCTGACTTCCCTTGCCTTTCTTCAGAAATGCTTGTCAACTTCTTGCATTTGTAGTTTGTCCTTTTTTGGCGGTAATGTGAAGAATATTCAATTAAAGTCGCCTTTGCTTCCTCTCGCTTCTTCTTAATGTGCAATGTATCCAATTGGGTGGTCAGGTGGCTAATTAAGTCCTCATTCGTGTTGGACAAGAGGTTATTGAGTTCCACCCTTGAGACTCCCATGGATGTTTTATTGAAATAAGGGGTTTTATTAGTCGTGGTCTTCCTGAGGGATGATCTAGATTAGTTTTTGCATACTTTGCAAATCTCCTCAAATGGTAGTTGAGAGATATATCCTACCCCTGTGAGGTTAAGAGTTTCCATACAATATTCATGTACTCCCCACAAAAATATCAATTTTAATGACTCAATATAGAGCCTATTCTGATGTGATTTCTTTAGGAAGAATTGAAATCTTTCCACGTAGTCCTCAAGTGGTTCATCTTCTTTATGTGACATCTTGAAGATTTCATCCCTCTTCCTCTTTGTCCCCTACAGTAATCTTGATATTTTTGTAAAATATTGTTCTTCATTGTTTCCCAGTTGGGCACTGCATTTCTCCCCAATCCCATAAACCACCACAAAATGGCATCATTTAATGTAGTTGGAAAGAGCTTGAGTATGTGAGCATCTATAGTGTAATCATGACTTTGGAATAACACATCAAACCCAAACGAGAATGTGTTTGTGTCTTCAATAACCAACCCATAGAAAATGGGTAATATTGAAGGGGGTATGTTCTTAAGAGAAACAACCCTTTCTTGGTTTTCTATTGGAAACTCAAATGACACATGCTTTGTTGGATCGTCCATTGCTTCCTTAGCCAAGTTGTTAAGATGTCTTTTGGAAATCTCCTCTATCTAGAGTAGCTATTGGTGTGAGGGGTGGTTCTCTCGCATTAATTCCCTAATTAGGTTCTTTGTTTGCGCCAATGTTTGCAAATCTTCTTGAATTGAGGGGAGAAACCTTCCTAGAGAGTTTCTCCACCTCTGTATACAATATTCTTGATCTTAGTACGCGGTCCTTGCTCATTGTTAGTGAATATTTCTTTTGTTGATTTATAGATATCTATTGGTCCTAATGTTGAAACAAAAATTACTAATCTATGAAAGCTTTTAAAAGAAATTAAAACACAAATAAGAATTCTAAACTTAGCACTATCCCTGACAACGATGCCAAAAATGTAGAACTTCTTCTATTGTCTAATTAACTTGGTGTAGGTGATCATGCACACAGCTTAATGGACCTAAAGATCCCTAAACTAAGTAGTTCATCATTTAAGAGAGGGCTTCACTTAATTATCAACCAATGAGTCATACACTTTAGATGATGCTGGCAACATATATGTATTCAGGAATTCCAACTGAGTATAAGTAAATTGAATATAAACAAATGCATAAAAATATTTTAACTGAAATTGACTTCTATCTTCAAAAATTGAGTAAGCTGGTATAAATAATTACCTAATTGCTATATATACTTAACGCTTATGGTTGTAACACAATAATAGTTATACTCATGACTATAACTAAATGACTATTACACTACATGTCTTAATCTAGCTAACCTTTGGAGTATTGAACAAAATATCAACTAGAGATTTCCAATTCAAAAATTATCATATTATTCATAATTGCATAAACTAAAAACTACAAATTAAACTTGCAATGCACAATCTAATATATCAACAAACTTAATATGGTTATGTAGTACCTCAAGTGGCCCTTGCTTGAGATGTTGCATCCACAAAATCTTCTTCAATTAATCACTCAAGAAAACATGCTACTAAAATATCTTCTCTTTATTGCATTCAATCAAAAACATAAAACTGTTGAACAAAATATTATAGGAGATCTTATTCAATCTAATACATGCATAATCTAGATGATGGGCTTCTCAACCCTGCTATATAGGATATGCGAGAGTCCATTTATTTGTGATCTATAAATAAGATTCTAAAGGAAGATGCCAACTCTCCCATAGGAATAGGAATAGGACTGATTTTTCTAAAACAAAAAATAACAATTATAAAAACAAGCTCGTATAGAAATCGAACAAGGACTTTGTACTAGTCGTATGGTTAACATGAATGATCAAATAACAACATAATTGAACTAAAACCAAACAAGATTAAGACCAAACAAGGCCACACTCAATCAAATTCATTTGCAAGACATTCAAATTGATTAATCTAAAGAATTGAACTAAATCAAAGAAATTTAATCAAAATAAAAGTGCAAACCCTCAAATCCCATTGTGGATTGATGCATAATTGTGATGTGGATTGCTCAATATTATGTATTATCCATGTTGCAAAAGCTTTTGATGAGAGGGTTGATTCACAAGATAGGGTCTAGAATGCTCAAGAAACGAGTCTAAAATTCTAGAGAGTAAGGATGCTTATGAGGATTGTGAATTATTTGATGTTTGAAAGGTTGGCTTTTATATATTTTATGAATTCTAATGAATGGTCAAGATTGAAAATAGTAATCAATGGATGAGAGGAAATTAAGAAGGTGAGTGTGGATCAAGAATTAAATCAATGGTTTATAATCCATAAAGGTGTGGATCAAAGATTAATCAAGGGTTCATAATCCATGAGATGCTCAACAATATCCCTTAATTCATGGAAATATGTTGGAGATATTTTGAATTGGAGAAAATTATGAATTTGAAAATGGAATATTCTTTGTACAAGTTGGAGGATTGGAGGAAAATCAGTTAATTAATCAATTTATGAAAATCATTTAATTGTGCAAGTTGGAAGAATTGAGATCTTTAATTAAGAGAGACTATTAGCATTTTAATTAAATAATTTAATCAAAAAAGAGAAAATAGCATAAAGATGACGAATCAATCAAATAACCTTAATTATTCAATTAATAGGAGAACAAACTGAATTTAACTAAATAATTGGACATTATTTAATTAAAAAGAGGAATTTGGTGAAAATGATATTAAATGAAATCACGATGTGTGATATGCTTAGGACAATTTAGGTGTCTACAATACTCAACCAAGATTAACTGTTACAACTGAAAACATGCACAAACAAAGTAGGTTTTATTAAAAATCTTATTCTTATTGGGAATAGACTTCTTCTCCTTCATGATTATTAAAAGATAGGAGTAACACTTGGTCATCCATGATCTTGTCCTCGAATGATCATCTTCATCTTCTTCTGAAAGTGTAGTCGTGCTATAACAGCGTAACTCCTCTTTATATTGAATTGTCATCCTTCTCCTACAGGTTGTGAAGCCTCCTACTATGGGTTGATAGGTTCCTTGTCGCAAAGGTTAGTTCTTATTTTTTCAAGACATTTCATTGCTAACAACTATAATTAAACATGAAATCCTACTAAACTCACAAACATTCATTCCTCGTATATTTATTCATTTATATAACACGTATATCAACTTCAAATGCTTTAAAATACTTAAAGTATATAAAAGGTCTAGTAATGTCTTTCATAGTTTAGAAAAAAATAAGATAAAAGTATGTAACTTTAGCAAAAAAAAAAATAGGACATAAATATGGCTCATTAAGAGCTATAGTTGAATTAATTAAATTAATTAATCTTAGAAGAAAGGGGAAACATAATTAATTAATATAATTTATTTTATTTTGGGTATGAATGATAACTAATTAATAATGAATTGTTTAATTAATTAAAAAGTACAAAAGATAATGAATTATGAAAAAAATATATATATATTTATTTAATTAATTATAAAGTAGATGGTCAATCAACACACGACCCCATACTTATAAAAAATATATATATAAGAGAAAAGACACAAATCATTCACACAACCTCCAATGCTTAAAAAATATATTTTAAATGAAAAATCAAATAAAATAAAATCATCGAATCTTAATCTTAAAATACAATATTTTAAATGAAAAATAAAATAAAATAAAATCATCAAATCTTAATCTTAAAATACAAGATCAAACACAAAATACCATGATGAAAGAAGAAGAAAATATTTTTTTGTATAAAAAACAAAGTAAAAAATAATCACACCCACCTAAGCATTTGTAAAGGGGCCAATATTGCATGGTAATTTTGTCCCATTAAAAGACAAATGTGAAAATCACTTTGGATACATCATATTTAATAAATGGAACGAGTATGACTTCTAGTTGATGTTAATTATGACAATATTATTATTTAACAACCAATATTATTATTTTACTATCACCCCTTCATTATTTGATCACATTTTCTTTGCATTTCATGTATTTATTTCAATTGCATGTTATTATAGTTTCTTATATTCTTATTTAGTATGCGGATAATAAAGAGTCACTTTTAACAATGCATGTTGACATAGATGGTAATGAACATTCATTTTTGGTTAATGTCTCCCATTTTTGTTTTATGTGTTCTAGTTTTTGTTTCTCGCATCTTTTCATCTAAGGTGAAATCTCTCATACATAGTTGAAAGATTAATAGAGACACATGCATACCATGGGCATGCTTGAGAATGATCTCAACAAAGCGAAAAAGAAAAAACCCTTTAGTAGGGTTCTAAACAATGTCAAGTTGGATCTTATGCAGGTCCAATGCTTGTTAATCCAATCTCGTTGCATGCTTTTTTGGGGAGTTCTATCAAAGTAAAATGCTCTAATCAATTACATCCATTGTCAAATTTAAGAATGGGTAAAACCACATCTATTGGAGAATTAGAGTATTGTGAAAAAAAATTAGAACAAACTTTTAGGGGCACTTGCTTGAAAGTGTCATTGTTTAGAGTTGCCAAATTATCAACACGAGCATAAACTATCGGATTGAAACTGTTTGAGCATAAAAAGGACTAACTAAAAAACTCACAATAAATATAAAAGATTAAAGAATTTCCTATGCCAAAGGCTCAGAGTGACATGAGGATGGTGAAGACAACAAAAAAGACACAAACCCTAGCTTTTCTTAAAAAATGATTATCTTTCAAAACAAAAATTCTAAAGACTTCAACTAGAAGGCATTCCTCGTTTTTATCAAATTGAGGTGTTTTAATGTATATATGTCTCTAAGGTTGGGGTTCCATACAGGGAGCTTCAATCTATTTTGAAGGAGCAAGGGTCTCATGAAGCAAAACAAAATGCTACAAGATTAATTAGAATCTTTCCCTCAATAATAACAGTCCATATTTTAAAGTTTGAATATTTAAGTGAGTGTGTTTGGCGCATGACTACAATTTGCCCCACCAATTTTTACCACTTGTCAATCGTCTAAGATTTTTCTATTCTGACCAATTATTTTTATATTTATTAAACCACATTCTTCCAATATATTTTAAACTTAAACTACAGTATAAATTTCATGAAACCATCCACTTTAAAATATTCCAAAAATATCTCAACAGCACAAGCCCAATCCATGGGACTCCACCTAGGCTTTGTGTCTCCATGTAGTTCTTGCTTAAAGAAAAACACATAAATAACTGTGCTGGGCAATCAACTCAGTTTTTGATACCTTCACCAACACAAGCAATACAAAATTTAAAAACTGGGTGATAAAGTGGAAGAGTAATTTTTGTGTGTTATTCGTCGCTGTTCTAGTGCATCTATTGCTACTTCCTTTGCAAATGTCTTCGGCTTCGCTGTGCTGGTATAATTAAAAGCCTCACTTCGCTTTTACTGTAAGAGTTTATAGTTTGAATACTTTTCTAAGGTCCCTTTCCTTGTTGAATTCCAAAAATGAAAAAGATCTTGAAAATTGACCATTATCCGAAAATCTGGATTCCATTCCTTCCACGAAAGGCTGACTGGTGTCCCTATTAGCTTAGTTGCCCTGAGTCCTAACATACACGAAGCCTAAAATCAAAAGACATCAAAGTGCTCTGTTTTAACTTTTATATATAAGTCCCTGCAACCCATATTTGATAATAAAAAAATTGGTCCTGCAACCGAGTAAATATTTCATCATGATGCTTGGAACAATAATTGCATGAAGGTTTTTAAATGGGATTGCAAGTTAAGAGGATTAGGGAAAATGGGTATCCAACTTCCTCAGAAATACTGGTTACTGGGTTTGAATCTTGGTTGACAAATAATGCTATGATTGCAAGTGAGTCATTTGAAGTCCAATTAAATGTGTGAAAGAAACAAATTACTACTTATGAGCTATGTTATCAGAAATAAGAAATGGAAACTGCAATGGCAATGACAACCTGACAGAAATTGAATATTTAAAAATTGCATATGACAAACGGATCATATATTCAGATACATTTTACTAATATGAGATTTTTACAGTCCAATAGATTGGATAAAGCCTTAAAGGTATCGTAATAAATTGTCAAAAAAATAAAATTCCAATGATAAATCATGAATTTGATACGAATAAGTTACACACAAATTTTCCTGGAGGTTTTTATTCGATTATTTTCTGTTGAAATCGAACGAGTTTATACCCACAGACAAGTCAGGTTTAAAGTCGATGAGTTTTGTTTGAAGAAACCCACAATGACTGATACAATATCATTCTTTGCAATATAAACTGAATCGTCCTCTGCTGACACCTTAACAGCCTTGTCTGTGTATTCAACTTCTCTAACAACCTGCACAATGTTTGGATAATGGATTCAAAAAAATCCTTGCTTTCATTTCCAAAATGTAAGGGAAGGGCCAAACCTTGTTGAGCTTCAGATGTATGTCTTAGTAGATCTGCAAACAGAGTGGAGAAATTACTGAGCTATCCCATGAACAACGTATTTACAAAGACTTGACACTAAAACTGTGACTGCTCGTTCAAGAGTGAAAGCAAATATCTTTTATGAATTGTTCGCTGTAAAGAGCTAGGGCAGACGAAAATTGTAAACTATTCACCTTGTCTTATCTTCAAGAAAAAATGGCTAAACAGTACGCACTCAGATGGAAGTAATAGAATACACATTACACACAGATCCGCAATAGAATATCATTCTTTATTTATTCAGTTCTGTAATCAATGAATTACACAGCATGAACATGTATTTATTTCATTGAAACCTTCAGCACAGTGATCACGATACTCAACAATGGTAGCACCAAGTCTCAGCGATTGGCGCTTCAGGACTCCGCCTGTTCCATGGCGTTGTCCTAAACTCGCTTTTCAGTTGGTTGGCTGAACCTGTATGCTGGCAGTTGCTCCGTCCTTTGATGATTTATCACGGCTTAGATGTGACTGAAGGCACGCTGTCCAAACGATTCTGGTGATCGCTTGGCCAGAGTCGTGTGGCTCTGCCAAGGCATCTGGAATAATTGCCTTCGCCCAGATGCTTAGCTCCTCCTGATGGACTCGCCAGAAGCAATCTATGCTTACTCTGCCTCAGAGGTGGCAAGCAACCTGCAGGAGATCGAACTATGAGTGAGAGGAGTGCAGATTGAATGCAAAACGAATATTTTCAGGTGTAAGACTACGCACCCACCTGAGTGTACAAGCTGCGCAGCTATGCTCTCAAGGTTGCCAAGACCAAGTCCAATATTCGTCATACCAAAAGCCAGATAATGAACTCACAATTATACTAATAATTAAGCCAAACATCAAACATGTCGGCCAGACTAAGGACAAAAAATAAAATTCAACTTGAAGTTTTGGCGCCTCAAGTGAGGTTGGCCCAGCAATCTATTAATTATTTTATTATCATTTTAATAGTGTTCAAAAACACTTTTGTTTTCAAGTCGGCCTGGGCTTAATTCAAATGCAAGACATTACAGTCCCCTCCCTCAGATTGTTGCTGGTCCTCCAGCACCCTCGAATTGGGATGCTCGAAAATCTCCACTCCTTCCCAAGTGGCATCTTCAATGGGCAGGTTTTTCCACTTCACCAAATATTGCAGAATGACCTTGTTCCTTAATCGTTTCCCTTTCACATCCAGCACCATTTTAGGCTTGCAAATCAATTTGCCTTCATCATCAAGTGGTGGCAACTCCATTGACAGTGTGATATGTTTGTCCCAAGGCCTTCTTCAAGCATGAAACATGAAAAATATTATGAAGTCTGCTACTTGGAGGCAATTCAAGTTCATATGCGACCTCCCCAATTTTTCTTGTTATCCTACATGGCCCATAAAACCTTGGTTTCAGCTTTTCCGCCCCATTCCCCTTGAGAGATGATTGTCAGTATGGCTGCAACCTCAAGTACACCATGTCATTGACTTCAAAAACCCTTTCAGTCCTTCTCTGATCTGCATATAATTTTTGCTGATTTTGGGCTCACTGAAGATTCTCTTTCAAGGAATTCATGATGTCCACGTTTTGCTGAACCATGTTTCTAGCACTCGGAACCCTGCTCTCGGCAAGAACCAAATTCATGAAGGAGGTGGCCTCATAACTATAGAGTGTTTTGAATGGTGACATCCCAATGGAAATGTGATATGTGGTGTTGTAGCAAAATTCTCCTAGATGCAGCCACTTCACCCAAGCTGCTTGCTGCCCCGTAACATAGTTTCTCAAGTACCCTTCAATCCATTTATTCACGATCTTCGTTTGTTCATCTGTTTGGGGGTGGTAGCTAGTGTTAGGGGTCAACTACGTATGAGCCAAGCGGAAGAGCTCTTGCCAAAACATACTGATAAACCTACTATCCATGTCACTCACAATGTTTCGTGGCAATCCATGGAGTCTAAACACTTCTCTAAAAAACAAGTCTGCAACTTGAGGAACCTTAAATTTTGAAGCAATGGCATAGAAATGAGCATACTTAGTGAGCCTATCCACCACAACATAAATACAATCCTTACCTTGCACCTTCAGGAGCCCAGTGATGAAATCCATCAAAATGCTTTCCCATTTCTAATTTGGAATGGGTTAAGGGTTGCAACAAACCAGCTGGTAATACATGTTCATCTTTATTTTGTTGGCATACCAAACATTCTCTCACATGCTTCAATATATCATTTTTTAGCCCTTTCCAAGCAAGACATTCCCTTACTTGTTTGTATGTCTTGTAGAATCCCAGATGGCCAGCAAGAGGTGTATCATGGCATGCTTGGATAATTTTGTTCTTGACCTTGGAGTAAGGCAAAAGATAGATCCGTCCCTTGTAGAGAATGAGTTCTTCAGCCACCCTATACCTGTCATCAACCACCTTTCCTTCCAAAATATCATTAGCAAATGAATCCTTAGCATATTTAGCTGTAATGGCCACCCTCCAATCAGTAGATATATTAGACATAGCACAAAGGCAAGGCTTCCTAGATAAGGTGTCTGCTACCACATTGTTCTTACCCTTCACATATTCAATATCAAAATCATAGGCTTGGAGTTTGCTTACCCATTTTTGTTGTCTACCATTCAAATCACACTGATTTAGGAAGTACTTCAGGCTATTATGATCTATCTTCACCACGAATTTCCCACAAACCAAGTACTGCCTGAACTTAGCAAGGGCATGCATGATAGCTAGCATCTCTTTGTCATAGATAGAGAGAGCCCTCTCTAAATTGGTAAGCTTTCTACTCTCATATGCAATAGGGTGTTTATTCTACATTAATACAGCTCCAATGCCTTCTACTGAAGCATCACACTCAAGTACAAAAGGGGATGAAATATTTGGGATGGCCAAAACAGAACACGAGCTCATTACCTCCTTGAGTTTGTAAAATGCCTACTAAGCTGTGGGACTCCATGAGAAGGCTCCTTTCTTCGTGAGATTGGTTAATGGTGCTGCCAGCTGAGAAAATCCCCTTACAAGTCTCCTAGAGTAGCTGCAAAGTCCTACAAATCCTCTCAATTGTGTCAAATTCTTGGGTGTAGCCCACTCCTGAATGGCCTTGATCTTCTCCTCATCCACACTAACCTCTTGAGTGCTAATCTTGTGGCCCAAGTATAAGATCTCGATCATCCCAAACTCGCATTTTGACATCTTGTCATAGAAGGAATTCCTTTCAAGAATGTCTAGCATTTCCTCTATATGCTTCAAATGCTCTTCCCATGTTTTATTGTAGATCAAGATGTCATCAAAGAGAACTAACACAAATTTCCTTAACTGAAGGATGAATACTTGATTCATGCAAGATTGGAATGTAGTGGGGGCATTGGTTAACCCAAACGACATCACCAAAAACTCATAATGCCTATAATGGCATCTGAAGACTGTCTTATGCACATCCTCATCCCTAACTCTAATTTGATGGTAGCCTGAGCACAGATCGATCTCGGAGAAGTATACTACTCCATGTAGCTCATCTATCAATTCATCGATCTTGAGAATAGGATAGCGGTTCTTGATTGTCTTCTTGTTGAGAGCCCTATAATCGATGCACATCCTGAGTGTCCCATCCTCTTCTTGACCAACACTACAGATGAAGCAAAAGGGCTTGAGCTTGGGCGAATGTGCCCATATCCAATAACTCCTTAATGGCCTTCTCGATCTCCTCTTTGTACATCCACGGATGACAATATGAGGTAGTGATCACCGGTTTTGCTCCTTCAAGCTCTATTACATGCTGAAATCCCCTATTTGGTGGCAATCTTGTTGGAATCCTCTCGAAAAACTTTGCACTTTTTATCCAAGATAGCCTGAATGTCACTGGGAAATGCTCTTTCCTCCTTCGGTGTGCTAGTATCTGTAGTCAAGCATTCTTCTGCCCATGCCACTTGATCCCTACAGAAAAATCATTCCATTCTTTTGGCTGAAACCACCATAGGACCATTCTTGGAGAGGCCCTTGAGTACAACCTCCTTGCCCTCATGCTTGAATTTCAGCTCCATGGCTTGGTAGTTGGTAGTGTATTCTCCTAATGAATGAAGCCACTGTACCCCCAGGACCATGTTCGTGTCACCGACATCGACAACATAGAAATCCTCTTTCATCTTGTGTCCACCCAATATCAGCTTCGTTTGTTGAATTCATTTCATGCAAGGAAGGATGTTTCCTCCAGCTGCCAAGACGCCAAACCCTTCAAAGTCCTCTGTTGCCAAGCGCAACTTAGCCACTGTTCTCTTGTCAATGAAGTTATGCGTAGCTCCACTATCGATTAGCATTGTCACTTTCTACCCCCGAAGAACTCCTCTCACTCGGAGTGAATGGTATCGAAGTGTTCCTGATAGTGTTGCCAAAGTGCTTCCTGTTGGGCTTCCTTCCATCACGAGCTCTTGTTGTTCCCCAGGAGTGTCCTCTTCATTGACCCCTTCTTCAGTATCTGCTTCATCATCGGATACCACTTCGATGTAATAAACTTGTCCCCTCCCTTGGCACTTGTGTTGATTATTCCACTTCTCATTGTAGTAGTAGCACAAACCCTTCTTGCATAGTTCATTCCATGGCATGCCATGTGGACCTGTAAGGGGGGTCTTTGGTGGTGGCTTGGCCTTAATGAAAGGCTTCTTTGACTACCCTACTGATGCATTCTTGACCATGGCCTTCCCTTTCTTGGTGGAATCTTCAAGACTCAAAGCTTTTTGAATGGCGTCTTCTAAAGTTGTTGGCTCCAAGGCCCTCAGCAAGCAACGGAAGGAATCAAATAAACCTTCGATGAAGAAGAAAGTGAGCCTCTTATCTGAGACATCGAACACCATAACTGCGAGTCTTTGAAATTCTGAAACATATTCATCCATGGTGCCTGTTTGCTTCAATCTGGTTAGTTCCTAGAAGTATGCTTCCAAATCTTTTCTATCAAACCTCTCCATCAATTTTTGCGTGAAATCTGCATATGAATTTACTTGTCCAAATCCTTGGGTCACAATACCATGGTGCCACCATTCATGTGCTAGATCTTCCAAGTGCAAAATGGCAAATTTGATAGCTTCTTCTTCAGTCATGGGGCTGAGAGAGAAGTATGTGTCCAACTTTTGTATCCATGATTGAGCAGTCATCTTTCTTGAACAATGGAATGTCGGGAGTGAAAGCCCGCTGATCTTATGCTGGAGATCTCTATTTCCGCGGTGTTGTCTCTCATCACTTCGTCTAGCACTGTAAAACTGATCGAAAGAGATTATAGCTTGAGCATCAACATCCAGATCCAAGTACTCATGCACAATACTCGCATAACTGCGTTGCTCCTCCCCTTCCTGTTGGCCTTTTGTTCTAGGCAAAAACCTTGGCTGAGTGTGCTTGTGAGTGTGACCATTTGATGTTCTGCTCTGTTCTCCTCCTCCTGAACATTTCGGATGGCCTCCTTCAGCACTGCTGGATCCTGATTTAATGTTATTGACTGCAGCAGTAAGAGACTGTATTGCTTACAGCAAGGTCTGGTTTGTCTGGTCCTGATGCTTCATGAAGTTGTCCAACTTATCATTCTGATCCTAGTCCCCAATTTTCTCCTTACCCCTGCCTCCTATTCCTTGAGCAGCTTCGGACTTCTTCTCACATTCTATAGCACGAATATCTCTCTGGCTCAATGGCATAAGACTTTGCCCACAGGCTGGCAAGCCTTATGGCTCTGATACCACAGTAAAGAGCTAGGGCAGACGAAAATTGTAAACTATTCACCTTGTCTTATCTTCAAGAAAAAATGGCTAAACAGTATGCACTCAGATGGAAGTAATAGAATACACATTACACACAGATCCACAATAGAATATCATTCCTTGTTTATGCAGTTCTGCAATCAATGAATTACACAGCATGAACATGTATTTATTTCATCGAAACCTTCAGCACAGTGATCACGATACTCAGCAATGGCGGCACCAAGTCTCAGTGATTGGTGCTTCAGGACTCCGCCTGTTCCATGGGGTCGTCCTAAACTCGCTTTTGAGTTGGTTGGCTGAACCTGTATGCTGGCGGTTGCTTCGTCCTTTGATGATTTATTGTGGCTTAGATGTGACTGAAGGCGCGCTGTCCAAACGATTCTGGTGATCGCTTGGTCAGAGCCGTGTGGCTCTGCCAAGGTGTCTAGAATAATCGCCTCCACCCAAATGCTTTGCTCCTCCTAATGGAGTTGCCAAATGTAATCTATGCTTATTACTCTGCCTCAGAGGTGGCAGGCAACCTACAGGAGATCGAACTATGAATGAGAGGAGTGCAGATTGAATGCAAAACGAATATTCTCAGGCGTGAGACTACACATCCACCTGAGTGTACAAGCTGAGCAGCTATGCTCTCAAGCTCACCAAGACCAAGTCCAAGATTCATCATACCAAAAGCCAGATAATGAACTCACATTTATACTAATAATTAAGCCAAACATCAAACATGTCAGCCAGACTAAGGACATAAAAAATAAAATTCAACTTGAAGTTTTGGCGCCTCAAGTGAGGTCGGCCCAGCAATCTATTAATTATTTTATTATTATTTTAAAAGTGTTCAAAAACACTTTTGTCTTCAAGTCGGCCTGAGCTTAATTCAAATGCGGGACATTACACTTGCTGTTAGAAAGTTGCATAGAAACAGCCATTTGCAACGGGAAACCCGATTCGACTGTCATAACGCGTTTCTAGTAACATAGCTTATGAGAGATGGGTTATTGCAATGACTCAATATTGCATAGGCACTTTTAGCCAAAATATTATTTTGATAATGATGCACAGTTCTGAAACATTTTATGCAAGAGCCCAAAATACAAACTCAAATCATATGGCAAGCTTGTGATGTTCTTATAGTCAGGCTCTGCACCAAGATGCTAAATACACATCCTATTTCTGTTTTCAATGGTTTGGGCTGCAAGTTCAAGAAATTTATCAATACCTCCTAAATGATTCACTAAATTAACCTTTTTTTCAATTACGGTTGCTCAGCAGATAGAAATATCTTTACTAGTTTTGATTCAGCATTGCAACTTTGCACTGGAGCACTAAGCCAAACAAAAATCAATTTGATCTTTTTGATTTCCACTTGGTGTCAGAATACAAGTTATTTAGAGCTTGGTAATCTGAATGTAATATAATGCTATGAAGCGAAAATAAATTAATCCGAACTTATTTTTATCTCTTCTTCCTTGAACTGAACAACAGTCGAGTTTTTCGTAACTCAATGAATTTTTGAGAAGTTTTTGCAGAAATCGAATAAAAAATGTGACTGATTCAGTCTGCATACTAAATTGGCCCTAAAGATAGTCTCAACAGTTATTATGGTTGACTTCTTTTTGTAGACTTTTTAAGTCTATTATAAGCATAACTATTCACGAAAGTAAAGATATAAGTTTGTTTAGAAGTCATGAATGCAGTCTTGCTTAGAAGACCAACTATTTTTCTCTTCATTTTGTACAGACAGGAATGGGAAGTGCATTGGAAACATTATGTGGACAGGCCTACAGGGCAAAGCAATACCATCTGCTTGGGATTCATGTGCAGAGAGCAATTTGTGTTCTTTTCTGTGTGAGCATACCGCTTGCTGTGGTGTGGGCTTACATGGGCAACATTCTAGTTGCATTTGGGCAGGACCCTTTAGTATCTTTTGAAGCAGGGAAATTTGCCAGATGGCTGATTCCCTGCCTGCTTGCTTATGCAGTTCTTCAACCCCTTCAAAAATTTCTCCAGTCACAAAGTATTGTCTTTCCCATGATACTATGTTCTGTAATTACTTTGTGTTTCCATGTTCCCATCTGCTGGGCTATGGTATTTAAAACTGGATTAGGTAATAAAGGGGCTGCCTTGGCAAGTAGCATTTCCAACTGGGTCAATGTGGTACTTCTTTTACTATACATAAAAATGTCACCTGCGTGCAAGAGGACATGGACACCCTTTACAAGGGAGGCTTTGTATGATATTAAAGATTTTGTCAAGCTTGCCGTTCCATCTTCACTGATGATCTGGTATACTAATTCAATATCTTAGCTGCAAGATTTGGTCCAAGTTATCTATGTTATAGATCAGAGCATTTTTGTCGTTAATATACATTTAAATTTAACCCTTCAGGATATTAAATTTCATAGCAAATGAAGAACAATTTGGCAAATAGGCCAGGTCAAGTTTTGTTCATCACAGTATACTGCAAGTAGTTAACAGTGCATAGCAGATGATACCAGAATTTTTTTACAAAAATATTTTGTCAGTTCATTATTCTATGGCTGTGAACAGCTTGGAGTATTGGTCCTTTAAAACACTTGTTCTCTTGTCAGGGCTGTTGCCCAATTCAAAACTTGAGACATCAGTTCTTCCAATCTGGTGTGTATGTGTAATGAGAGAATTTTAATTATAAATGAATTTTAATAAGAACATTTTATTGCATCTACTTGCTTTTTATCTGAGCTAGTCTTGATATTTTGCAGCTTAACACGTCTGCTCTAGCATTTATGATTCCCTATGGTTTTGGTACTGCTGTAAGGTTAGTACATTTTACAGCTAACTAAGAAATTTCTATTGTTTCTGTTTCTGTTAGTTGTTTAACCTATTCAAGGGAAAAAAAATTACGCTATTAGATCATCAAAGATTTAATCCAAATCATTTTCAATCAAAATTTTAGGTAATATTTACATGGCAGTACACGAGTTTCAAATGAACTAGGACCTGGACGCTCCCATACTCTCCGCTTAGCAGTGTATGTAGTGTTGTCTATTACAATCATGGATGCAGTCCTGGTGGGATGCCTTTTATTCTCTATACGAAATGTGCAATGGGTGTTGATGATCCGAAGCTGAGGCCCGACGGAGGCAGCAAGGTCGCTCAGGAAATGGTCCGACGAGCAGGAGATGTGCCTGATGAGAGCCATTTTGAACACGCGCAGGCCAGTTGGGGAGGTTAATATGGCGGCATTTTATCAACGGGCGAGGGAGCAGGCTTGCTCGTTAGTAAAATGCCGCCCTATTAACTTCCGCATCTGGCATGCGTGTGTCCAAAATAGCATTCATCAGGCACATCTCCTGATGTCGGAACATTTCCTGTCAAAATTCGGTACTTTTCATTTCCTGTCAAAGAGTGGTTCGACCTGCGATGCCTCCGTCAGGGCCCAGCTTCGCATCATCAACGATCAGCTGCAAAGCCCCAATTGTTTTGGCCTTCAGGTACGCTTGCGCCGGCAGTTCTTCTAAATCAACGTCCTCAGAATTCCGTACGGAACTGCTTCTGGGATTAGGGCATTCAGCCACCTTTCTTCATGGTCAGGTTTCTCAGATTCCATAGGGTTAGGGTGTTCAGTTTCCAGAGTGCTCCATAGTTTCTCCCACAACAAAAACATGGTATGTTCATAAGCAGTCTGTATAGCTAACTTGCCCTCTTTCCTTTACCTAACCATAGGCCACAAACTTTTCTTCATTCTCCTCTTCTCATATTATTCAGATTTACTCACCTCAGGCCGGAGCTCTCTCGCCTGTTGGTAAAATGCCGCCTGTTAACCTCCCATCTGGCGTGCGCGTGTCCAAAATGGCCTTCATCAGGCACATCTCCTGCTGGGTGCTTATATTAATGTTAGGGCATTCTACATGGTCGGAATTCCTAGAGCTGTCCTTTTGGCCTTTGTACTACATGTTGGTGGCAGGGTCATCACCCTTTCCAAAGCTCTGAAATTTATGTTTTCAACGCTTAGAGATAGGTGAGAAATTTGGTAACTAGCAATCGCACCTTGGTGTGCAATGGGTACGCCAAAAAGTCAATTAATAAAAAAGATTGGTTTATATTATGTTCACTATTATTTTATTAATAATAGTTAACATAATATTATTCTTATAAAAATATTGTTATTCTTAATATTATATTATTAATATTAAATTATTATTTTATTTATTATTATTGTTATATATTATTAATATATTTTTCAAAATTTATTTTACAAAATCAACAATTGTACAATGTATAACAAAATAAATGCAATAAGAGCGATGAATACGAGTGAGAACAGGTGCGGGCCTGGAATTTTGAATCCCGTTGGTGCTACTGCAGAGATTGATGGCGCCGACCCTGATGATGACGACGATGATGGTTGGTGCTCTGTTTGTTGGCGTAGGATGGTTGTGTCTGGGTGTTTGAATCGTGCCTTGGTGCTATGGTTGCCATGGTGCCATGGATTGTTTGTTGCTGCTCAACTTTCAGCCCTAGTGCCTTGTTGGTTGTGGAAGCCTATTTGGGTGTCGGTTAATGGTGAGGAGGGTTTGGAGTGTGCCCTGAGGGAGTTGTTGCTTCCTCTTGTTTCCTTTACCTTGCTCTAGTGGTCGGGCCTGGTGCGTTTGGGGGTGTTCCTTTCCCAGCTTCCTGTGCCTATTGTGCTTGATAATGGTTTTGTTACCCATGTTCTTAGCTTTTGGGCTTTGTTGGGTATTGATTTGTGTCTTCACAAGCTCCCGTGGGTTTGTGGTATTGATAAGTGCTTGCCTCTTTGTCTCCTCTGCTTTGTTGGGGAGGTCAATGGCTCAGATTTGCTCTGGTTGTTTCTTGAGTTTGGTGTGCCTCTCTATTGCTATGGTGTCTTGGAGTTTAAAATTGATTCCTTGGGTCCTCTTGTCTCGTTGGATCCCCTTGTCTTTGTGGCGGTTCTGAGTTTGTGTGTTGGGATTTCCTTAGAGCTTTGTGGCTTTGGTGGAGTTTCCAAACGGGCTTCTACTTTGGCCTTGGTGATTCGGGGTCTGTGGATCTATTGGGTGTTGCCTAAAGTGAGGGTTGTGGTGGATCCTATCAGGACTATGACGGTTTCTCTGTTAGGGAGAAGATTCCCTGGTTTTGTGCAGCTGCAGTGGTGTTTAGGGGAAACTTTCTTGGTTGCTCCCTAGTGCTTTTGGAGTCTTTGGTGTCTCGGCCAGTGTCTGGTGAAAAGAGACTTGGGCTTTTGGATGGCTTCCTGGTTGATGGAAGTGATGGATTTGGTGTCTGTGTTTGAATGGAGGAGGGGACCTTGCCCTATGGGAGTGTTTTTATCCTTTACCTGTCTTTGTGGTATGGATGGGAGTTACTTTGTCCCCTTTCGGTGCTTTGTTTCTTAGTGGGTTGATGTGGAGTCTCGGATTTTAGGGACTCCCTTGGTTGATTGTTTTCCCCCTATGGAGGATGGTGCCTTTTTTGGTGGAAGAGTTGTTCGGGTTTTAGAGGTTGTTTGTGTTGCCTTTGTTCCTTCGGTTTGGATACCTTGGGAGGAGGTGTGTGCATGTGCTGTTGGAGTTCTTTCTTGCTATTTTGTGCTACAATCATATTCTATAGAGGCGAATATTGCTCCTACTGAGGTGGAGCCCTCTCCTATTGAGATGGAGTCGGTGATTGTAGTGTTGGTAGGAAGTGCTTCTCTCTTGGGTGTGCTCACTTTGGAGGGAGGCTTCTTCGGTAGTTTTGGTACCCACTTCTTCCTCTCTTATAGAGGGGAGCCCCATCCTTTTGAGGTGGGTTCAGGGTTGGTGTCTGGATGGCTGGTGCATTCAAATGAACATTCCTCCTCTACAACTTGTGTTTCATACCCCTCTTCTGGTAAGGGTCTGCTTGGCTCAATACTTTTTTATTCGAGCGGAAGATTGACCATTGTCCAACTGCTGCAGGTGGTTAGTGATCAAGTTGCTTCAAACAACCTTATTGGGCTAGATGTGTTAGGGGTTGTTTCTTGGCTCAAGGCCTTTAGTGTTTTTTGACTTAGGACTGTTGTTTGTCCTAAAGGTTTTATCACTCCTGGGTTTGATGCCTAGAATGAGTTGTTAGTTGTTTCTGACTTAGGACTGTTGGTTCTGAGTGTGTTGTTGATCCTGGTTGTCTGGTGACTAGGTGTTGTTTGGCTTTGCTACGTGTTTGTGGTTTCTACTACTCTCTGTTTTGTTGGTTTGTTAGTTCTTTAGTGGGTTTATGGTCCCTTCAAAACCATGCTTGTTGATCCTCCTTGGCCCTTTTGGCTCGCTATGTAAAGGGTATGGTACCTTGTAAATGTTGCTTATCTTTTCAAAAACAAAATAAATGCAATCTCCCAAGGAATTTAGAGGAATGGAATAAAGTCATCATATCATTGTATTTCACACATAGATCCGATAATAATGTCAACAACTCAAAAAGAAATAAATATTCATATTAGTTATTCTTAGCCTTCACAAAACATTCAACATTCAATGAATAGTTCATAGCATTCTACCTTTCATGAGATAGTAGACAATTGAAAAAGGCATAACTTTCTTAATTAATTCTAACATAATTTTGATCTTCTCCTTTCAAATTTATTTCTCGAGCTATTGCATAAATAAATTGATCTTTTGAATGATTTACAAAACTTTCAAAATTACTTTTTGCACATTGATATATATAGTTGATTGCATCTCTAATAATATTCTTCAAAAAAAAAAATAGTACTGCCTTTCCCAAACCCTTGTAGCCCTTTCCCAAATCTTTGTGTGCAAAACACAAAGATTTTTCAATACAAAACATTACCAAGTAAAAAATAATACAATAAAATAGCAGGAAACATGAGGCATGTAGGTAATATTTTTATTGTTTCTAGCAAACTATGTGATGATATTGGATCTATCAAAGGCAAGGTCGTCTTGCTCTCTTCCATACACTAGTTGTAGCAACACTTTTTATCCTGTAGTAGCATAAAATTACATCATAGTGATACATTAGCTGAATTTAAAATTTTAACCAAGTTTGCTAGTAGTGACTGGACTTCTCTTCCTGGTAATAAAAAATATAAGAGGTGAATTTTTATGAGGCTTCGAAAAGGGATAAAAGAAATATTGAAATCAGTTCTATATCATAGACAATTACATACTAGAGTGAGTCAATACCACTACAATTTGTTTATGGTAGAGTGCATGAATTTTGTATCCAATACATCCTCATGTAAAGAAACTAATAACAATCTCACATACAACAATTATTTTAATGATTTTTTGTTTGTGATAGATGCATGAAATATGAGTACTCCTGTTGAAATATGATGCATGCCACTTGAGATTTGATAGCACTATTAATTTCCCTAATCTAGTTTGCAGACCTCCTTATGTGTGCTTAAGCACTATTACTTTCAAGGTTTGAGCTGAAGAGTAGACTGGATATTTCAAGGGTTGAATTGAGGAGCAGACTTGTTGAATTAGTTTAGTATGAGAGCATTTTAAAATGCTGGAAGAAAGAATTATTTTTCTAAATAGATTTGTTGTGTTTCTTTATTTGAAGATAACTGTCCACCATTATTCTCTATACATGGGCCTGCTAAAAATTCACTCTTTTATTGTTATGAATGATTCATTGTAAAAAGGAAGTTGGTTCATCTTGCTTGGAAATAGAATAGTTTGCATGTAAGATTTTTTTTCCTTATGTTTTGAGAGTATAAGGTTGTAATGTTTCATTGGCTGGCTGGTGAGTAGTATATATGTATTTGAAATTTTGCTTGCTCATTTTTTTTTTCTATTTCTAGTTTCAGTATGAGTTACAAGATTAGAGTGTTAATCTGAGGCTTGAAAAAATTGGGTATAATTTCTAATTGGAAATTTAAGATGGAAGACTTGTAATTAATGAAATAGCTTGAGTTTTGGTAGACAATAAAAACTGAATATCAATATTATGTATCTACTAATCATTTTTTATTATTTAATTATCTAGAATTACACGGCCAGGTGAATTTCATTTATAAACAAATGATTCTTGGAACCCCAAATGAGGACATATGGCCAAGAGTAAATATACTAAGGGATTGGCATGAATATCCCCAATGAAAGCTCCAAAACCTAGCTCGTGTAATTCCTACTTTATCGCCAAGTGGGGTAGATCTGCTCACTGTATGTTCTTCCTTACCCTGTCAACTCATGAAACTCAATCATCCTAATTTAAAATCTTATTAGAAGGATTAAGGGACTGATAAATTGTTATAATTTGCAAAAAATGTTGCACCATAATCCTGCAAGGAGAATTTTAGCCAAGGCGACAATGAACCACCCCTACTTTGATGATCTTGACAAATCTTAGTTTCTGAGTAATTTGTTTGAGATTTGTACTATTTATGGACTATTCAAATAAGCTTAAAAGCCCCTTGTTCAAACTTTAGTTGACTGATGACTACTAATATAGAAGCAATAACAATAGCATTTTTTGTTATCTTGAAATTTGGATCAAGAATGCTCAATAGACACTTTGAGTTTGGTCTCATTGTTTGCAAAAGCAAATAGATCAATTATTCCAACATTAAGAGTTGATTCATTTCTAACAGTTTATTTGTTTGTTCCATAGTGATGATGGGCTTCCTTAGCTCAATGTTGAAGGAAATAGTTATAGATGGAAAACAATCTCATTTGTTGAGTTCAAAAATTTGGATAATCAAAATTACCACTCATATATGACTATTCTAAATTCTAGATAAGGATGTCTAATGAGGCTACACAAAAATTACTAAATTCTATTTGATTTTTAGAAACCACAATTAAGTAGCACTTTTCATATTTAGAACTAGTTTTCTAGAATTTAAGATCAATGTTTTTTTTCTTTGATCTACTTTCTACAAATTCACTTCTACGTACTTTTAAATAGTTAATATCAATGAACTAAATCTTCCCATGTCTTTCAATATTTAAACATTCAAAAACTAAGGGCCATGAGTATTGTGTAAAGGAATACCTTGTTCAGTAAAAGAGACACGCGTTTGTGCAAAGCGAAAAAATGTCTTAGGTATGAGACAGATTATTTGCGGCTTTGCAAGAGCAAAATATCTGCACAACATGAAAACATCTACTTATATTATAAAAGTATACAAAATTTCATATTGTGTCGGTTTGAAATCATTCTTATTTATAAAAATTACTATATTATCAAATGCAGATACTATTTATGAACATCACTTTTCCTAGCCTTTTTCTTGCCATAGTGGAGGCTAAACTCAAAACTTCAAATATATGTCACTTCTGTAAAACTTTCTTGTCCTCACAATAAGAATGCCTGAATGCAGACCCCCAAATAAGGATACCAATGTCATAATGATAAAACTAAGCCTAAATAATTCATGTCTTATGCAATTCAATATGTTTTGAGATAAAGAGTTTGTATGAGTTGCCTATAGCAATAATTGTTTTCTTGTTTCTTTGTCATAGAGAGCTCCACCCACTTTCATAAACAAAAGATATATCTTAACTGAGCTCGTAGAAACTCCAAGATTATAGAGAGATGCATAGAAATTTAGACCAAAGAGCTCAGAGATAATAGCAAGAATAACATGTGATTGAATTTCAATAGAGAACCTTATAGCTATGGAGGCCACATATAGTGAACCTTTGTTCAACATTGTGTCTCCTTCATTTACTTTTGCAAAACAAGTAAGTCTTGAAAAAATATTCATAATATTTTTCCTCTAGTGAACTAGCCCTTAGATTCATTTTAAAACTTTCAAAAAATAGCACTTTTCATATTGAATTTCCAACCAATTGGATAATCTGCTAACGTATGAAGAAATCCAACCACCATATTTGCATAATCCCAACTAGAAAAGAAACTGTCTAGGAATGGGTAGGAACATAACTTGTAGCTTTTACTTTTAAAGTTGTCCATAACATAAATTCAGATTTCACTTGAACTAATGACAAAGTTTCCATCAGTAAATTCATTCTTAGTCATTCATGGGCATTTGGTAAATCCCCTAACATTGTCAGTCCTTGTGTTGTTCTCTTTCCTTAATAGTTTGTGTGTTAATGTTATAAGCACCTTGTGGACTAAACCTCAGTTTGAATTGTCAAACCCATAGCTAAGGACAAACTACACATCTTTATATTCTATTTCCTCAAATGCTTTGTTGATTTTTATTTTTTTAATTAATAATTCCCAAAAAGAAATTAATCTTCTTATGCATGTAGAAATCCATCAAACATATTTGCATAATCCCCACTGGAATAGAACTGTTTAGGACTAGGTAGCAACATAATTTTCAACTTTTAACTTTTAAATTATCCATAGCATAAATCCATATTTCACTTGCTAATAATGAAGCTTCCATCAGTAAATTCCATCACCAACACCAAGTCCTCACTATTATGACCTAATCTTCATTCTTTAGAGAAATAATGGTGAAGCTGGAGAATCTGAGCAGTCTAAATGATGAGGGTTGCATAGTTGAAGATAGGAATACAATCATTCTTAATTTTTTAAATTTATTTTCCTTTATATTTTCTAGTTCCATAGATGAGTTGTTAGAAGCTCCTTACAACAGTCAACAAAAATTGAGGGACATTATTAAAAATTTAAAACTTGATAACAATGAACATCCACCACCACTCCACCCTCACCACTTCCTCTACTTTATAGTAAGCCCAAGGTGTCGATGATGTACGAACTAAGAAATATTTGAACACCAACTTTTTGAAGTTAAGATAAGAGAGTCTGCGTCCGACTAAACAAAAATAGTAGCAACTGTTTTAATATTTTGCCTCCAATACCATGTAAATATTCCTTCTCTTTTCCAATATCAACCATTTGTACGTGTTATCATTTGTTTGTCTGTTCAAATCTTTGACAACAATCAAAATCATTATCAGGACATAGAGAAATTTTGGGGACATCCCAAGTTTCTAAGATTTTTGAGGGACTCCATGGAGTGACTTTCCAGTGCCCCCTCAATGCCCCAATGAGGGGGAAGTCTTGTAAATGTTTCCTTTTTAAGGGGAATGTCGTAGGGTTTTTTGCTCTCTACTGGTGGATGTGGCAGGGTGAGGGGATGTCTCATCCTCATCACTACATCTCAGGGGGGTGAGTGGCATCCCTGTGGAATATCGTTCCTCAATAAATCCGTACCATCTACTTTATGTACGAGAAATTTGTAATTTATAATCATATATGTGATATGTATTGAACTTGTTATTTGATTTAGAAATGAAGGTAGTTTCAAAGTACTTATGATACTCTAAATTCAATTTTAAATTTTTACGCATGTTTTTAAAAGACTATTTTACAATTTATGTATTGCTTAATGTTCGGAAGTTTCACCAAGTCCAAATTTTGAATCAAATTTTAGGCATGACAAGTTGTTTTTGAACCATGAGATTCATACATACCCCTTTCAAAGCTACTCATAGAACAACAACAAAATTCAAAAGGAAAAGAGACTTATTTATCACCATTAAACCCATGAAGGATGATTCTTGATCATAAATTTTTATCCCACCCAACATGAAGTCTTTGAAAACCCACAATAATCACAAAAGCTTTGAATAACCTGGACTAATCTTGAAGGCTTTTAAGTTTGACGTTTTGAACAACCAGCAGTAATCAATCGAGAAAGGCATGCTAATTTTTTAGGACAACCAAATTTCTTTGTAGATTAGTTATTTTTGTCAAGTCTTTAGAAGAAAAATATTGATTATAATGGGTTCAGAAGGCTAGTTGGGAACATTTCTATATTTGTCCTCTATTTCAATCAATAATTACTTTTGGAATGTGGTGTGGACTCAAAATCATGATTGATAAAAAAAAATGGGTAAAAGGAAATATGATGTCTTGGAAGCTTTGAATTAAATTTACAATCCTTAACGTGCTTCAGTTCAAATGTCTAAAACTGATTCATCTGATAGTGAGCTTGTTGAAATACCTGCAGAGCATTAAGTCGCCATCTTCAAATGGAAAGTGTTGCACATGCATTTGTTCTCTACCAACTTGGATTGGATTGATTTATCTAAGAAATTGTTCATAGTAGCCAAAATAAAATATATGATGTATTTGTTAGTGCAAGGAGCATATGGTTGACGCAGTAGGGAAAAAATATGCTCAAGTGGGTATTTTCGTCATTCATTATTTTAGTGGTTTACAAAGTCTGTAAAATATTTGAATTTCCCTATGTCCTTCTTTTCTGTTATGTAATTTTGAGTTATGCAAAGCTCACCAATGAACAAGTAAAAGTATTGTGAACACCTAGAAAGATAGCAAGGATTCTGCTTATTTCAAATTGTAATCTTAATGTTATTGCATTTTAAACCTAT
Organism: Sequoiadendron giganteum; assembly: GCA_007115665.2. Taxonomy (NCBI): domain Eukaryota; kingdom Viridiplantae; phylum Streptophyta; class Pinopsida; order Cupressales; family Cupressaceae; genus Sequoiadendron; species Sequoiadendron giganteum. The sequence goes on from CM021103.1 coordinate 309,234,347, forward strand.
ATTTTCTAACATCCATTTTGGTGTCATTTTATTTCTATATTTGTTTTAGGTTATTTATGTAATATTTCAGAAGAAATAAATCTTTAAGGATATGCTATTAGCACTGCATATGAATGTCAATTTTTTGCCTAAATTACTATTTTTGGTTTTAACACAATTTTTATTTCTCTGAAGACAGTAGAAGGTTGTGAGTGGTTGATTTTATAGACTATTTCTTTAGATGCTTTGTTGATTTTATTTTATAATCTAATAATGCACAATAAGAAATGAAAACATGTAACCCAAAGACATTAGAAAACACTGGAAAAAGTTCAAACCCCATGAGATATGGTGAAAATTTGAGAATATTGCATCCTAAATTATGGAAGCAGTGTACCCCAATAGATGAGATTGAAAGAAAATCCTGAGTGACTCTAACAAAAGAGACACCCCTTCGTTAAAGTATCTCATCCTATGGTTATTACACCCAAAAGGGTAAATTTGTAAAAAAAAATAAAAAAATCATAATTTTCTCACACTAATCCTAATGGAAAAATGTGGAGAGTCCACAAACATTCAAACACTATGAAAATGCTAAGAAAAAGATGCAGTTGTAGCATAAAGGACCAAAATATGTTCCTCTCATATATCTTGCATATGTCTTAATGAACACATTACTTCAGGTATTGTCAATAAAAATTAGAAAACCATTGAAATCAGGGGCAATATACGCAGTGATTGAAAAAAATAAAATTCACAACAGTTAAAAGCATCAAACAAAAAGTTCCCCATTCAATACTAATGAAAAGTTACCCCAACAACAAAGCAACAAATTTTAGAAGATTTGTGCCTCAAATTGCTTTCGACATTACAACTATGATCTAGAAGGCTAAAAGAAAAAAAAGGAAAATTAATTGTTAAAAAAAATATTGTTCACACATCTGCCACAGTCTTATACTAATATAATATCCCAAAGAAATACACTACAGATAATTTTCAAAAACATAATCTTGTAGCAAAACTGAAACATAATCTTGTAGCGAAACTGAGCAAAATTTAATCAAGCAACTCACCTGAAAACACAAAAAAAAAAATGCAAACAAGAAGTAGTTAAAGGGGAAATAAATATGCAAAGAAGAAGCAGTTATTTGAGGATAATCGAACTCCACTCACCGTCGTAATCAGAATTTTCATTGCCTCCAATGCCCGGACAACCACATTCTTCGGTACGAGAGCTCCCTGGTTGTAATGCCAAAGAAAACATGGTAGTGGCGTTCAACATATGCAAGGGCACAAAAATAATGGCTTTAAGGAGGGAAAGCACACTATTTTTTTCTTCTTATATGATTTTAAAAAACATTCAATGGATGAGACTTAACTAACCGAATCGTGAATAATGCAAGCCGATAATTACTCACGCCTTCTCACTCATCCAACATGCATTCAACTGTTCATCTGCCTGTCTAAATAATACTGCCTAGACCATTTTGTATTTCCCTTTATTATGGGCATTTATCAAGAAAAACATTTTAAAACATTGTATGGACGAGATTAAAAGATTTGTATTGTATTGCTTGTAATGAATTTTTGATTGTTGATTTCATAATTAACTTTACAATTCTCAAATAGGACACGCCTTCGGCGTAAAAATCATATAGTAAATCTTACTTGTCAGAGTAAGATTTTTGCCAGATAAATGATATAAAAACATTGTATTCTGAAAATAAAATAGGCCAAACCATTCCTAGCAATAGTCTGAGAATATAAACTAGCAATTGCACCTTAGTGTGCAATAGGTACGCCGAAGAGGTGTGGAAGGTCAATTTGGAAAATAATTGATTTTTTCTCATACATTTTATAATACATGAAATCGATTAGTAGGTCACTTAGAAAACAATTTAATTTATTTATATTATTTATTATTATCTAATTATGTTAAATTAAATTATATTTACTATACAATATTATATTATATTTGTTATATTATGTTATTATATTTTACTTAATATTAAATTATAATTTATAGATTGGTTTATTATTATTTTGTAATTATAGAAATAATCTTTATTTTATTCAAAATTAAATTTGTAAATAATTATAGATATCATATAAACTATTTAAGAGTTATATTTGTATATTCATAAAAAAAATAAAAATTGAAAGAATTGTAAACATATAATTACGACATCAATTCATAGAAGAAAAATAAACATATAATTAATTAATTATATATTACAATATAATAATTATTAAAATATAATAAAGAAAAATAATATAGAATAAATTTATTATTATTATATATAATAATTAACAATTCATACATTTTCATGGCGAAAAAAATGAGACAAACATAAATCAATCTCCTATAAAAATAAATGTTAAACATTCAAGTCAGCGTGCAATAAATATTTATTGTTTACATATTATTGTTACACATTGTGGCATGTTGTGAACGAAAAAAATACGGGACATTGTCGCGTGTTGTGAACGAAAAAAGGGAAGAGATTGGACGTAAAATATTAAGAAACCCTAAATTGTCTGCAGAAAATGGCAAAACCGGCGATAACCAAAAACACAGTAGGGAAAAACAACGGAAAAAGATGAAAAAATTAAATAAATTTAATCGTATTTCATTGTATGCAGAAAATATCTGTCGTGAACAGTGGATCTGACAATCATGAACGGTCAAATTGCATCCATTATCTACTAATCCCTACCATTGTTGGACAAAAGAAGCTCGATGAACTTCAATTAGGACATGTCTTTGGCGTAATTATTTTCCCTGTTACAAGGCATGCTATATAGCAGTCATGCCCAAAGGTGAGAATAGTAGTATGTTCATTTAAAAAAAATCAAATATTTAACATTTGAAATTTGAAAAATTTAACATTTTAATAAGTTGCTTATACCAAATTTTTATGGATATTATTTGCGGTGGTTTTGGACACCCAATTTCACTATTCCTAATGACATCATGTATAGACTGGTAAAAACAAGTGACTAAATTCCAATGAGAATAGAAGACATGAATTATAAATTTTATGGTCACTTTGCATGGTTTTGTTAGGATTATATTTATGTGTGTTCAAAGTAATATTATCTAAATTTTATGGGATTTAGAAATTATATATGTATGTGTGTATATATAATAAATACATAGTTGTGTGTCAAATAAATACAATTGATAAGCTTACAGTTCTTTTTATGTGTATAAATAAATGTAATTAATAAATCTAAACTTCAATTTAAAGGAATTGAACTTTAAACTTATTAACTATATTTATTTTAAGTTTCTTAAAAAATTTCATGAAGTTCATCTTGAAATAAATACAATTGATAAGTCTAAAGCTTAATTCCTTTGCATTTGTGTCTATGTGTAATTGATAAGTCCAAAGTTGAGTTCCTTTGCATTTGTGTGATTGATAAGTCTAAAATACACACAAATAAAATACAAAGGAATTGAACTTTAAACTTATCAATTGTATTTATTTGAAGTTTTAAAAAAAATCATTAAATGTATCTTGTGCATATCTTACAATCATTGCATTCCATGAAATGTCATCTCTTTGAGTTATTTTGTCAGCTAGTTTAGGTGCCCATTCATGCTCCTACAATATACATAGATAACTATTTGAACAGTTGCAATTAAACTACATTCACATCTACATGATTTTATTTGGTTTAGTGGGATTGTCTCTAGTTATTGCTACCCTAAGGTTGGACGAAGAATGCTATTGTATATTGTGATGTTTAATGTATCATTATGTAGTATACTATGATATTTTCTAGATATTATGATATATTGGATGATGATACCTAAGATATTAGTTAATCTTTGATTTAGTAATGTATGCCCATCTACGGGCTTAGAAAAACATATGAAAAAGGACTAGGTTATCAAAATTACTATTAAACCATATTCAAATGTATAGGTTATATATTTTTCCTTGAGTTGAGTAAATGCATGAGGATGAAAAGGGATGGCAATTTAGATTTATATTAGTTCTAAAATTACTAACCGATATATGCATTAGTGATTATTGATTGTATTATTTTATGAGGGTTTCAAGAGATCCTTTATTTTAATTTGGAGAAGGATTGAACTTATACTGATTCTTTTTACAAAGAATTTTCTTTTGTGTGTATTATAGTAGAATCAAAGGTTAAAGGTTGAAAATGGTCATAACTCAAGTGAATTTTGAATGGGTTTTATATTTATTGTTTATTATATGATCTATGATTATCTTGATAGTTATCAAGAATATCCTATTTAATAATCTTTAAATAAGTGTATGGTTATTTCTTGTGAGCATTAATTATATTATACCTAATAATTTTTTAATTAAGGTAGGGATTTTAGTATCTTAACACTCTAAATGGTGATTGAAAAATATAACTTTACATACTTGTTATGCCTTGCATAACCACCCCATCTTTTTCCTTGGTCAAAATGGGTCCCCTTTTGTGTTTTTTGTACTTAGTTGTTTTTGAAACAAAGTTTGGAGTCTACTTTTTGCCAATACTTTGTTTTTCTTTGGTTTCTCTGTCGGAATCGGAACCGGAGCTGAATCGGGTTCTGAAAGTTCTTTTGAGGCTTATTTTTGGTTTTATAACGACGGTCTTTTCTTTGCCTTTGTTTTTGGTCTTTAGCGGAAGTGGAGCCAGAGTGGGAATTGGGATGGTTGTTATCAAAATTTGCAAAATCAAATTCAATTCCGATCCCACCTCCGCTACTTTTTGTTGTTTGTTTTGTCTCGGTTTTTGTGTTTTGTTTTATTAGGTTGGTCTTTTACTTAACTTTTTGTATTTGTTTTTGTTTTGTTTTTAGTTGTCAGACGCGGAGTCGGAATGGGAATAAGGTTTGGAAATTTTATGATTTTAAGATCCTGTTTCCATTTTAGTTCCGCCCCCGCCAATTTTTGTCGTTGACTTTTTGACTGAAGTTGCATTGCAGACCAGTGTTCGTTCTCTTACAATTCCGACTCCGCCTTTAGTGCATTTTAATGCATTAATGGTGGTTGCCAGTGTAGGTAGAAATTCACATATTTTTCTTTATTAAGGGTTAAAGCCGATCATTATTGTTATTATCACAAGTCTGAGAGCGTGAAGAGCAATAGCAGAGTTTGTTTGAGCAAATTGATCGAGATAGAAAAGGGATATTGTGTGCGAATTAATTCAGAAAGTTGGCTTGGCTTTGTTTGCGTTTGAGGTAGGTCTTTTTTGTGTTCATGGTGTTTTTGCTTTATATCTGCTCGCGTGTTCAATCATTGTGTTTTAAAGCAATTTTATGATCATCGATGTGATTGAATGAGTACGTTCTTGTTTTGGCTTGTTTGTTTTGCTTTAATCTTTATTGTCTTGTTTTATTGTGTCAGTTCTTTCTATTTTAGGGCACCGTCGCTTTCATGTCTTAATCGTGATTGCGTCGTGTTGTTTTCGATTTGCAGTAGATTAGATTAGATTAAAGGTTTTTCATGGCATGAGTTAGATTAAGATTTTACAGTGAGGTAGATTAGAGATTTTACAGTGAGTTAGGGTAGATTAGATTTATTGTTTAAATTAGGGTTTTGTCGTTTGGTAGAATGGCAAGGTTTTAAACCCGTGCCCTAGTTTTATTAGGTTTGTTAGATTAGGGTTTCTTTGGTCTCTGCAATTACTTTAAATAAGATTTAAATAAATGACCCTAAAATACAATTGTTCCCCATGGTCATATGAGGGTAGAGTTTTTAAGCTCCTTTGCCATTTTATAGCGACCTAGGTTTTAATCATGAAGTTATGTTGAAAATGAATGAATTGGATGATGTCATGATTAGCATAGGGGGAGGCGGGATTCTAATGGATTATGGACATAAGAGTTTTGTTTTACAAAAGTTATCAATTCCATTTCTATCTCGTTTCCGATTCCAAGTTCTAAAAGGTTTCCTTGAAGTATAGGATGAATTGGCAGAGGCGGGATCGGAATTGATCTTGAACTTAAGAATTTTGTTTGCGAAGGTTATCAATTCCGTTTTTATCCCGTGTCCAGTTCCGCATATAATGGAAAGTTTTTCTTCAAAGTAATGATGATCAAATCGAAGGCGGAGGCGGAATGGAAATAGAATATGAAAAGTAAAATTCAAAGAAAACCAAATCCAATTTTTGTTCCGATCCCGGTTCCGATAATCTCCCTGACTTCGACTCCGAGCCCATTTGTTATTAGGTGAAGTTCCTATATCGGTTTTTGCTCCGAGTCTGCCAATTTTGTAAAAGCGATTGTTTTGAGCTTCTGTCTGGTTCCGACTCCGATGTATGTGTAATAGGCATATTTTTAAAACATGTTTTATGATGATTTATCGAAAGGTCTAATTAGAGGTTTGCTTGCAGGAGATTTGAGAGATGTCAGGAACGTCAGGGGAGGCTACTCGAAGGAATCAACCAGCTAGAACATCAAAGACAACACCAAAAATCAAGAAGGTGAAACCAGAACAGCTAACTTATACATTGAGGTATGATCATAGGAATCCGGTGGTGAAGGTGAGCAAGGTGGAATCAGACTGGTCAGATATCACAGATACTAATCTGGGCCAGTATAGCTTTAAAGAATTACATGAAGAGACCTTTGTAGAAAGAGCAAACTTGACAGGGAGAACACAAAGGATTGTTGACTCCGGTCTTGCACATATCACTGTGTTTCCTTTATCAGTTCAGTGTCCGGAGTTGATATTGATAGTGGCCAGTACTTATAATCCAGCTACAAGATTATGCATGGATTCACAAAATAATGTGATTATAGATCTTACTCCACAAATGTTCCAAAGAATATTTAATGTTCCTGATCCCAAGAATTTGGTGTAGCTAACTGAGGCAGAAGCATTGGAGAAATACAGTAAGCATAAAGACTCCAATAAGTCTCACTTAAATAAAAGATGGTTAAGCACAGAGAAGAAATCTTTAAGCAAGCTGGCAGACTAGCCAAAGAGGGTAGATTTCAAGAAGGAGATATCTGATTTGATATTGATGCTGTCCAGAGTGTTTGGAAAGAGGGATGCCTTCCACTTCAAGGAGTGGATGTTTCATTTTATTCAAGTAATCTTTTAGGGTGATTACCAGTTTGATTGGTCAATGATTGTTTCTGATGCTATACATGATCAGCTCACAAGGGTCAGATAGACCAAATCTTTCTTCATGACTGCATATGTGGTCTATGCTGTAGCAAGATTGGGGATTTTCCCAGGATTAAATAGAGTAGGTATAATGGGAGTCTTGGATGGACAAAGGAAGGTATGGGAACACTACGATCAATTATCTCTTCAGGTTGCTGAGACTCACTTCAGAAGAGTCAATGATGCATTTTTATATGTGGTTATCAACCAATTGAGTGGAGATGTAGGATACAGGTTAAGTCAAGAAGCTATGGCATTCATTTCTGAATGGGGAAGTTGGTACATCCAATACCCCAAATTTACATACTTCAAATTGTTTGGTTTTGAGGGTCATCCCCATTTGCTTCCAAGATGCTGCAGCAATAGAATAGTGCTTATGGAATTTGTATATCAAGCCATTGGAGTTAATGGTAGATTTGGGATGAAGCACAAGATAGGATGCCATAAATTTCCCATGACACTGGGTGAATACAATTGTCAACATTTGAAGGGAGCAAAGGTGGTTTGTAATGAGTTGATACAATTGAAATTGAGGTTGTATACAACTCGTAAGTATTTTGATCCAAAGAAGAAGATGTATGCTTTATTACCTTCAGTGTTTGATAGACATTTTAATTTGTTAGAGGATTTTTGGTGTGATCAGTAGGATGAGTATGACTTGAGGAAGAAGAATTATGAGAGATTATCAGTCTCACTCATGTCAGAACTTGGTATTAAAGAAAATATTCCTGACACTTTGGTGGATGATGGAATTGTATTAGATTCCTCATATGAAGCTTTGAATATTGGCACTAAAAGCTTAGATCTAGTAGACTGGAATGAGGAAGAAACGATTTGTATTAAGAAAATTGGAAGAACAATCTTGGATAGAAGTGTGCAATGGTTGATGATGAGAACTCAAGCTCCTCAGGGACCAATCCTCAAGAAAGGTAAAGGGTATAAGAGGATTAAAAGAAAGGAACCTTCCAAGGAACCATTAGAATTCTTTCCTCCTAATGTTGAAGAAATAGAGTTGGAAGTAGTTGATGAAGAAGAAGAGACACCCGAGGGAGATGTTCCAATTGAATCTGTTGTTTCTACGCCCGCATTAGGTGAGTCATCTGCACAAGCCCCACTCACAAGAAAGAAAAGTAAAGAAGTTCAAGGAGTACTTTATGCCATGGCTGAAGCTGCTAAAGGAAAAGAAGTGGAGGAAGAATTGGTAGAAATTGAGACAGACTCAGATGAAACTCTGTCAGAGAAGGACTTGCAAGAAAACGTGCCTCTAGATCATACTATTGAGCAAATTCTTACACAGAAAGAACAATGGAAACAATTTGAAGATGCTACCAGAGAATCTGATGCAAGGGCTGCTATGGAGAAACAAAAGGAAATGGAGGCAAAGTTACAAGCTGATGCTCTACTTCAACAACAGCAATTAAAGGTAAAAGAAATTGAAACAAGGACAACAGCTGATGAATTGGAGGAGCAAATGAGGCTAGGAGAGCATGAGATCAAGGTCAAGGCAGAAAATGACAAGTTGGAATTGATACAGAAGATCCATGATCTCGAGGAGGAGAAAGCAAGAAACCGAAGGGAAAAGGAAGCCCTGGTTGCTAGACTGAAGCTTGTAGAGGAAGCTCAATAGAAAGAACAAGAAGCTGAAGCTCTAAGAAAGGAGAGAGAAGTTGAAGAGTTAATAAAGAAACAACAAGCTGAAGAAGAAAGGGAAAAGGTAGAGAAACTCATAGCCTTAGAAATGGAAAGAATAGAAAAGGAAGAATCATAAAGGATAAGAAAAGGAAAAGAGGCCAAAGAGCTAATCAGGAAGCAAAAGGAAGAAGAGGCCAAAGCTACAAAACTTAAAGCTTTGGAGGCAAAACGGTTGGAAAAGGAGGCCTTAGAGAAAGAGAAGTTAGAGGAGGATCGGATGGAAGAGGAGAGATTAAGAAAAGAAGAAGAAGACAAGAAAGTGCAGGAACAAAAAGATAGAGAAGAGGCTGAGAAGTTGGTGCAGATGCATCTGCTGCAAGAACAACAAGAGAAAGGAAAGGTTGATTCTCAACTCGAGGTAAATGTTCAGCCATCCTCTACAGTTGTTGCTTCTTCCATGATGATGACTGCTCCTAGTGCTCCTACATGGTTGAAATTAGATTTGCAGAAGAGAGCTAGAACACCTCCTCAGCCTCTTAATTGGGAGGACATGATGAAGGAGATTGAACACGAAAGGCCTAAGAAGAGGGCTAAAGTTTTGCATTCTACCAGACTCACAGATAAAGGGGAGATAGTTGCTAAATGTGTCATGCCTATGACTGAAAAGGAGGTAGGGAATATGTAGCTCATAGACTATCAATTGAGTACGGTTAATTTGGGAAGACCCACTGGAAATCAACAAATGAATCTAATTGATGTGGTGGCTTCAACGACTAAATCAAGAATGATCAAGGACAAACAAAAGAAAGATGAGCTTAAGGCTCAATTGGATCAATTACATTCATTCTTGAAGAGTGTCTCTTCTCCAAGGTCACAACAGGTTGCAGCAATTGAGACTCCTGTTTTGCTAAGCAAAAAGGAGGTTGATGAGTATGAAAGAGTTTGCTGCAGTTGAGTTGGATCGCATCAAATTTGAAGATGACTGGATTGATGGGCCAGATATGGATATGCTACAACAAGTCTTCACCAGTTCTGATGAGTTCATAGCGGATCCAGCTTCACATGCATAAAATCTTGCATGCATGATGTTCTTCTTCCTTGCATGTCGCATGATGATCTTCTTTCTTGCATGTTGCATGCATGCAACACTGACAGTCTTAAGGGCGCATGACTTCTTTTCTTCTATTTCTATCTTCTATTGTTAGATCAAACTAAATGCATAATGTAAGAACTCAAGATCAAAGTTGATTTGAGTTTCCAAGAAAGTTCATTGTTCCTAAAAAGGTGGAAAGCCTAAGATAGAAGTGAAGTTCGAACTTCTTTTGTATATCTATAAATACCAGATGGGTATCACATTGTAAGGGTCGGCTAATTGAGAATTGGATTGGCTTACCTAGTGCTAGGAGATAGAATTTTAGAGAGTTTTGCAGAGATACATTGTACTAGATCTTTTGACAGTTAATAGAATTGCAGGTTTATGAAATATGGAGTTTACATTGAATTGTGTTGTTTGATAAGGTTAATGAGTTATAATCCACCTGAATGCCAGTGATTGTGCTGAAGCATGATAGTTTCTTATGTGATGAAAGTCATTAGAAGAAACCAGGTTTAAAGATTATCTTGTTAAATTGTCATTGAATTAAAGTTATTGAAGTCTGTTGATCTATAGTTTTAATGATGAATGAATGTGTGTTGTTTTGAAATCTTGGAAATACTTGTGATATGCAAATAGTGGAATTGAATTAAGCACCTAAGATGTATACGATGGTACAGTTATACTGTGGGTTGTGTCATGCTATGGTTTTTGTGATCGGTTGAGAAAACATTCATTGTTAGAAGTATATGTCTGGATATTAGATAAATTTAATTCATACTTGCTGATTTACCCCTTTGATCTATCTTTTTCTTTTATTTAAAACCCATGGATTTACAGGAACTATTTTGATAAAGAGAGTCATAGCTTGAATCCTTTGTTACCAACACAGGCCCCTTGAATATTACAGTTGCATGAACCAATTGAGTGACATCAGACAGTTGAGAACCAACTACCGGGACCTTGGGAGTTAGGCCACTACATGTTGTCTTTCTCTTTCAAGAGAAATAGAGTAGAAATATTCCGTTTTAATGTTGTTTGTGTCATTTTAACCATCAACAATACTAAGTGAAATAAAGGAAAAGATTGGAGGTTCACCCCAAATGGATCAACAAGATGATGAACCTCACTTTTCACTAGTTATTTCATTCAATTATACATAGATGAATATCAAAAAATAAACCTAATTGATATAACAATAAAAAGGTAGGTTTTAAGATGATAAAATGATGTGTACATGTTACAAAAAGTATTTTTTTGGACCTTACTGAGGACTCATTTGCCGAATGATGAATGGGTAGTTCTGGAAAATCAATTTTTGGGTCATGTTCTTCAATGTATGCACTCCCAGATCTTAGGTGTTCAGCTCTCAAAAGTCAGAAATAAATTATGTAGAAGACTTTCCGTGATTTTGCAAGATGACAACTTTGACAATTTTTTCTCTCCACTTGATCTTCAACCTAAAACCTGCAATCACACATCAAAGAGGAGAAAAATGTTCTTTTGTTAGGGGATATGGGTTTGCCTTGGTCAAACCCCATTTTGGTAATTAAACCTTATGATGAAATAATGAAACATGGATGAAACAAAAATATGAAACAATGATACCTTGGATGAAATCTTCGATGACAAATCAACAATCTAGCTCATGAAGTGACTTTAAAGAATATAGATCTTGATCACAACACTTGATTAGAAACAACACCTTGAATATAGAATTGGATCTTCAATGCTACATCAACACATTAGCTCAACAACATGTATGACTGACACGATGAAATAGATCTTTGATTGTTGTAATAAACATCAATAATCTGCCTTTGAATGCCTTCTTGAATGCTCTATAATGCTCTTGTGAAATCTTAGGATGTTTGAATGAAAGTTTCTAAGTGAAAATAAGTGAAATAGCCTTGTATTTATACATAACTTAAGATTAAATTTTGAAATTCAAATATCACAAGCTGACATTAGATCTAGGATTTGAAAACATTAATATACTGCCAAAAACATATTCCAAGGGGGTGTCCTAAGTTAAGTGAGGACCCATTCACCATAGGGTGAATATGCCCTAGCACATATAACTAGGACACACTTCGGGGATTGTGAAATAATATGCAAAAAGGGGGTTCTAGGACCTAGTGAGGACCCATTCGTTAGGTAGTGAATGGGTCTTAGGTCACTAGCCTAGGACTCATACCTTGTAAAATTAAGTGTTTTGTAATATTATTTAAGAGTGTCAAGTTTTATCCCTCATAATCTATAATTAATTAGGTTTGGATTTGAATTTAAGGGGCTAATTAAGCTCAAATTAACCTTAATTAACTAATTAATTAAGCCCTAGATTAGTGTGAAAGTGTAAAGATACACTTTACAACACCCTAAATAAGGCACTGTTAAGTCCATTTTATTAAAAGGGTCCTAAACTTAATGTGAATGTGTAAAACACATTACAACACTAAATCAAGGCAACATTAGGCTCATTTTAATATTAATTATTCCCAAATTAAGTAAGGAAAAAGGGATGCTTTTTTTGTTAATACACTAAGTTAACGGTATACTAGATAGTTATGTGTTGGTTAAACTTGAATTTCAATCATGAAATCATGAGTAGACCTTTAAGAATTTAAGATGGAATTTAATGGACTGTGGTAAGTTTAAGTGCACAAAGATGGGGGGACCAAAAGGGGTCTTAAGTGGCCACTTTTTGTTTGAAATCAGGAAAGATTGACCTTGGATGACAAATTGAAGATAGTTACACTCAAAAAATTAAGATGCAACAAAAACAAGAGTCGTAGTGCTTTGATTCTACTTTCTAAAATACTATTTGTTTAAAAAATGGTAGAGATTAAGGGGTTCAAAAAGGGGGGCCACACAAATCAGTCCTTTTTTTTTTTAAAAATATAACATAGCATCTAGTGTAGCCCCCTTAAAATGTTAATTTTTTTTAGTGTTTTAAAATCACCTTGGTGAGAAATTAGCTAACACCATGTAGTTTATACCTAATTTTTTGCTAATTTTTTTAATGAATACAAGATTTTTTTACTAATTTTCAAAGTGGAAACATCTTGAAAAATAGAAATTTGAGCGTGCTCCCCGCTAATTTTTTTGAAAACTAATAAAAAATCTTTTTTTGAATATGTGTAGAATGAAGTCTAATTTTTAAAAATGTAAATTATTTGAAATTTCAATGAATGGTTAAAAGTAAAGTAAAAATTACCAAACATTGGTTTTTGACCAAAAAAAATGGATACACCAACAAAAGAAATTAAAGATGAAAACCTTAACATGCTCAAAATGTGAAAGAAATCACATGGTTAGATAGCTAAGAGAGAGGTTAAAATTACCCATGTATTTTTGACTTGACCTTGAAACACGTGCAAACCTGATGGGGAGCACACTCGAGATTATGTGAAATTTCTTAGAATCTGAAAAAACATGTCTTTAAGCATTGGAAAGTCGGTCCAAGCCTTTGGATTAGAAGCCAAAGGAAAATCCAAGCCAAAGGTTTAGAAATTCCCAAAGCAAATAAAAATACGAACATGTTATAATGCACTCACATTATGTCAAGCTTTTTGACATAATGCAAGCACATTATAATGTGCTTGCATTATGTGATTTGACAAAACACAAGCACGTTATAACGTTCTCACATTATGCCTTCTTTAAATTTATGTATGTTTGTATGTATGTATGTATGTATGTATGTATGCATGTATGTGTGTATGCATGTATGTATTTATGTATGTATGTTTGTGTGTATGTATGTTTGTATGTATGTATGTATGCATGTTTGTATGTATGTATGTATGTATGTATGCATATGTGTATGTTTGTATGTATGTATATATGTATGAATGTCCAATGTAGATTTAAACGTTTTAATCTCAACATGTATTTCCTCCTTGAGGCCATTGATGAAAAAACAAGTGGTGAAGAAAGAATCTATCAAGGCTTCAATTTGGTTGGAAATTTTCTCAAATTCGATTTGGCAGTCATACACAAAATGTAGTTTTCATAATTTGATTGAAGCTCTTGTAAACTCTTCATAGTTACATGTGACTAAAGTAAAAAAAAATGTCTTTTGAATTTAATCCAACTAGGTTTTGGATTGACCTTTCTATGATATGTGCACCACTAAATTAGTTTTGTTTCCAAGTTGAGTGAGATAATATGACCAGGTTCCCCCAAGGATTATTATCAAGAGTAATTTTTTTCATCACAATAGATCTAACTAGTAGACTATGTACCAAAAAAAATTAGGGAAATCAAGTTTGGGCCCCCAAGGTATAATGTTGGTTTGAGAACTAGATTCGATATGACCAAAGTGGTGATTGAAGGAATTAGGAAGTTAGTTAGAAAATTGAGAGATCAATAAGGGAGGAAATGTTGGATTCAAATTGGTAGAGGTGGTTATCAAGGTAGAGGAAGAGTTTTGTTGGTAAGTGTTTTAAATGCAATCAATATGTTGGTCATAATAGTTGGGAGTATCCGAAATTCTCAAGAGAAGGTCACACAAGGTCAAAAAGGAGCAATCAAACTATGCAAGAAGATCAAGAAAGTGTGGGAACACCTACTCATCATAATGAGGAACCTGAGACTGGAGAGTCTTTTCTGGTAAAGAGAGTGGTGTTGAAGCCACCAAAGGAGAGTCAAGAACGAGTGCAAAGAAGAGCTTTATTTAAGACAAAGTGCAAGGCTAAAGGTAAGTGTTGAAAATTGATTATTGATAGTAGCCTAGTACCGATACTCTAGTGGTTGTTGAAATGGTGGATAAACTAGGTCCTAAGAGAACTAAACATCCCACACCTTATAGAGTTTCTTGGATATAGAAGGGGCATCAATTGTTAGTAGATGAATAGGCCTTAATAGAATTTCAAATTGGTAGTTATTGTTGCAAGGTGTCGCCCTTAGTCTCCTCGGTGTGGTCCAACGCGGTGCGTGGGATTCATGACATGGTTTAACCACCTCTTTTGGATCTTGTATAAATCCAACGGTTGTATCGGGCATTAATAGGTTAATCTTTTGGTGCAACGGTAACCGTCTTTGCAATAATTGGTATCAAAGCCGAGTTCACAGGTTCGAACCCCTTGCTTGCATTGGGGGGGATTGTTGCAAGTTTTTTCCCTTGGTCTCCTCGGTGTGGACCAATGCGGTGCTCAAGCTTTGTGACATGGTTTAACCACCTCTTGTGGATCTTGGATCTTGTATAAATCCAGTGGTTGTATTAGGAATTAGCAGGTTGATCTTTTGGTGCAACGATAGTCATCTTTGTAACAATTATAAGGATAGTGTGATGTGTGATATCATGCCCATGGATGTGTGTCACGTATTTCTTTGTGGACCTTGGCAGTTTGATCATAAATTTGTACGTGATGGGATAAGTAACACCTATACATTTGAGAAGGATGGAATCAAACATACTTTACTACCTATGCGTGAACAAGAAGAGGAAAGTAGTAGTGGCAACAACAATAGGATAATGCTGGTGAGTGGAAAATATTTCTTGCATATCATGAAGAAGGAAGAAATGGGAGTTTCTTTGGTGCTCAAACCCAAGGAGTTGCTTACCTTTACAAAGTTGGATGATCTACCAAAGCAGACACAAGATATCTTGGAGGAACATAAGGATATTGTTGCAGTTGATTTACCTAATGAGTTTCCTCCTATGTGAAGTATATTCCATCACATGGATTTTGATTACAAGGTCTAGCCTTCCAAACAAGGTTGCATACAAATTGAATCCTCAAGAGAATGATGAGATTAGAAGGAAAGTTGAAGAATTACTCCAAAAAGGGTTGATAAGAGAGAGTCTTAGTCCATGTGTTGTTCCTAAAATCTTAGTGCCTAAGAAAGGAAATGAATGGAAAATGTGCATGGAATCTAGGGACATTAATAATATAACTATCAGATATAGGTTTCCAATTCCTAGAATAGATGATTTGATGGATTGTCTAGGTGGTACTAAGTATTTTTAAAAGATAGATATGAAAAGTGGGTATCATCATATTAGGATCAGACTTGGAGATGAGTGGAATATAACATTTAAAAATTATGATGGACTTTATGAATGGTTGGTTATGCCCTTTGGAATCACAAATGCACCTGGTAATTTAATGAGGCTTTTGAATGAAGTCTTAAAAAAAATTATAGGAAATTTTGTTATTGTAAATCTTGATGACATATCATTTTTTAGTTGGTCTAAAGAAGAGCATCCATAGCATTTGAAGATGGTTATGACAAGGTTACATGAGGAGAAGTTGCATATTAATATGAAGAAGTGTGCGTTTATGGAAAATGAATTGATTTATTTGGGTTTTGTAGTATCTAGTGAAGGGTTGAAGATGGAAAAGGAAAAGCTTCAAGCCATTATTGATTGGCCAATGCCAAAGAGTGCATTAGAGGTAATAATTTTTCATGGAATTTCTAGTTTCTACAGGAATTTTATAAAAAACTTTAGTCATGTAATTTCCCTTATACTTGAAACAATTAAGGGGTCTAAAAAGCAGTTTATACGGACTCAAGAGGCTAAAAGGAGTTTCAAAATTCTTAAACATAGAGTAACTGAGCAACCTATACTTCAATACCTAATTTCAATAAAGTATTTCAAGTTGAATTTGATGCTAGTGGTTTGGAAATATGGGTTGTTATTAGTGAAGAATAAAAAACTACTAGCTTATTTTAGTGAAAAAAAAATGAAGCTAAGAAGAAATATTCTACCTATGATCTTGAATTCTATGCATTGGTTCAATATTTGAAGAAGTGGAAGCATTACCTACTTCCTAAGGAGTTTATTGTTTACACTGATAACCATGCACTACAATTTATTAACAACCAACATAAACTAAATTAGAGGCATGCAAAGTGGGTAGAATATCTTCAAAGTTATCATTTTGTGTTGAAACATAAGAGTAGGGAAACAAACAAGTTTGTTGATGCATTAAGTAGAAGAATTTTATTATTGCATGAAATTCGGGCTAACAGTGTTGGTTTTGATAGTTTGAAGGAGTTGTATGTGGATTATCCAGATTTCAAAGAAGAATATGAAGCTTGCAACAGTCCAATCGGTAGAGATAGGGGCCTTTGGATTGACTTTATGCTAGAGTAAGGTTTTCTATTTAAAGGCGGTCAATTGTGCATACCTAGGGGATCAATGAGTGGTAGCCTAGGAGGACATTTTGGACAAGATAATATGTATCTAAAACTAAGTACACACTATTATTGGCCAAGAATTCAGGCTTATGCCAAAAAATATGTGGAGAGATGTAGAGTATGTCAACATGCAAAGGGAAGAAGTCAAAATATTGGTTTGTATAAACCATTATCAATTCCATCTCGACCATGGGATTTTGTAAGTATGGACTTTGTTATGGGTTTGCTTAGGACTCAAAGAGGAAATGATTCTATATTTGTAGTTGTGGATAGGTTCTCTAAAATGGTTCATTTTATTCCATACAAAAATACTAGGGATGCAACAAATATTGCTAATTTATTTGTCAAAGAAGTGGTTCAATTACATGGTATTCCAAGGAGCATAGTGTCAAATAGAGATACAAAGTTTGTAGGTAATTTTTGGATAACTCTTTGGAAGAAGTTGGGAACACTTCTTAGTTTTAGTTCAGCCTATCACCCCCAAATGGATGACCAAACTAAAGTAGTGAATAGGATTCTTGGTGGCATGTTGAGGTGCCTTGTTGGGAACACACCTAGTAACAGGGATATGGCTTTAGGGTAAATCCACAAAAGTGGTTTACAATTCGAGTGAGGAAGGAAAATTTGCAAAAAATGACCCCATGCAAAAAAAAATTACTTTTTGGGGTTCAAACGAACTATTTGGTTTGAGAAAACCCAAAAGGGGTTCACTTGAACCAGGGTTCGAGCGAACCCTTTAAATGTTGGCCCCTCATTTCCCACTAAAAAAAAAAATGCTAAAGGAAAGGGGGTTCGCTCGAACCCCTTTTCCCCTTCTCCCCCTCAAGCACTAAAAAAGTCCAGAATCTTATGCTTCAAAGCTCGGGCTGAGGATGAAAATGGAGGAGACTTCACAAACCCAACTGAATGATGGTAGTCCTTGGAACAATCTATCCAACAAATATAATTTTAATATGTTTGGTTTTCTTATGTATTTATTTTTTTAGTTTTATTAAACATAGTTTTTTCACTGAAATTCAAGCTCTTTATTTTATACATGTGGAAAAATAACATATTATCAAATTTTTTTTTGAAAAATATGAGTGCAACAGATATTGAAGTCCTTGATCCAACAAAAGAAATTGAATTCCAATACATACAAAAAAAGTTACATTGTATACGGTCTGCCTATGTCTGAATTGTAATTGGTTTGACTTCGAAACTTGATTAAGGAAAAAATATTCAATAAAACACCACAAGACCAATTGGAAGCACTAGATATTGTAGTTACAAATCTAAATTAAAAAAAAAAAAAATTATCCTTCATGGAAAAAAATTTATGTTGTATATGGTGAGCGTCACTCCTTA
Source organism: Sequoiadendron giganteum (assembly GCA_007115665.2). NCBI lineage: Eukaryota > Viridiplantae > Streptophyta > Pinopsida > Cupressales > Cupressaceae > Sequoiadendron > Sequoiadendron giganteum. The sequence goes on from CM021103.1 coordinate 309,252,689, forward strand.
AAAATGTTCTTTACTAAAAAAACTAGTTTTTGAAGGAGATGGAAAAAGAAGTGCAATCTGATTCCAATTTTTTTTAAAAATATATATTTAAAATCTACAGACAAAATTTCACAAATCACTAGTTTGTATCATCTTCAAATTCCTCATGGTTTAGCCTCTATAGGTGCCTAAAAGTGAATATTTGGTTAGAAAAAAATATTTCAGTGTCCACTTTGGCCAAAAATTGTAAACCAGTATTGTGGGATAACCCTTTAGCATAGGTTGAGTTTGCTAACAACGATTCTCCAAATCAAAGTACAGGGATCAACCTATTTTATATTGTTTATGGCATGCATCCTAGGGGTGTCTTAGAACTCAAAAATCTTGGTGACATGGAGAAAATAAGTGTATATGGTGAATATTTTTCCCAAGTCACTCATGACTGTCATGAGGAGGTTAAGATAAACATTGAAGGAAACAATCAATAATACAAATAGTATGCTAATAAGAAGTGGAGAGAGGTTCATTTTCAAGTGGGTGATATTTTTTTGGCTCATCATAGGAGGGAAATATTTCCTATAGGTGAATATCATAAACTAAAGATGAAGAAATTCAATGCTTGCAATATTCTTTAGAGTTTTTAGTGAATGCCTATGAGATTAGTCTTCCTACGAGCATGGGTATTTCACCTATATTCAATGTGGTAGATTTGTATTCATACAAAGGTGGTGCAGATGAAGACACAACAAAGTTAGAGTTGAAATTTGATGAAGATCAACAAGTGACTCAATCAATTCTACTAGAAATTAAATGTATTTTGAATAAATGGTTGTTGATAAAGACCCGAGACAAGGAGTATTTTAGGTATTTGGTGAAATGGTATAATCATCCTTTAGAGGATGCTTCTTGGTTAACTACACCTAAAATTTCCACCTTTGGTAATTCCATAGATGGCCTCATGAATTGAAGTTTGTGATATTTTTATCCCTCAGGGAGGCTGATGCAAGGGCATTGTTCCCTATCCATTTTGATTTTTATTGTTGGGTTCTAATTCCTCATATCAACATGTGGTCATTCTTTGTTTACTAACAAGATGCTTGAATCTCACTTTCTCATTGCTCATGCAAAGTTAGGGAAGTTACAATGGTTTTGGTTTAGTCAGTTGCCACTAATGAGTTGGGGGATTTGCCAGTGTAAGGCAGGTGAAGGTTTTTTGGAAGAGCCCAATCTGTGGTGATAGAGATGGAGTTTTGGAATTGAGGCAGAAAAGAGATGATGCGAGGTTTCAAATTTGGAATAATCAGGCTAAACAAAAAAAGGAAGTTGATTCCTTTGATAATCAACTAACATTGTAACCAGTTTTGAATTTTATCAATATACATTTATACCCTAGTTTTTTTGATTGTTCAAGGGAATTATTTCCTTTCTCTATTATTAATTTTAGTTTCTTGTTTCTTGTGTGAGGAAAGTGTTTTTCTAATGTTCTTGTCACTTTTGGTCAAGGATTGGCCTAGTTTATTAGGGCAACATTATGTAGATTGTTAATGATATTTGTTGTTGTCTTATGATATTTGAAGTGTTTCTATTTTGTCTACAACTACTCAGGCTATCATTAATAGTGGGGCAACGCACAACTTCATTGTCTCAAAATTGGTGTCAAAGAGGGGTATTCCAACATAGGATTTTAAGGGATTTAGTATTATGGTGGCATATGGGTTTACTATGAATTTCACCCAATGGGTTCCATTGTTGAGCATCACATTGGGGAATCAAATTGTCACATATGATTTTTTGATGGTGGACTTAGGAGATAATAATGTTGTCTTGTGAATACAATGGATCTATTCCTTAAATAAGTACTTAGAATTTTTAGACCATGGAGCTGAAATTTAGAGAAGATGATAGAAAGGTTGTATTGAGGGGTATGTCCAATGGTGCACCTAGGATTGTATCAATAAAATAGATGGAGAGAATCTTTAGGCATGAATATGTAGCATGGGTATCATAGTGTCTAATTGCACCTAAGACCCCTACAATGAATAGTACACCATATCAAATAGACATTCAACTCATTTTGGATGAGCACAATTTTGTCTTTGGTGAGATTAGACTTCTCAATAGAGGATTTGAGTATGTTATTGAGTTGGAGGGGTCCAAACCACTTATAACTACTCCTTATAGACACCTAAATAGGTTTAAGGAATAAATTGAAAAATCCATTAAAGAGATGTTGGATATGAGGCACATTAGACCCAACTCGTGTCTCTTTTTTTTTTTTTGTTGCTTTGGTGAAGAATTAGGATGGGACCATGAGTATGTGCATAGAACACTCTGCTCTCAATAAGAAGACTATTAAGAATAAATACCTAACTCCTCATATTGATGATTTGTTGGATGAATTGCATGAGGAAATATACTTCTTGAAGATCAATCTATACTTAGGGTATCATTAAATCAAGGTGAGAGAGTAGGGAATCCACAATACTACATTTAGGTATAATTATGGGTACTTAAAGTTTTTGGTTATTCCTTTTGGGTTGAACAATGCACCAACCACATTTCAATCTTGTATGAACCACATATTTAATAAAAATTTGAGGAAGTCCTTATTGGTGTTCTTCAATGATATAATCATCTACAACCAGAATTTGGAGGAGCACTTAAGACACCATGATGATGTGTTGAGTATCATGGAGGCTCATTAATTGTATGTGATGGCCTCTAAATGTGAGTTCGAGATGATATATATTCTCTACTTGGTTCATGCAATCAATGCTAAGTGGGGTTAGGTTCACTAGGAGAAGATTCACACAATTATTGATTGGACACCATAAGATTATTTAAATTATGCAACTAATATAAGAGGTTTGTAAAATGGTTTTCATAATTAGGTACACCCCTAACAGACCTTACCAAGAAAGGGGCTTTCAAGTGGTCAAATAAGGCTCAACAAAAATTTGACAGGATTAAGGAGGTGATGAGCTCTTATCCTATGTTGGTATTCCTAGATTTTTCTTGGTATTTAATTCTTGATTGTGATGCATTAGTGGAAGGAATTAGAGTAGTTTTAATGTATAAAAATCATCACATTGCATATGAGAGCCAAAATCTTAGGGATAATGAGAGGTTCTACTCCATTTATGACAAGGAGATTCTTGTCATAATGCATGCATTGGTGAAGTTTAGAAAATATATAGTAGATGGAAAGTTTGTGGTAAGGAATTACCATTATAGCTTGAGGTATTTTCTAGAATAGAAAGATCTAAATGAATAGAAAAAAATGGATCATAAAGGTATAGGCTTATGATTTTGACATAGGTCAAGGGGAAGAAGAATATAGTTATTGATGCACTCTCCAAGAAACTTAATATTTTCTCTCTGGTGGAAATCTCAACTGATTGGAAGACTCACCTCTTGGTGGCGTATTCCAAAAACACAAGTACATGTGAGATCTTGGATGGGAAGACACTGGATAAAAAAATATAGAGTGGTAGATGATGAAATTTACTACAAGGGAAAAAATTATTTGGTTCTTCAGCCAAAAATTAAGGAGAAAACCTTAAGTGCCATCCATGATACACCATTAACAAGACATCTTGGGTACATTAAGACTTAAAAATAGGTTAGAGAGAGGTTCTCTTGCGAGGGCCTCAAGGAGGATGTCTTGAGACATTTGAGAGAGAGTGTGAATTTTAAACAAAACAAGTTAGAGTACACTTTTCCAACCACGTTAGTTCAACCATTGCCCATTTTAGAGAAAAAATGAGAAAGTGTATCTATGAACTTCATCACTAGTCTACTAAAGGTACATTGCAAGGATTAAATATTTATGGTTCTTGATCAATTGATCAATTTTTCTCATTTCCTTACCATATTTACATATTTTAAGGTACCTCAAATAACTGAGTTATTCTTCAAAGATGTGTTTAGGCTCCATGGGTTACCAAAGAACATAGTCAATGACAAGGATAGCTAGTTCATCAATGCTTTTTGGTAGGATCTATTTAGATTAGCTAGCACAAAGTTGAATCCTACCATGAGTTACCACCCTAAGAAAATTCTCCAGATGGAGATTTTGATCAAATGCATTGAGGGATATATGTGTAACCATGTGGAAAGGAAGAAAAGAGTGTGGATCATGTGGTTTCCCTTGGGTGAACACTACTACAAAACCACCCATCATATGTTGATCATGATGACTCATTTCGAGAATTACATGGTTATGATGCTCCATCATTCTTGGAATTGGCCTTCAGGGATAGTAGGGCTACGAAAGCCAAGGATTGGATAAAAAAAAGTCAATATATCCTTAGATATCTCAAGGATAACTTACAAAGTGCCCAAAATCAATAAAAAAATGTATGTAGATAGGGATGAGATTGAGAGAAGCTTTGAGGTAAGAGATTTGGTTTTCTTGTGCCTACAAACCTAGAAGAAATCCACCTTGAAAAAAAGTGGTGCAAAGAAGTTAAAATATCACTTCTATGGTCCTTATATGGTGGGTTGATGAGTGGGGGAAGTTGTGTATGAGCTTTAATTTCTATAGAGTAGAAGGACACACAATCTATTTGTCACGTCTCCAATTTTGGTGATGCTTACTTTTACTTCATGTGGGTTCCACTTCATGTTTCATGCTTGTGTGAGGTAGATTAAATGACATAAAATGTGGCATTTTACTTTGTGGAAAGTTGCAATGAATGAAATATTATTTTATTTTGAAAATAATGAAAAATGGAAAATATTACTTGGAATTAATATGTGTTGATGCTATGCGTTAATTTATTTTGTTTTGATCTGGATACTAATTCTTATGTCTGTTGTTTGAGTGGAACAATGGTTTGGTTAATGAGGGGAGATTAGCCTCCTGGCAAGGTAAAGAAGGAATGATACTCTCGGTCAGACACAAACACTTAGAGTCATTTAGATGCATTTAGCATACAATTTAGATTATTATTTTATTTTCAGAAAAATCTTAAATGGTTATTCTCTTTTAAATACACAAATGCATGCAATTATAAGAATGGAAAATAAATTTTAGAATAAATAAATATCTATATGTGCAATTAAATGTTGAGTGATGTCATTTAAGTAAAATTTTGTTTTCAATTATTGTAAATATCATGCTCAATTATTAATATTAGAAAGCAAATAAATGATTGATTTGCATTGTTTTGAAGAAAAAGTTGGAAAACAAATTAAAGAGAAATAAATATTAACTTGGAGATAAAAAGGAAATTTGAAAATCAATTCTTTTTCTTTTATTTATTTTTCCAATCTCAAGATTAGGTTTTGGAAAGTGGGAAAAAAAATTTAAAATATGAATTGTTCTCACAGGGAAAACAACCGTTTCTTTATTCATCAATCTTTTGGGTTGCTCTGCAAGAAAGAAAGAGGGTAAAATGGGGGGATTATCTTTGTTCATAGTTTTTGCAAGATATATTTTGAGAATTGAAAAGAAGAGGAAAGCACAAGAAAAACAAGGTGAAGAGGAGTTCATCCAGCAAGCGAATTTCTCCAACCATTCACGAAGGAAAGCGTATTCCAGGTATTCTCCATACCAATGTTCTAAAATTTTGCTCGCAGGCATGAAATATTTCACTAGAAAAGATTATAATAAAATTGACAAGAATTGATTGTGCTCTTATGAATTAGTATTGCTATGTGAAATTTCCCTATCATAGTTGTAGCAAACTCTTTTTGTCTGTATGTATAATTGTTGTATAATTATACCCAATATGGAAATTTGTGTGCTTCCAGTTATTTCTCCAGATTTTCTGGTTTGGAAGAAAGAATCAAACCCTTCCATTAAAGCAAATGTAAATTAAATAGGTCCATATATATATACATATATATATACTTTCATATATTTGAATGAATCTATGCCTACCTTTATAAAAATATGTATACATGTATATAAATATGCCTGAATAATAAATTAGAGGTTGATTGTAAAACATTTTTTTTTCCTTGGCATAATTTTGAACTGAATCGAAATTGAATGGAAGTAAATCTTTGTTTGAGCTTTATTAAGGAAGGGGCGGCTACAACCCACACCCCCCCCCCCCCATGGAGGTAGCTGCATGTGGCGGCAACGTCCCCATAGGCCATGACCTATGGGAGGCGTTGTCCCCAAAGGAAATGACCTCCATGGAGGGGGAGGCCATGACTGTACTGTCGACCTCCCCTCCTTTAAATGCCTATAAGCTTGTATATCGAACACATTTTTTTAGTTGTCTGTAAGTTACAATTTGGGTGCATATAAAAGCCCGTGCCATTGCATTGTTAAATAAAATATATGTATTTACATGTACTGTGAATATACTCATTTAAATATAATGTATATATATATATATATATATATATAATTGTAATTATAATATTTACTTTGGTTGTGTATATATATATATATTCACTAATAAAGGAATATATATATATAAACATATTTGGATGTAATTGAAGCCTATTTTATTGCTGCTACTCTTTAAAGTATTACTCTATAAGGACATTTATTAAAATGTAAAATAGTTTAAAAACTTATAAATGCATGCCTTGTTCATATTTACATAAGAATTTAATTATTTATATCTTCTCTTGTCTTCACCAATATAAAGGAATTCGCTTAGTATAGCTGCAATATCTAAATTAAATGATAGTAATACACATAACTCTACTAATTTACATTCGAAACCATTACCAAACATAGAGTACATCAAAGTGACACTTAGTTTATGCAATGTGTAGATAGTAAAAAGGAAAACTCCCAATGCCTTTTTTTCCCACCTAAACTAGACTGATTATCGTCATGAACGAATTGGAAAAGCTAGTGTTACACTTTGTAGTATACATAGTTTTTCATTTTATTATTCCCCGATTCAAATGATCATTTACTTCTAGAAATTGGATATTTCTAAATGAAAGTGTCATACTAGAATAATTTGAAATTAAATGTTTTTCTCATTGAGTTAGAATCTAATTTAAGACTAAGATAAAATTGTAAACCTCAAATCTTAAGGATAGTATTACAACATTTGAGAGACCATAAGATTTATGGAAAAATGTTCAAAATGCACTTTTTATCAAACCAAGGTGTACTATTTGGGGCATGTGATATCTAGAGATGGGATAGTTGTGGATCTTGAAAAATATTAAGGCAATCATGGAGTGGAAAGCTCCACTGAATGTTTATGAGGTCCAAAGCTTTATGGGGCTTATTGGGTATTACAAGAAATTTGTACAAGGGTTCTCCACCATTGCAACACTAAGCATACACTATCAAAGAGGAGAAGAAAGATAAAATAAAATAGAAAGACTAGATCAAGATTTGACCATTTGTCTATCATGATGTGGATCATATCTAGGTTGTTTGGCCAAAAAAAGCAAGCTCACTCTAAGGCAACGAAACCCTAGGTTGTCCGCTAGGTGAGGATCCAAAAGAGGTTGGTGGCATATGAATCTCGAAAGTTGAAACTACATGAACTAAATTATGCACCTCATGATTTGGAATTGGCTGCCATAGTACATGCTTTTCAGATGTGGAGGCATTATCTCCTTGGAAAGCCTTTTGAGTTAAAAACCGATCATGCAGGTTTGCAGTATATCTTCACTCAACCCAACCTGTACGCTCGACAAAGGCGATGGTTGGAATTCTTGAGTGAGTATGACTTTGGAATTGAATATATTAAAGGAAAGGAAAATGGGGTAGCTGATGCCTTGAGCAGGAGAAGGCATCTAGCCACAATGGTTACCATAAAAACCAATTTCTCACAGCAAGTGATTCCAACATTAGCAGGGGATGAGCATCATGAAAGGGTGAAACAAGTCTTAGAGTGTAATGCTTCAGATTAGAGATATGATGGTTATGTGTTTGAGTGAGATGAACTTCTGAGGTACCAAGGGTGAATTTATGTAACTAATTCCGTTGGTTTGATGGAATTGGTAATGGAGTAATTCCACAATGCACCTTATTCAGGGCACCTCGGTGTGATGAAAATGGTTGAGGGACTTAGACCCTTGTATTTTTGTTTAGGACTTAAGAAATATGTAATATCATTTGTAGCCTGATGTTTGGAATTTCATTGAGCTAAGGCTGAGCATGTACATCTGATGGGACTGTTGTACCCACATAGAGTGCCAAAATATAAATGGCAGGTGATCACGATGGACTTTATCCAGGGGTTGCCTAAGACTAAGGCCAAGCATGATGTTATTTTGGTTGTGGTTGATAAATTAACAAAGGTAGCACATTTCATTCTTGGAAACCTGAGAGATGGTTTGTTGGTGTTGGCGAAGAAATTTGTTCAGGAGATCTTCAGGTTACATGGAGTGCTCAAGACGATCATTTTCGATTGTGACACTCGAATGACTTCCAGGATTTGGACTACATTAAATTCTTCCTTGGGAACTAAACTGAACTTCAGCTCTGCATATCATCCTCAGATCGACGGAAAAATTGAGAGAGTGAATCGGGTGGTGGAAGATCTTCTCAAAATGTATTGCATGGAGCAACAACATAAATGGGAAGAGTACTTGCCTCTAGTGGAGTTTTCTTACAACAAATTCTATCACGCCTCATTAGGCATGGCAACTTTTGAGGCATTGTATGACCGTAATTCCACACACCTATCAGTTGGGATAGGGTGGAGGATAGGATTGTGATAGGACCTGAGATGCTTAAGAAAATGGAAGATCATATGAAATTGATTAAGGAAAAGCTAAAACAAGATTTTGATCGTCAAAAGAGCTTTACCAATCGAAACAAGACATTTAGACAATTCTTAGTGGGCGAAAAAATGTTCTTGAGAGTTCATCCATATAAGATTTCAATTTTTGTTGGAAAGAATTCGAAGCTTGGTCCTCATTTTTTTGGCCCCTTTGAAGTCTTGGAAGTTGTGAGTCCAGTTGCTTATAGGCTTTCTCTGCCACCAACTCTATCCTACATTCATAATGTTTTCCATTTCTCAAAACTCAAGCCATATCACCCAAATGATACTCATGTGCTCGATTGGAACGCTTTGTAGGTTTTGGATACAGGGTGATGCTAGTGGATCCCATTAAGATTCTGGAAAAGCATAACCTTAAGTTGTGAAATAGAGAGATACTACAGTACAAGATCCAGTGGGATCAGTCTTTTGAGGAAAGCGACACATGGGAGGATGCTAATGAGATTGATAGATCTTTTCCACATCTTGGATTTTAGCTTAATATTTTCTTTTTGCACTTTATGAATTTTGATATATGGATAATATAGACTATGCAGTGTGGATGTTTGCTTTTAGACATCAAGACAATGTCTCTTCCTAGTGGGGAAGGATGTCACATCTCCAATTTTAGTGATGCTTACTTTTACTTCATGTGGGTTCCACTTCATGTTTCATGCTTGTGCGAGGTAGATTAAATGACAATAAATGTGGCATTTTACTTTGTGGAAAGTTACAATGAATGAAATATTATTTTATTTTGAAAATAATGCAAAATGGAAAATATTGCTTGGAATTAATGTGTTGATGCTATGAGTTAAGTTTTTTTGTTTTGATTTGGATACTAATTCTATGTCTGTTGTTTGAGTGTCTTTGAGTGGTAGGTGGTCGAAGACCAAGGGTGTGGTTAAGGAGGGGGGACTAGCCTCTTGGCAAGGTAAAGCAGGAATGATACTCTTGGTCACACACAAACACTTACAGTCATTTAGATGCATTTAGCATATGATTTAGATGATTTTTTTATTTTCAGTAAAATTTTAAATGGTTATTCTCTTTTAAATACATAAATGCGTGCAATTATAAGAACACAAAATAAATTTTAGAATAAATAAATATCTGTATGTGCAATTAAATTTTGAGTGATGTCATTTAAATAACATTTTTTTACAATTATTGTAAATGTCATGCTCAAATATTAATATTAGAAAGCAAATAAATGATTTATTTGCATTGTTTTGAAGACAAAGTTGGAAAACAAACAAAATAAAAATAAATATTAACTTGGAGATAAAAAGGTAATTTGAAAATCAATTCTTTTTCCAATCTCAAGATTAGGTTTTGGAAAGTGGGAAAAGCCTTTTTAAATATGAATTGTGCTCACGGGAAAAACAACCATTTCTTTATTCATCAATCTTTTTGGGTTGCTCTGCAAGAAAGAAAGAGGGTAAAATGGAGGGAATCTCTTTGTTCATAGTTTTTGCAAGATAGATTTTGAGATTGAAAAGAAGAGGAAAGCACAGGAAAAGCAAGGTGAAGAGGAGTTCATCCAACAAGGGAATTTATCCAACCATTCACGAAGGAAAGCATATTCCAGGTATTCTCCGTACCAATGTTCTAAAACTTTGCTTGCAAGCATGAAAAATTTCATTGGAAAAGATTATAATAAAATTGACAAGAATTGATTGTGCTCTTACGAATTAGTATTGTTGTGTGAAATTTCCTTGTCATAGCCGTAGCAAAATATTTTTGTCTGTACGTATAATTGTTGTATAATTATACCCAATATGGAAATTTGTGTGCTTCCAATTCTTTCTCCAAATTTTCTGGTCTAGAAGAAAGAATTAGACCCTTCCATTGAAGCAAATGTAAATTAAATATGTCCATATATATATATATACATATATATATATATATATATATATATATACATATATATATATATATATATATATATATATATACATACATATATATATATGTATATATATATATATATATATATGGTTATACATATATATGTATATACATATATATATATATATATATATATATATATATATATATACATATATGTATATATATATATATATATATATATATATACATATATATGTATATATATATATAAGATATATATATATATACATATATATGCATATATATGTATATGTATATGCATATGTATACATGGTTACATATATATATACATATAGCATGTATATATATATATATATACATGTATACATATACATATACATATACATGTATATATATATATACACATATATATATATATATATATATATAATCATATTTGGATGCAATTGAAGCCTATTTTGTTGTTACTCTTTAAAGTATTATTTTGTAAGAGCATTTATTAAAATGTAAAATAGAACAAAAAATTATAAATGCATGCCTTGTTCATATTTACATAAGCATTTAATTATTTATATCTTCTCTTGTCTACACCAATATAGAGGAATTCACTCATTATAACTGCAATATCTAAATTAAATGATAGTATTACACATAACTCTACTGATTTACATTCAAAACTATTACCAAACATAGAGTACATCAAAGTGACACTTAGTTTATGCAATGTGTAGATAGTAAAAAGACAAACTCCCAGTGCCTTTGTTTTTCATCTGAACTAGACCGATTATCCTCATGAATGAATTGGAAAAGCTAGTGTTACACTTTGTAGTATAAGGAGTTTTGCATTGTATTATTCCCCGATTCAAATGATCATTTACTTCTAGAAATTGGATATTTCTAAATGAAAGTGTCATACTAGAATAATGTGAAATTAAATGTTTTTCTCATTGAGTTAGAATCTGATTTAAGACTGAGACAAAATTGTAAACCTCAAATCTGATTTTGAGTTCTTTCCTCATGTTAAATTTTGACAAGTTGGTAAATTCTTTATGCAAATGTGCAAATTGTGAAATTGTCAAATGCTTGAATTCTTCGAGATTTTTGAGATCATATGATGTTTTATTGTATTATGGAAACTTCCAGGGCAGGATGCCGAATGTGGAACCATAGAGACAATAGTTTATCATTTTCATAAACTACATTTTTATATTTCTTTATGCTTGGCCAAGCACTGTACCATTGAAATAGATGGATTAAAACCTAGAATACTTGTATTATGTCTCTATCACATCCTGATTGCAAGAGATATATTTTTCTAGTTAGGAATGCATATAGGCAAACATGCATGCTTCGAGAGTACCCTCCTTCTTTATTGTTCTAGGTTGCTAGGCTCCTCATGCAGGGTCAGGGATTTCTTCGAGTTAGGAAGAAACCCGCGGAAGTCATGTGTTTCGTGGTTGGGTGGAAAGGGCACCTTAACCACACTCTTGGCCTCAACGCGAGAAGACCGATGGTGTCTAGGCGGATGAGGTTCATAGATTCTATTGATTGGATAAGCTTCTTATTTTGTACATTATATGGCTTGAAAGTCAATTTGTAAATTGTAATATCATGATGTAACTATTGATATATATTTAAATTTGTATCAATGAAATAGATGATTTGTGACATCCTATGAGGTGTATGTAAACCCAAATTTGTAACTTAATTGAGTTAATGTCATTTTGAAACACATGTGGATTGTTCAATTTTATTCATGATATCTCTAAGCCTCTTTTGTAATATCCATTGAATATGGGAATGGTCATCTTGGAATGTGTGAAATTTTTGTGCTTTACACTATTTCACGCGTTGTTACTCAAGAAGGTACAAGGGCTGCACCTTACATCAGTTTTGGAGCTTCCACCTTGGACGAGGAGGGAAAATTAGTTTTGGTTCTAGAGGAGATTGTGGATACAAGAGAGAGGAGGCTTAGAAGTAGAGTATTCAAGGAGTGCCTGATAAGGTGGAGGGATTTACAAGTAGATTATGCAACTTGGGAAGGAGAGTAGATTCTTTAGCATCCTAATCTATATAATTTCTTGAGGACAAACAATTTTGGGAAGGGAGGATTGTAATGTCCCCTTATGCATAGGCAAGAGTGACTTAATTAGCCTATGTTATTCTTATAGGTTAGTGTCAAAAGTAAGAGAATATTTTAATTAATTATTTAATCTTATCCATTTTTAGTATATTTCAAGGATAATATTTTTAATTAATTTAATGGAGTTTATAAAGTGACTTGGTGATTATTTGAAATATTAAAAAGGCCACTTTATTAGTATTCCTAGGTTATTTTTGAAATATCAAAAAGTGGGAATTCAAAAAATAATGGAAAATTGCATACAAAAGTGAAAAGTGAATATCATTTGGTTTATGCTTAGATATTATTCTACTTGGTGATTTTGAAGAAATTTTGAAGTTCAAACCTTAGGATAGAAACCTTAAGGGTGACTTATTTTCGTAGTATGATTAATCTTCCCTAAGTGGTTGTTGGAGAGATTTTACACATTTCTCACAATAGATTGCATGGGAAAGTTTACTAAATTTGGGAAGTCTCTTCTAGAGACAAATTTCATTATCAGATATTAGTTTATTTATAGGAGGAAATTTTAGGTGACATCTATTTTATATCTACGACTTAGCTCATACATTCTTAATTAGTTTATCATCAATAATATTTGTTTTAGTGGAGTTACTTATTAGTACTTGCAATGAGGCATATTACTATTGCAATCAATTTTTTAACTCATTTTGTTAATTGGTTATTAATAAATTGGTTTTGAATCAATTAAAAACTAGAATTTTGTATTCCTCAAATATAATTTAATTTTTTTAAAGTGAACATGTTAAATACTTAATTTTAAAAATTGTGAAAAAATGTTTTTCTTGAACATAATTGGCTAGGAAGTTTGGGGTGTTATGAGTGAATTTGTAGGAAAGCAAGGTAAACTATTTTTTTTAACATTTTTTAAAAAATGTTTTTTAATTTTTTGCTTTATAAAATCATTTCATTAAATCTTTCTCAAATAAATAAATGTTACTTATTTTTACATTATTTTAAGAACAATATTTTTTAATGTATGTAATTGTTATTTTTTATTTAAAAAAATATCACAAAAATCAATTAGCTATTATATAGAGATTTGGATTCACACTATTAAAATAATAAAATAAAGACAATCTTCTTAGGGATTTGATTTTACACAATTAAAACAAATCTTAAACTATTTGATATTGCCACTTTTTTTATTTTCTAAATTTTATTAACTTCAAAACATACACAATTTTTTTTAATGTCACTCTATAATTCTTTATTGTTAGGGTCAAGATTATGCCTATAATTATGAATAGTGTTACAAGATAAGTCTAGGATTAGAATAATGGTTTAGAATTTATTGTTAGGGTTAGGATTAGCATTAAGATTAAGATTAGAGTTAGGATGCGAGTTAGGATTAGGGTTAAGTCATGCAAAGAATTAATTAACAATACTAAAACATTATAATTAACAAAACTTACATTTATTTTTATTCAAATTAATAAAACTTCCATTTTTTTTTCTAAATCTAAAAAATAATAATTACAATACTATAAAGACAAGTACTAGCCACTACATGGCACTTGTCTATACAAGAGCTCCGATCCTTATTTTTATATTGGAAATTTTTTGCATATGAAATTATTCTTCAAATATTTCAGTTTCATGGAGTTTCTATTTGGAAGAGTTTTTCCCATGTATAAATTGTGTAATGTGTTGAATCTATGTATCTTGTAATTCTCATTTTATTTATCTTATACTAATTTATTATTTTTTATGATTAATAATCTAAAATCTTAATTTCTAACATGAGGTGACCCATAAAAAAAAAAGAAGGGTTGTCGATTAGAAAGTTAAAACCTTACTATAACTCTAACTTTGTACTATACCCTTATTGTATATTTACAAACAAAATATGAATAATCTTAAAAAAAATCCGCCAACTTAAAACTTCACTGTTTTGTTTTCTAAATTTTAACATTTTCTAACATTTTTCTAAAACTATTCCTTTTCATAAGTTAAAGTAAAAGTCATAAACTAATCTATAATTTTCATTCTTTATAGACATTATTTCCCATCACCTCATTTAATAATTAATAAAATTCTTCTCCATATATAAAAGGAGATTTTATTGATATATAAAGAAAAATGCCTATTCCCACTTGCTGCTGATGTCTTCTTTGTCCCTTCGCCTTTTTCTTTTATGTCAATTTTGCTTACTGCTACTGAAAATGATTAGTCAAACGAGGTGATCTTAGTGCAGCAATCAATTCTATAGAGGAAAACAATTCAGAGCAGCTTACTATGAATTCAGAGTAGTTTCTTTCTTACCTTTAAATTTTAGCTTTTCTGGACCTTAGTAATATAGTACTAGGCCTTTCATAAAAACATGATCTTCAATAATTTTATTTCTTAAGATATATAATTATAAGAAGAAGTGGTATTTGAGGATTTTTTATTTTTTTTTATATTGGTTATATTATTTTTTCTTAATCTAGCACGAAATATATTGGTATAATCATGATTAATCTCTTTTTAATTATGTTCTAATTTTATTTTTTTCTAATATTGATCATTAGAGTTTTTCTAAAATAGTATTTCTTTGATAGTGTTTATAAATTTTGAACAAAGCTTAAACAAAACACATGGTTAATCAAATATTGCTTTTTGCATGTTGAAAATCATTTTAATTTTTTTGGAAAAATCTAATTCCCACCATTTTTTGGATTCGAGAAGAGAGTTTTTAAATCTTATGTGCTATTTTCTTTAAACTATAAAGAATTATGATTTCATTTGGTTGAGTAATTTTGTCTAGTTTGTATTGATTCTACCTTTTAAAAGAGATGAAAGCTAATGGCAATTGCAATTTATGATTGTAATTAGAGATTGTATTATACAATACAATCTTATCACACAATGAGTATTGGTACAAAATATAGAATAATCATATAAACCCATCCTTGAAGTTCACTTGCTATTTGTTTTAACATTTTAATCTAAGGTCTGTAATATTTATTGCATATGATTCAAGTGCTCCTTCTATGTCTCACTTAACACACGCATATCATTTATATACACTACATCAAAATGGTTGAAAAATGAACCAATAGTGTTATTCTTTTGTTTCATTAATTTATTCTCACGTACCTCATTATATATCATATATTTTCATAGTATCTAGCTTTTGTATATAGTCAAGAATATTATCTACTTGCTTCGAGAATATCTATGGTAAAACTGCTATATAATAAATAATGATCACTAATTTACATTCACTTCTATCAAAGTTATATTGATGGATTTAATGCATAAATTTCACTTTAGTGCATTTAGATAAAAAAAATTTGAAGAGTAAATAAAAATAATCATCTCCTTACTACTTGAAAGGGATTCATGTAATTGTATAGAACTTTGTTTTCAAAAATTTGATATACATATTGTAGACACCTAAAATTTTTTGAACACATAACACATTCATAATTCACCATTTTACATCATTTTCCTCATTATCTCATAATTCATCTATTTTAATTAAATAATTTACTGTAACACCCCATTGTGTATTTACCTATTTACTATTACTATGTTAGGGTAAATTATTACACGTGTGAATGTAATTAGAATTTTGATTGAGAATATATGTGCTTGCACTTTGTTATCAATGAATTATGAATGAATGCTATTTCATTTGATGATATGTGATGAAATACATATATGTGAAATTGATGGTTATTGAATTGAATATTCTAACTATGGAAAAAAATTATATAAATGTATATTTTGATGAACACCTGACTATCATGGGAATGTGTTAGTTAGATGTAGGTTCATGTTCAATCCTCCATATGCAAGGGGAAGTATCACTGAAGAGAAGAACTTGGTTGGGTAACCAGTAACGTAACCTAATTGAGCTTACACACACACACACTCACAGTAGAATAGTTGAGTGAAGTTATCGTGTTGGAAATTGGTAAGTCATCCTTTAGTATGACGTGTTTGCATTAGTAAGGGTCTTGATTACTATTGAGTGCATTCTTGGATGATGTTTATATGTTGGAACTTATGATTTTTTCCTTATGTTACTATGCTTGATTGGTGAGGTGAACATAAGTTGAATGTATATATATGTACGCATATGCATGTCGATGATAGGTCATACGCATTAAGGAACATGTACATGAGAGTACATAAGTAGACATACCTATGCACACTTATGAATGGGTTGCTTATGAGCATGGTGTTATTGAACAAACAATGTGACATGTATGTGTATATGTATATATACATCACATGTATATTCCCTATCAATAAAATAGTAATTGTATATGTGCATGATTATGCAATCAAATATATATATTTATTTATTTATACATGTGTCGATATATATGTATGTGTGACAAACATAAATGTCATTACAAATATATGAATATATGTATGTACATACGTATACATGTACATAGAGTAATATATATATAGTCGATATTAATATATGAATGTTTTAACTTGATCTTATTCATTTGAATATCAAATGTATACATATTTGATTAACATGATATATGTATATATATATGAATATATATATATATATATAAATATATACACATATACATATATATAATACATAGCATTGAGGCTATTCGTTGACATATATATATATATATATATAATACGTAGCATTGAGGCTATTCGTTGACATATATATATGTACATGTATATATATATATAAATATATGATATTTAATAAAGGTCGATTTGTATATAAGTTATGCAAAGTATTAAAGGTCGATTAATACATATGTTTGACATAAGATAAAGGCGGATATGGAGTTATAAGCCATGGTCGATATCATACAAAATGCATTGTTATTTTGTAGTGGCACCATACTTTCTATTGGAACACTTTTATCTAAAAGATAAAGGGCGATGGAAATATCTAGCTTGTTGTGTAAAAATGATTTAAATGCATGTTAATAGGAAATAGAAAACAACAATAGCATGTTGGTCAAAGTACGCTTTGAATGCTATTTAAATGGAGTTGATTCATCCTTCTTTGTCGAATAAAAAGACTATGCTTAAGTCGACCAAGAATATGTGTTTCATGTTATTTGAGGATTATTTCTTTGGATAAACTATGTCAAAGGAATAGCTAAATGGTTGATACTTGGAACCATTTTATGAATGCTTTGTCTTTGCAAAATTCTATCATATTTGTAATTCAATTCTTATCCTTTAAGCATGTGCATATTTAAAATAGTCTTGAGTTGTTGTCAAGGAAAGGAGGTCGATCTGTAGAAACCAAGCTGAGTTTGTACTTAGAATTCTACCACCTTTTTGTTGTGAGAGATGCGTCGATCTACATGCTTTAGAGATTTCAATTGGCATACCTTTTCTTTAGGCTTCAATGTCTCAATATTTTGTATAAATAGAAGAGCCAGCATTCTCATTTGGGATGCCCAATTCTGCAAGTTTTCTGCTTTAAATATTCTGAGAGTTATATTTTGAGAGAGCTTAGAGTTACTTTGTGAGAGCATAGAGTTATCTGGTGTAAGAGGATATAGTGAAGTATTGCTTTGAGTAGAAAAGTTAAGGCTAGCAAGCTGTCATTGGAAGGTTGTGCATCAGGTCAATCAATTGGATCAAGCATATTATAGGAATTGTGGATCTAGTCTTCTTTTATTTAACTCTTATTATGAAAGAATGAGTTTTGATTGCTTCCTTTGGAATTTATTGAGAATACTTGCATTAGGGAATCATAACATTTTTTTTGGAAAGGAAAACAAGTTGTTTTATGCTTTTCTATGAAAGTGTTTGTATTTACTCCATAATAGGAGGGATTATTTATCATTAGTATAAGTATACTAGGAATGATTAAACAAGGATAGTTTAAGGGTTATTCATTTCAAATTTATTTGATTATATTAGATATCTTGTAAGTTACACCCGAATTTGATTATCCATTGAAAGGAGGGTAACTTGTATTTATGCTCTGTGGGTAGAAATACCTTTGAGTTTATGGGAAAGGGAATAGGTTGTTTCTAGGGTTAAAGACTACCCATAGAATAAAATACCTATGCATAGTTTATAATGGCCAAATGTCAAATCAAACTTGAGTAGTGTATGTGAGTAGGATGACTGCCACTCGAAGTACTGAGTGATAACACTTTGGCCAAAGTAGTGTGATTTCCTTTGGCTCCACTGTTAGTTCATCATGATCCATTTATGCATGCTAGTTTAGGATTGTAGGGTTTACAAGTTCTAGTCATGTAGGAAACAAAACTAAACTCAAAATTACCTTGCCATTATGAGGTTACTCCACCAATCTCTTTGTCAAAGGGTAGGGCCATCTATCGAATGATATATGTGTGGGGGATTGCATATGAGTCTATGGTTGGTAGAAAAGTACTTGAATAATGATTCTCCTCCTCGGCAGGCGATAGAAGACCAAGATTTGAAAGGAGATTCATGGACCATCTATATCTATTGCTTTGAAGCTTGGTTGAGCTATGTATGTACTTTGTACACTATCTTTGAAATATTGTAATATATGAAACATTATTGTGGAAATAGAATCAATGTTGATTATTGTTAGGATATCTATGCTCATTTTTTCTCTATTAAGAAAATAAAAATATCATGGCAATGCTTAGGCTATACAGTTAAATATTTACTTGAAAATGAAAACTTAGGAAATTTTACTTGAGTAAATGATTGGCATGTTACATGTGGTATGAGAGCTACCAAATTTAGCTCTAGAACCTATAAGTTCATCATAATTTCCATCCAATGTTATCTAATGTTGGAAATTATTGTGCTAGGATGGTGCATCTCAGGTTAACTGTAAGAAAGTCAGTAATCAAGAATGAGTGTTACCGGAAAGCCAAGAAGGAAAGAGAATCCAGTGTTCGTACAATTAGGAGTACAAACTATGGCAATACCATCTGGTTAAGCAACACTGAAACCTTTAGTCACACTCTTTCTCAGATTAGTGATGTAAAGAGAAAGATGAAGATGGAGGCCAATTACAACTATCTACCTCCAGTCTCACCAACGAAGTATGATCCTTTATCACTTTCTAGGGATATGCCCTCAGAGAGAAGTGTCAACCATGCATTCATATTTAGAGACCCTAGAGTCCTTCCTATATTGAAAGTGATTATAATTTCCTTGAGTAATGAATCAGAAGGTTATGTCCCCCACAACTATGTATCAGATGACAAATCAAAAGGTTATTTTCCATTTTGGGATAGATATGAACAAATGAGAGATGAACAACAATTTGTAGGGTATACCCCATTGAGTTATGTGTTTGAGAGTGAAACTGAGGGATAGTTTCCACTTGACTATCTAAATAGTCACTCTATATAATCAAAAGAATATTGAGATCCTCGTGAATAATAAAATCATGTGTCTATCAAAAATATTGTGCTTAAATCTTATGTGGAATTCCTTATGTGTGAATGAATGCTCATTTAAATGTTTTCCATAAGATAATGATAACATGATTGAATCTAATATGGATAAAACTTTAGGTATAATCCATTCTTGTAAAGATGGTGAGAACATGGGCTAATCTTGGTAGAAGCCAAGAAGTTGGGAAAGGACTAGTAGGAGTTGAAGCTAGACTAGATCAAATCTTTGCAAGATTGGGAAATCTAGAGAAAGAAATAAGGGTAAAGGATAGAGTAGAGAAGGAAGTTCCAAATAATGAGGATGAGGGAGAAAATTCTTCTCATGAACATGATCAAACTCATGATCATGAGAAAGAGAAATTACCTTCTCTATCTAAGGAAACTAATAGGAAGTGTATGACTTCTAAAATTTTGAGAGATATGAAGAAAATAACCCCACCCTAGTTTTAAGGAAGTGCCAACAAGGATGAAGCTGAGGCATGGTTGGTCCAGATGGAGAAATATTTTGAAATTCAAAATTATTATGAGGTCACTAAAGCAGCATGGGGAGCTTATCGGTTAGTAGGAGAAGCCTCTAACTAGTGGATGAATAAGAAAATGGAACTCCATCTTAGCTCGTTGAAACTTACATGGAATGAATTTGTTCATTTTTTTTTTTGGAAAAGATGGTTACCTCAACTCTATTTTGACTAGAAACTCACAAATTTATAGAATTTGAGACAAGGTGTGATGTCGGTTAATGAGTATTGGGAAAATTTTACCCATCTTCTATGTTATGTTCCAATGTATCATAAGGATGAACGTTTCCGTATAAGAAAATTCATCATGGGGCTTAATAGCTAGATTGGAGGATAGGGAGATGTTCACAATCCAACCACTATGGATCTAGTGTATAAGAAAGTTGTTAAACAAGAGAAAAATATTGAAGCTATCTCCATCTACTAAGAAAGTAGGAATCATAAGAAGATTGTGGGAGCTCAAGTCAAACCAACTCCAAAGAAGTTCAAAGTTGTGCAAGATTTGTAGAAACAAGGGGAAAAAGGACCCCAAAATAATGGGAAAGAATCAAGAAGGGAACACAAGAGGAATAGTTCATGTTGAGAATACTAATAATGCTGGTGGAAATGCTAATAAATCTGGAGAACCCACAAGGAAGCAAGGATCAACTACTGGATGTTTCACATGTGGGGGAGACCACTATGATAGGCCCTTGTCCGCACAATGTTCATCAAGCACTCCATGTCAGTCACGCCCACATTCTCCTCATTAGAGTAGTGGTAGTGCAGGCTAGGGACGTGTTACTATTTATTGTAGACATTGTTTATGATTATAGAGCATGTGAGCTCCATTTTTTATTTTTTGAGATACCTCTTGGATATTGTACTTGTGACACATTTTGAGATATATATATGTGATGCATTTTTGGCGGCGATTATAAGATGTGTTTATTTATGTGATGCACTAATGATTCCTTTATGATTCATGATAATGCGATGATGATGTATTATTTTAATTATGATTGATGCACTTGATTTATGATGTAATGGATGCATGTGAGTTATGATATATAGTCATTTTATGCATCGTGTTATCTATATCTATATAATGTTATGCAAATGTATATGATGATGTTTTGATGTTTTTATTTCCTTATGCAAAATGTATGTAAGATGTATGCTACTCTAATATTGTGATGAATGCGGGTGATTTTTGTATATCATATTACACCATGTTGATGAGATGGAAGAAGAATGTTAGTTTGAAGACAATGTATGTTAGCGTGAGAGAAAGATATGTCCTTGATTTGTTGTCATTCTACTTAAAATTTGCATTTGAGTCATCATTGGGTGGTTTATTGCAATAGAAAAGAAACAACATGATATGAGATAGAACAATGGTGTGCAATGTCGTGCTTTTGCTGAAAAAAAACAATCGTAGACAAGGATTGTCGTGAATCATACTGAGAAACCCAATTGTTCCTAGTCTTTTTTTTGAGGCAAACCACAAGCAACAAACCAAAGAAAACGTGTCATGAAATGTCATTGCTCCTCTAAATTGTGTTGCCAAGACCTCCTTGAGGTAGCTAGTGACATGAAAACTTCAAAAACATAAGACAATCATCATGAGACGTCGTTGCTCCTCTAAATCCTATTGCCAGGACATCCTTGAGGTGGATAGTAACATGATAATTTCAAATAGATAAGATATGTGCATGTAACATTGTTGCTCCTCTAAATCCATCATAGGACCTCGTTGAGGTTGCTAGCAACATGACATATCAAAAAGAAAGATATGGCCAAGTAACATTGTCACTTTTCTAAATCCTATGATAGGAAATGATTGAGATAGCTAGTCACATGGTCATATAAAAAAATATGATAAGACAATCAGTCAAAAAGAAAAATATGCCCCAGTAACATTGTCGCTTCTCTAAATCCATGATAGGACATCATTGAGATAGCTAGTCACGTGGTCATATCAAATCATTGAAAAATAAATGAAAATGATTTTCAAGACATGTGTGTCAGATCTTTGCTTGTTTGATTGGTCATTCTTTAGGAAGGACACATCCTAAAGAAGATTGAAATGTTGAACTGGATTATTGTCAAGATGGGGATTTAGGAAGGACACATCTTGAATAGATGAAATGATAGGGTCTGATGTCAAGAAGGACACATCTTGAAGACTCTTAAGTGCTAGATTTTATAAATTTGTTGCTCATTCAAGAACTACATCTCCTGAATAAAATGTTTGAAAGAAAGAGTCTGACGTCAAGGACACATCTTTAAGACCCTTAGATGATTGAGTTAATAGATTTGATGTTGTTTCTAATTTTTGTCTGGTTGGATTGTGCGTCACTTTTTATTTTGACCAAGAACCTAACCTAATGACCTATCATAGGGGCCTCGAGGGATTTTAATTCTTTCCTACATTGTACACGCAAAGACCACATAGTTTGACCAAACTTTGACTGATAGGACTGACTAAAAAAGATTTTCTTTATTTGAAGATATCTAATGTGTGTGATAGTGAATGTGTTGAACCTTAAAGGACTAACCTAGTGCGGCCTTGGGGGCTCATCGATTGATGGCCTTGCCTACATTGTACATGCAAAGACCTTGTAGTTTGACACAAACATTGACTTTGTTTGATGGACAAAGAACTGAGTCATGATTTTATTGTGTGTTATTTGAAAAACCTAGAAGGAACTGACCTAATGCCTCGAGGGCACATCGATAGATGAACTTGCCTACGTCCAGTCGTAGAGGCAAAGTAGTTCAACACTGAAAAATACTGGCATGACAGACGTTTGACTTTGTTTTTGTAGTTTTCTAGATTATTCAGATGTTTTTGAGATTTTTAACATTTTTGAATGTTTTTTATGTTTTTGACACGTTTTCTAAAGGTTTTTGTGTTTTCCAAGTCTGTTAGGTCCTAAAGATCTAGAGGTTTATTCCCCCAAGAATGGGTCTTAGGTATTTTCCCCCAGTCAAGTATCGTGTGGGATGACAAGATGGACTCTGCATGGTATGCTACAAGCGTCAACCGATTTCAAGCCATAGGAATAGCAACTACTCTTATTGTGGGTGTGGTGGAATGAAGGAGGAACATGCATATTTACATGGGTAAAGGTGAAAAGATCATGTGAAGTGATAATAGACAACAAAGCGAAGATTGTCTATGCATGACACCTATTTTCTAGGTTTTCACCATGGTACTTATCCAAAGCACCATTGAAATGGTTTTCACTATTGGACGGATTATTTCTCTTTACTATTTTTTTGTTTTTTTTTCAAATTTTTTTTGGTATTTTTTTGACTTTGACTAAGCTCTCTGAAGCTATGTGTAAAACTTGCGTAGGTGCAAGCTATTGATAGGCTTAGATAATGGTTCTCCCTTTGGAGTAGACAACTGATATGTGCTAGAACCAAAGGAAGTTGTGATGATATAAGGGCCTAACCAGTTAGGCTCAAGCTTACTAGGTTTATCTCAATCTACCTAGTTTTTAGGATTCTGCATTAGTACTAGGTTGCCAATGTCAAAATGTCTAACCAAGACTCTCTTGTTGTAGCTTCTGCAAAGACGGTTCTGATATGCTTGTAAATGACTCAGTGCTTTCTATCTTTTCTCATCCAATAATTCCAGATCATGTAGGCTAGATAGTCTATATTCTTCATCATTGATTAACCCTTACATGGAGACTCAGAGAGAGGGGACTTTGACCTCAATGGAGAGAATAGCCTCCAAACTAAAGACAAAGGAAAATGGGGTGGTGCCAGTGGGAGTATGAATGGTAGTTCGATATGCTCATAAGGCAAGGTTAAGTTGGATGTGTCGGTCATGGCCAACGTCATTGACCGTTTTCTTAAGGATTTTAATGATGGTTTTATTGGATGCCTTGGCTTGAGCGTTGCCTTGGGGGTAGTAGGGAGTGGAAAAATGGTGTTGGATGTGGAATTTTTTGCATAGTTCATGGACATCTTGGTTTTTGAAGGGACGACCATTGTCCATGGTTATGGACTGTGGGAGACCATAGCAAAAAATGATATAATTAAGAATGAACTTTGTAATTTGGTTATCGGTAATGTAGGTAAGGGGGATGGCCTCTACCCATTTAGTAAAGTATTATGTGGTGGTTATAATGAATTTATGGCCATTTGAGTAAGTGGGGTGAATTTTTCCCACGAGTTTGAGTCCCCATTGAGAAAAGGGCCAAGGCGAAGTGATGGGCCTTAGTACTTATGCTGGAGCATGAATCAGATCACCATGTACTTGACACTATCTACATCTTTTGACAAATCGGTATGCCTCCTATTCCATAGTTGACCAATAGTATCCTAGCCACATAATATTTTTGGCTAAGGTAGGACCACTAGAGTGGGAACCACAAATTACTTCATGCTCTTCACATAAATTTTTTTGTGCTTTTGTATTATCGAGGCATCGAAGTAGGGTATTGTCAAAGGCTTGTTGGTATAATTTGGGAATGGATTTTTCAAATAAAGTTCTCAGGTAGAATTTGGGAATGGAGGTAATTGTAAGTGTCTAGGTACCAAGGTGACTCAAGACCAACAAGTTCACAAACCATTTCATATTTTGGGACATCGAAAGTTGGGACCAAAAGTTGTTCCACTAAGAACTTGTATTGTGACATGTTGTTAGGTATATATAAGAGTGATCCGATGGTTTCCATGGTGTCTGTTGCTTTATTCTATATGTGGGGTGTTGAACAAAAGTTGATGTTGACATAGTAAAGCTTGAAGTTTTCGACCGTTTTCTTATAGGGAGTCAATTTCTCATCCTTTGTCTCATAGTCATCATTGACCTGATTGATGACTAACTATGAATCTCCAAAGACCTGTATACTTTTGATCTTCCACTTGACCACCATACATAATCCTATCAATAGAACTTTATATTCTACAATATTGTTTGCATAAGGGAATGCTATTCTAAATAATTTTGGTATTGTGTCCCCTTGTGGGGTGATAAATAGTACCCCTGGACCTAATCCATGACTAGTATAGGAGGCATCAAAATACATCTTCCATACAATACTTGTTATGGTTAGAAGGCAGATATATAACAAGTTAAATGTAGATTTAAACAATAAAATAGAGTAATAAAACACACATAGAAGACAACACAAAGAATTTAACGTGGTTCACCCAATTTGGGCTGCATCCTCAACACCGCAACCATCCAATGATTTTATTATCCAGTGAAAAACCTATTACAATATTGTGAATAATTCCATACTACAACTCTCCATCTCATCTGCTTATAACAAGTTTTTAGAAGCTTCCAGAAATTAGGGTTTACAAAGTTAGCTTTTTCTTTTTTCAGTGACGAAGCAAAAAAAAGGTGAAATTTTTTTTCTCGGGAGCTACCGCCCCCAAACCCCCACCTGGCCCCGAATCCTGGCAAGGTTACATGAAGAGTGTACAGTACAAAAAAGTGTACAGTATAGCATGACCAATCACCACATACCAACAATCTCCCACTTGGAGATTGATCAAGCTCCATACCAACACAATCTCCCACTTGGAGACTGATCCTAGACGACACTGCTGCACTTACAACTCCCACTAGAAATAAGTACCTTGGACCATGTTTCTTTGTTATACTTGAATTCAACCTTGAAGGCCAAACAAAGCTAAAGAGGACCTCAGCTTCTCCCTTGTCACTTCCTTTGTAAACATATCCTCTGGATTGTCATCTATATGTATCTTTTCCAGCTTTACCTATCCATCCTCCAATACTGACCGAATGAAATGATATCTCATTTGTATGTGTTTGGTTTTTAGAGTGCAAGGAAGAATCATTTGCAAGATGTATAACACTCTAGCTGTTTGTAAACAAGTGATTTTTAACCCGTGCTTTTCCCAACTCTTCCATGAAGACTTGTAGACATATCATCTCCTTTGTTGCCTCTATTGCAGCCACATACTCTGCCTCTATGGTGGATAAAGCAACCACCTTTTGCAACCGAGAAATCCAACTAACTACTATTCCACCAACAGTAAATACATAACTTGTGGTACTCCGCTTGGTATCTATATCCCCTACCAAATCTGAGTCAACATAGCCTTTTAAATATGTATTAGAGACCCCAAAACATAAAAATATATTGGATGTACCTCTCAAGTACCTGAGAATCCATTTTATCGCATTCCAATGCTCAACTCCAGGATGACTCGTATACCTGCTAACAACTCCTACAACATGTGCAATATCTGGTCTCGTGCATACCATAACGCACATTAAACTACCTATAGCTGAAGCATATGGTACCTTGGACATTTTTTCTTCCTCCTCTTGTGTCTTTGGACACATATCCTTAGTCAATTTTACATGACTGGGCAAAGGTGTGCTGACAGCTTTTGCATTCTCCATATGAAATCTCTGTAACACATTTTCAACATAATCAACCTGAGATAAAAACAATTTCCTGTTTTTCCTATCTCTTGTAATCTTCATACCAAGGATTTGTTTTGTTGCCCCTAAATCCTTCATAGAAAATTAATTTGCTAATTGTTGTTTTAACTCCTTTATGTGATCCATATTAGACCCCGCTACAAGCATATCATCAACATATAAACATAAAATAATGTAGCTATCTTCACCTAACATCTTAAAATAAACACAATGGTCTGAATTACACCTGTTGTAGCCTTGCTCAACCATAAAACTATCAAATTTAAGATACCATTGCTGAGGTGCTTGCTTCAAGCCATATAAAATTTTCTTCAATCTGCACACTAGTTTCTCCTTACCTTTGACCTCAAATCCTTGTGGCTATTCCATATATATTTCCTCTTCCAAATCACCATGGAGAAAGGTAGTTTTAACATCAAGCTATTCTAAATGCAAATCTT
Organism: Sequoiadendron giganteum; assembly: GCA_007115665.2. Taxonomy (NCBI): domain Eukaryota; kingdom Viridiplantae; phylum Streptophyta; class Pinopsida; order Cupressales; family Cupressaceae; genus Sequoiadendron; species Sequoiadendron giganteum. Next base: position 309,280,107 of record CM021103.1, read on the forward strand.
CAACAACCACAATACTTAAATTAGTACAAATAGAAGTCATTCTAACAATTGGAGAAAATATTTCATCAAAAGAAATACCCTGTTTCTGTGCAAATCCCTTTACAACTAATCTGGCTTTTAATCTTTTCTTTCCTCCATCCTCCTCTTTCACCCTGTAAACCCATTTTTTTGGTAAAGCCTTTTTTCCTGCAGGAAACTTGCATAATTCCCAAGTCTGATTTTCCAACAAGGATTCCATTTCTTCTTCCATTCCATGATCCCACTGAACCTTGGTATCCACTTGCATAACTTCATGATAACATTCTGGTTCACCGGCATCAATTAATAAAATAGAATACAAAGAGGGAGAAAATATTTCTGGAGGTCTACTTATCCTTGAAGATCGCCTAACATTCATTGGAGTTTGTGGTATTTCTTGTTGTTGTTGTTGCGGAGCATGAGGAACCATTGGAACATTATTGTTTGTAATATCATCCAACATTGCATAATCCTTTTTTGTCTTCTCATGCTGCTGCAATAGATCTTTGTACAACACTTTCACATTGAATATGACATCCCTATTTCTCACAATTTTCTTATTTTCAAAATCCCAAAGCCTATAACAAAATTCATCAATGCCATATCCAACAAATATACATTTCTTTGATTTTACATCAAGCTTGGTTCTATTTTTAGAATCTATATGTGCAAATGCTTCACAACCAAAGGTTTTGAGAAAAGAATAACTCACCTTCTTACCTATCCATGCTTCCTCTGCAATACCACAACCCAAAGGATTAGAGGGACCTCTATTAATTAAATAAAAAACAATGTTTATAGCCTTCGCCCACATGTTTAAAGGTAGTCCAACATGCAATCTCATAGTTTGTGCACGCTCCATTATTGTTCTATTCATGTGCTCAACCACTCCATTTTGCTGTGGAGTCCTTGGAACCATTTTTTTCCTACGAATACCATTAGAGGAACAATAATCTTCAAACTCTTTGCTGCAATACTCACCACCATTATCAGATCTGAGACATTTTAGCTTTTTACCTGTCTCATTCTCAACCAAGCTTCTCCATTTTTTATAAGTTACAAATACATCAGATTTCTGCCTAAGGAAATAAATTCATACCTTCCTAGTTGCATCATCAATGAATGTAACATAATACTGAGAGCTACCAAGAGAAGATACCTGAGCTGGTCCCCATACATCTATATGCACACGCTCCAATTTCTCATCTTTCTTTTGTTTCCCATCCTTGAGAAAACTCTCTTTGTTTTCCATAAACACAACTTTCACAGAAATCCATATTAACACATTTTAGACTTGGTAAAACATTCTTTGAATGAATTAATTTCATACCTTTTGCACTCATATGCCCAAGTCTATTATGCCATAGTACTGATTCAGAATCCACATCAACTATCTGATTTTCTGCATGCTGAACTACAACAACTATTCCTGAACATTGATTTTTATTTGCAATAGCTAAAGTAGTAAGAATAGTATGACCTGTGCAAAGATATAAGGTGCCTACTTTCACACCTTTTTCTACCACTAAGGCACCTTTTTTAACCTTCCAATTTTTATCACTAAATGTAACAACACAACCTTCATCATCTAGTTGCCCTGCAGAAATTAAATTTCTTTTTAACTTTGGAACGTGCCTTACCTCATGTAGTATCCAATGATTCCCATTCTGCAACTTAATTTTGATTCTTCCCTTTCCAACAATCTGACAGGCTTCATTATCTCCCAAATAAACTAGCCCAAAATCCCCTTGGACATAATCAAGAAAATAATTTCTATGGGCTGTAGCATGAAATGAAGCCCCTGAATCTAACCCCTAAGAATCTTCAATATTGTCAAGGGAAAGAATCAAAGCATCTCATCAGATTTATTACTTACCACATTTTCCTCTTTATTTCCTTCCTTTTTGTCTCCTTTATTTTTCTGAGACCAACAATCTTTCTTTAAATGACCTGGCTTACCACAGTACCAGCAATCCCTCTTATATCTAGATTGGGACCTTTTGTCCCTTGATTTTCCTTGTGACTTCCCACGACTTCCAAAATTATTTCCTCTCTCCTTTGTTCTGCCCTTGCTTTCTGCATTTAAAACACTGCCTGATGTGGATGTCCCACCTGAGCTTTTCCTACGAATTTCCTCGCTCAAAATAACACCAACAATATCATCAAAGTTCAATGTATTCAAACCAAAAATAGAATTGCTAACAACCATTACCAAGTTATTCCAACTTTTAGGCAAAGAACATAGAAGCAAAAGAGCCCTAACTTCTTCATCAAAGTTTACTTTTACAAAAGTTAATTGACTGGTAATCGTATTAAACTCATTCAAATGATCAGTAACTGATCCACCTTCTACCATTTTCATATTAAATAAATGCTTCATAAGAAATACCTTATTCCAAGCGGAATGCTTTTCATATAACTTCGCTAGGGTTTCCATCAACTCTTGAGTTGTCTTTGCTATTGTAATATTGAACACCACCGATTGTGCCAGACATAAATGAATGCTACCAAGTGCCTTTTTGTCCAAAATATCCCAGTCCTCATTTGACATTGCTATGGGTTGCTTGGTTTTCCCTTCCATTGGCTGCCATAAATCCTTCTGATAAAGGTAGTCCTCCATCTGCATCTTCCATAACTAATAGTTCTGCCCATTAATCTTCTCAACCTTCAACTTACCCTCATCTTCAATTGCTCCCACTCAACCGTGAGACTCCCAATCAACTGTGAGACTTTCTTGTAGACAATAACAAAAAACAACCCGCTCTGATACCACTTGTTAGGGTTAGAAGGCAAATATATAACAAGTTAAATGCAGATTTGAACAATAAAATAGAGTAATAAAACACACATAGAAGACAACACAAAGAATTTAACATGGTTCACCCAATCTGGGCTACATCCACAACACCGCAACCATCCAATGATTTTATTATCTAGTGCAAAATCTATTACAATATTGCGAATAATGCCATACTACAACTCTCCATCTCAACTGCTTATAAAAAGTTTTTAGAAGCTTCCATAAATTAGGGTTTACAAAGTAGGCAAGGATACATGAAGAGTGTACAGTACAAAAAAGTGTACAGTATAGCATGATCAGTCGCCACATACCAACAATACTTGTCTTAATACTAAAAATTGACTCATCTGGAAAATCAACTATGAGAGGATGTTTTGCTTGTGTTGGTGCGTTTGCTAGTTGATCCGCTATTACTTGTCCTTTGATTTCCTTACGCTCTACATACTGGATGTTGTATTCACTAAGGACCATGACCCACATTTCTAAGCACCTTGTTAACGCTTCCCTATTGAGAAGGTACTTGAGTGGACCAATTTTTTCTACCAAATTTGTTTGATGGTTCAACATGTAATGCCTTAAATTCTGTGTTGAAAAGACCATTTCTAGGCAAGCCCATTCGATAGGAGTGTAGCTAAGTTCATGCCCCACCAAGGTCCTGCTAATATAATAAACTGCTCTTTCCTTTTCATCATGGTCATTTTGAGCAAGTAATGCCCCCAATGTTGTTGTGGTTGTAGATGCATATAATATTATAGGCTTCCCATCTATTGGTGGCATCAACACAGGTGGTTTTAAGAGGTACTCTTTTATTTTTTGAAAGGCTTCCTAGCGTTTGTTTATCCATATGAAAGGTATCCCTTTACATAATAGGTACTGAAACTAATGGCATTTTTCAGTGAGTTGAGCGATGAATCTCCTAGTAGATTGTAGTCTGCCTTGTAATGTACTTAATTGACTGATGTTATTTAGTGGAGGCATGCTGATTATGGATTTTACCTTGGTGGGATCGACTTCTATGCCTCGATGTCAGATGATATATCCTAGTAGTTTTCTAGATTTTACCCCAAATACATACTTCTTTGGATTGAGATGAACCTTGTATGCTTCTAGTCATTGAAAAACTTTGTCTAACACTTTTAGATGATCAAATATGGTTCATGACTTTACTAGGAGATTGTTAACATAATCCTCCATTAAGGTATGCATTAGGTCATGAAATATTGTAGTCATTGCCTACTAGTATGTAGCTTCTGCATTTTTCAACCCAAAAGGCATGGCGTTCCAACAATAAATACCCTAGGGACACGTGAAAGTTGTTTTATGTTGATCTTCTAGAGAAATACGTATTTGATTATACCCGAAGAAGCCATCCATAAGGGACAAAATCTTGTATCCTACTGTAAGATCCACAATCATGTCTATGCTGGGAAGAGGAAAGTCGTCCTTAGGGCATGCCTTGTTTAAATCTCTAAAGTCAGTACATATGCATATTTTCCCATTTGGTTTTGTGACCGATACTAGATTAGAGATCCAATCTACATAATGAATAGACCTGATGAAGATATTATCCAAGATTTTTTTAGTTCTATCTTGACCAACAAGGGGATTTGTGCATGCATTTTTCTAAGTTTTTCTTTACCGGTTTAGCATCTGGATGCAATGACAAGTGATGTAAGACTAGCTCATGGTCTAACCCCAACATGTCTATGTATGACCAAGAAAAATTAACTCTGTGTTGTGTGAAGAATGCTTGGAAGTCGGGTTTTTCTTCTTCTGTCAAGGAAGTTGCTAATAACACTATCTTAGTATCTTCAAGTGTTACAATGTTGACTTCTTGTGTATCTTCAATTAGCATCGATGATCGCTCTTGTGTGATGGGGATAAAGTTCAACCCTCCATCCTTAGATGCCTTAAAGAGGTTTTCACCTTTGGATACGTCCTTTATTTTTACTTTTTTATGATCAAAGGGTGCCTCACGGTTTTCACTCAAAGACCTTTCATTTTTCTCTTTATTATTATTTTTGCAACTGGAGGGTGATGTAGTCTCCCCAAAGTATGTTATCACATCAAGTTCTATAGTGAATCCAGCTTTATGGTCTCCCCATGGCATTCCTTCTCTTGATCCCATGAACTTAGTAAGAGCTTTGTCATTCTCAAAGGTATGCAAAACAATAGGGCCTGGTTGGTCCTAGTCAACTAGTTGTGGGTAAACTAGGGAAATGCCATCATTAGTATTTGTAAATTATGGGGAAGCAACTGATAAGGTGAGGATTGAGGTATTGTTGCGGATGTTAAGGTTCATACAATTGGCTACCCTAGGGCTAGGTGTGTCTAGATTAGGGGATTTTTTATCAAGTTCGTAAGTGCTAGAGGCATAGGATTCCCATTCGTAGTTGTTAGAATCATTTTTCATCATAAAAATCATTATCGAAATCCTCTGATGTCTTGATACATTCAAAAGAATGTACTTCTTTATTTCAAGGCAATTTGGTTTTAATGGAACCAATCTTTAGTGGTTTCCACCCTAACCCAAGATTCTCCCCCCATTTAGTAGGTATGTAGGGTTCTCTTATTCTAGTTTTATTTAAGCCTAACCCACTAGTACCATCATAACCTTTTGCTTGCATCATTGAAAAACCTTTACCATATTGAACTGTACTGGAGTGGTGTCACTTCATCTTTATAAATCCAATCAAAGATATCTTCAATATCTTTCCTTTCAAGGTCTCCCCATTTTATGAAAATAGTTTTAAGAGGTACATGAATCATGACCTTAGGTTTGATGTTGTAACATGGTTTTCCATATGTCTTTGGTGATTTTGGAATTGTGGTAATGTAGAAGGAAGTGTTCATGTTGTATTCTCTGCATCCCGTGCTTTGGATTAGGATCTCAAGGTCTAATGATTTAGCAGTGGAAGCAGAGGATGTGGAGGCTGATGACTGAGTGGCCTTAGATGTCTTGTGGAGTGTGGATGTGGAAGGGTCAATCTACTTGGCCGAGTTTGATGTTGAGGCTTCATAGTTAAGTGACACTTGACATTGAGAGACTTCTCGTGGGTTAGTACAATACTCAAAGGGATCAGGATCACACTAGATTTTAATCTAGATGTTGTTGTAAGGAAAATTTAGGCATTGATGATACGTGGAAGGAATGGACTTCATAGCATGAATTCATGGTCGATCGAGGAGAATATTATAAGGGATTTCCAGATCCAATACTTGGAAAGTCATATCCAACATTATTGGTCCCACTCGGAGTGGAAGTGTTATGGTTCCTGCGGAAGATCGTTCATCATCATCATAACCTTTTATGACTATGCTCTTTATATTTTCGACACATTCTTCAGAGAAACCCAATGCCTTAACCAATTTTAGGGAACAAAAATTTAATTCCGCTCCACCGTCTATCAAAACTCGTTTGATCATATTTTGATGGATGAAGGCCCCAATGTGTAGTAAGTCATTATGGTTCATGTTTTGGGTTGAATAGTATTTGTTTGAAAATGTAACATGATGAGAGCTTTCTAGGAATTCAACCATAGCTTGAAATTGGTTGACGTCGAGGTTATCTATGACAAAGGTTTCTTTCAACATCCTATATAGGATAGACCTATGCTTAGGTGATGTGCATAGTATATCAAGTATATATATCTATGTTGTGGTTTTTCTAATTGATCTAGCAAGCTGAAATGGCCTTTATCTTGGGACTGCTGAGGAGGCGAAGGGTCAGGTATGGTTATTTTAGTTCTACAAGTGTTTACAACACACTCTGGGGTCTTCTTGATGATAATAGTGTTGACATGTTCATCTGCAACTCGAAGATGGAGGATTTTGGAGTAGTTATAGCTCGTAGTTGCATAATTGGCCTTGTTATTAGTACCTAAATTGGAGGCTTTCCCTGAACCATGGTCTTGAAGGGGATTCTTGTAGATCGTGTGATCTTTATTGGAAGTGTGTTGCTGTTGTCCCTCTATCTCGATTACCTTTTCTTTGATAAGGTCCTGAATGATATTTTTCAATTGTCTACAAGCGGATGTTTTATTTCCCTTACCTTGGTGGTATTCACAAAAAGTGTTATCATCCCACCATGAGGGTTTAAATTTAGAGACATAATTCGTAGGTTCTCACAATTGTATGACACCTAATTGAACACATTTCTTCAGTATGGACTCAATGGGCTCTCCAAGGGGAGTGTATTCATGTCTAATGTAATGCTTAGGTGTTCTCTGTTGTCCTAATCCTTGATTGTTTCACATAGCATTGGCCATTGGTGTAGGGGTTTGCGGTGTAGTTTTCAGTGTTCCAGGTCCTCTCAGAGTGACAACAAGACCAATTTTTTTTACTGCTTTGGTATCTACAACCCCATCATTTGTGACATTTTTGTTTTGACACCAGTACTTGTTTTTGTCATTGAATGTGTTTTGATTGTTTGTACTCTTAGAGGATTTAAGGGCACCCTTAGCGACAAGTGATTTCTCAATCATGGTTCCTTTCTCAACTAAGTCTGTAAAGTGAGCACAATAATGAACTTGCAAGGGATCTTTTAAAGGACCTAGGATATTTTCATCAAACATTTGCACCTTTTTTTTCTCAGGGATCTCTATTTGACATCGACTCACCAAGTTTCTCCATCTCTAGAAGTATTTGATAAAGGACTCTATATCTTCTTGTTTCGAGGTACACAAAGTGGCTAATGTGATATCATTTTCAATGTTAAAGGTGTAGTTTTCCACAAATTTATTGGCTAACTCAAACCATGTGTGTATGCCTCTAGGTAATCATGAAAACCACTCAAGTGTAGGCCCTGCAAGAGTTCTGGGGAATAACCTCATCAAGTATGTATGCTCTGATGCAATGTCAACACAAGTCTTGCTGAATTCTCAGTGTGTTCTATCAACTTGCCTGTCCCTCTATACTTTGAAAAGTTCAAGATTGTGTAATGTTGGAGAAAAGGTGGCATGTAGATAGTCCTATCAAAGGGATAAGGATGCAAGTCCTGCATGTTGTATGATTTCTTTGTTGTTACTTGCATGTTATCCATTTGTTTTTTTAAGGCAAGCATTTGCATAGTTAAGGCATCCACCTGTGGGTTTGATGTGTCACTCATGTTGTTGGGTACCCCATGTTGTGTAGATACCTGATAATTTTATTGAGGCATTTTTTGTTGTACTTGAGGTATCTATATATATGAGGGATTCATGTTGGGTTGTTTGTGTATGTTCTGACATCCAAGTTTTGCATGGATTCCTTATTGTGGTGTGTTTGATGCAAAGGTATTTGTTTGAATTCTTGGTTGTGTTGTGTTCACCTAAGGTGATGTATGTGTACCCTGTTGTCCCTTTGGAGTAGTGTTTTGAGGGATAGCATGACTATATGTGGTACTTTGGACATTAACCATGGTCGTGGGTCCTAAAATTGAGACTCTTATCCATTTGCGTCCACTCAAATTGTTTAAAGAGGTATTCATTGTGTTTTTCGAGGTTGCAAATGGGTTAGTGCCCATTGGTTTGGTTGTAGACTATATTATTGGGACTAATGTCAATTGTGTCACAACCTGTCATGGAAATTGGAATAAATGAGGGTATTGGGGTAGTGCGAATCATAGAAACACTTTGTGTAGCTCCTCTTGAAGGTATATTGAGGTTTACTTGAGGTGTAACATTCTGCGTGGTACATATTGTAGTTCCCTGGTTTTGGTTTGAGACCTATTTAGGTGGAGGAACCCCTTGTAGCGTGTTTATGCCAAAACCAGGTGGTAATTTAACCCCATCCTCTATTAGTTTGGCTAGAAATTTTTTAGGGTCAAGCATGATGAGTTCATCAACAAATTCAGCGACCTCAAGATCCTAGGCTGCTACCTCAATTTCCTCAACCATGATACGACCTTGAGCATCTCTCAGGATGAAATTTTCAAATGGGTTACCATATGGATTAGATTTTGGAGGTTTCTATGAGGTTGACCCAATGTGTATGGTATTGGTATTGTCTCGAGGAGGTGTATTACCGAGGTTCAATTCGCTAGTGGGATTGAAAAGGTCATCCCATTGTCATGTAGGATCCATTTCTAATCATCTCTTTTGTAATTTGGTTTGGACCATAAGTTAGAACTTGCTCAAAGGAGAATGACGTCTAAGATGCAAATATCTAGGATATGAAAGTTAAGCTATGTTTTTGGTATTTTCTTGGTATAAATTATGACATGTAATAACTAAGGTATAATGCAAACTATATGTCAACAACTAAGGGATGAATTACTAACTAACCAAGTTTGATGCAAGGTTCCAACTAGGATTTCCAATGATGTTTTAGGATCGATACCAGAAAGATTAAGTGACAAGTCTACTGGGTGGAGTTCAAACTAGACTGATGAGTTTGAGAAATTCCACTAAGAGGACAAAGGACATATTGATAATGCCAAGGGCAATCTTATTTGAATCAATTTTTTCAATTAAGGTGAGACAATTTTTCTACCCTAAGGTCTAGAATGTATTATGAACAAGGATTTTCCCTAAGTATGCTAAAGATGATCTAAGTAATGCAATGATACTATCTAGGAAAACTAAAGATGAACCTAAATATGAGCAAGACACTGGTCTAAATTAGGTTTACAATAGAGATAAAATCAGATAATAAAATCCTATAGTAAGTCTTCTGAGTTTTTTGTTGGTTGATTGAAAGATTTTTTGTGATAGGTAAATGCATCATTCCAGACTGAAAATGTGGTGCATAAGATCAGATGCATCACAAAAAGTCACAAATGTGGTTTACAATATTAGATACATTTCTGGAATTCACATATGCAGTTTTAAATGTCAGATGCATTGTAGGTTTTAGCAATTACGACTTAGAATATCAGATGTGTTGCAGTTTTAAACACTTACGACTCAAAATCTCAAATATGGTTTTCTATGTGACAAATGCGTTGAATAGTGACCTGGTCCTAGGTTTTGACAAAATTTTGACTTGTTTAGACTCAAATTTTTGGATGATTTTGTTTGATAAGATTTGATTGAACACAGACATAAGACACACCAAGCAAAGTGTTTGAAATAAATAAACAAACAATTACAATCCTAAGGCTGGCAATGACAATATTCGTTGGATTCCCACTTGGATTTCTCCAATTGCACTTATTCAGAGTGGATGATTAGAAGCTTGACCACACTGGCTCCCCTCCACAACACTCAATTCTTTGGGTCAGTCAAGCTTTGAGTTCTCATGAATCTCCCATGAAAAACTCTTCATCTCTGCTAAGAACCACAAGTATGTGGGATGGCTTCAGAGGTCCGACCTCCTACACCAACAAATAGAAGGTTTTTGTCAATCTAATGCAAATGGCTATTAATCAGTGCACCCATTCAGGTGGTCACACAAGAGGTAAGATTAGCTTCGATAAGGAGGTTTCCCAGCGTGTAGAGGTTATGCTCTATAGGTTTTAATGTACCACTCGGTACTGAGGGAATCACTATCACTTGCTTGTCTAGAGGAGCACCCGTAATGCTTAAATTTCCACAACATTCAAATTTATATACCAGTTGGGAGTATCTTGGCTTTAGCTCATTACCGGTTTGGGTCGTTCCCTCCTTTCAAAGTGGAGAGGCAGACCCTCTAATAGGTAAACATAAAAGTGGATGGGTCTGGCATTCTGATCACCGAGGTTTGCCAAAGTGAGAGCATATGAGCCTACCAACCTTACCAAGCACAGAAGACAATGATCAATCCACCCTAATTAAATAAAAACTATGCAAAGACTCAAAACAGGATCAATTAACCGTCTAATTAATAAAAGTAAATCCTATATGAAGAACCAAAAATATAAAAGAAAGCATGATAAGATAGAGTTTTGAATAATATTTCTTCGAAAATTGTCTTGCAAAACCACAGATTAGAAGTATTTTTGTTTATCTTCTATCAAACATCTTGCAAAAGAGTTTGTATGTTTGTCTTCTAATCAATCATCTTGCAAAAACTCAGTTAACTCCCCCTGATCGCATGCTGCAAACTCTGAATTACTCATAAAAAACCTTAATCATAAAAATCAAAACTCAAAATTTTGGAAATCGAAAAATTCATTTTTACCAGTCAGATGCATCATAGTTTTACTAGTCAGATGCATCACCAGAAGCCGCGGATGCGTCGTGGGAACTCAGATGTGTTGTTTCCCTCTTTAGATGCATTTATTTATTTCAAATGCATCGTTTCATGCTTCAAATGCATAAATATGTACTTGTACCTACAAAAATAAAATTTTGTACGAATTTTCCCGAAGCATGTTGCTTCACATCAAGTTCACCAAATGTAATCAGGAAATAAATGAAACAACATAACAAATAGCAACAACCACTAATTGCCTATATTATGCTAAAGATCCCAAATCAATAATGAAGTGCATATGCTATAAAGGAATTCAATAAATCATAAATTGAATCACGTAACTCCCATGCTTTCTTGACTCATCTTCATTATTCTTCTCTAGTTTACCTTAAATTGCTTCAATTTCCCTTAGATCATGAGTATGTAATATTCACTTGTATGTATTATGAAAACAAAACTTTCAAGATTATGGTTACTGAAAATAGAGTTGAAAAGATTCTTTTATAGAAGTCTCATAAATTTGACTATTAAGATTGATTTGATTTGCATAGTTTTGATTGTGTGTGAGGACCTGATTGCATGCTTTGATTGAATAGTTAAGTGATTTGATCAATTCGTTTCGAGAGGTGTAACTGAGAGAGTTTGTGAGTCACAAGGAGGTGACATATCCAATTCAGTGAGTGAATTGAAAGAAAGTGTTAGTTAGAAAGAGGTGATAGATAAATTCGGTGAGTGAACTAAGAGAATTATGCATGAAATATTTACTTGAGATACAAAAGACATGTGTTTTAGATAAAAGAATTAATTATTAAATTAATTCCTTTCTTTAGTGGAGAAATTGTGTGCACATAATTAAATAGTTGAGTGAACTATTTGATTTATGAAAGCACTTTAGATGAGAAGATTAAATTAAATAAACAATCATTTAATTAATTAAATGTGGGAAAATATGATTTAATTTGAATGACTTAATTAAATAAATTTAGAAAACTTATTTAATTAGCTAAAAGAAGAATAATGAAGTTAATTTAAATGATATGTAATTAAATAAATTCAAGAAACTTATTTAATTAACTAAAAGAAGAATAATGAATTAAATGACGTAATTAAATAAGTTAATGTAACTTAATTAATTAATCAAAAGAATGGGTTAGAATTAATTAGTGACGTAATTAAGATAAATTAATATAATTTACTTAATTAATCATTTTTAGAAGAATAATGAAATAGATTAATTAAACGGTTAAGACTATTTACTTAATTAGAGGAATTATGATGTTAAGTTATAATTAAATGAATAAGATCATTTAATCATGTCATGGGTATCTTGAATATATGATGAAAAATTTAGTTGCAAACCTAAGCCATTTTTCCGTGTCTACACCATGATTATGCAAAGCAAAATGAATGAAATTGAGAATTCAATGGTCTCACAAGCTCTCAAACTAATCAAATTGAGGATTCAATTCAAGAGAGTAAGTTTACTCAAAGCTTGTGGATCCTTATTATGAAGAAATGGCTTACTATTTATAGATTTTCAAAATTAGAATCAATGGTGAAGATCAAATTGGTTAATCAATGGATGGAAATGGATTGAAGGAGTGAACATGGATCAAGGGTGAATCTAATGATTGTTAATCCGTAAGGCATGGATTGAAGATCAGATCAAGGGCTTGAGATCCATGAGAGACCCAACTAAATCCCTAATTTTTAAGAAATATGTTGGAGGAATGTTGGAGATATTCCATTTGGGGGGAAATATTTTAATTTGAAAATGGAATATTCATTGTGCAAGTGGGAAAATTTGGAGGATTTGAAAGAAATTAGCCAAATAAATAAATAATTAAAATTATTTAATTGTGCAAATGAATGAGAGAAATGTTTTAATTAAATAATCATGAATTATTTAATCAAACTAAGAAAGGTGACAAGTAACCAAATAATTTGAATTTGAATTATTTGATCAATTGAGAGTGAAATTAGTGTGAAGAATAATGAATTAACTAAATAATTTTTTATTTATTTAATTAATAGGAGAACAGGTGGATTTAACTAAATAATTGATGATATTTAATTAAATATAAGAATTAGGTGAAATAGACTAGAAAGTGATGTTAGTATGTGATATTATTAAGATAGATTTAAGTGTCTATAGTAATTGACCACAATGGTAGGAGATGTGGGCATTGGAAAGTGAATAGACTACAATTTCATTCTTGCAAGGATGAAAATGTTGGTGTTGATGGATGCTAGGCAATTTGACTTCAAAAGAGCATGTCCAAATGATGGAGTCAAAGCTATTGAATATCACTCAGCCTATTTTTTTTGCAAAAAAAACGTCTTTGTGAACAAAGGACTATGTACCAACTCACAAATAAGAGAACCCTCTAAATAGGACAAACAAGACACCAAATATTTGCAAACAAGCAAAATTTTGAAATAAAAGGTATAATTATGAGTAAGTGCACCAAGATGGTTCCCAAAAAGGGGACTTAAGTGGACAACTTTTTTATGAAATCAGGAAATACTGACCTTGGACGTGAAATTGAGGATACTTAGACTCAAAATTTTGAGATGGAACAAAAAGAAGGATTCAAATGCTCCGAGTCTAATTTCTAAACTACTAATTTATTTTGAAAATGATTGAGATTAAGGGGTTCAAACGAGGGACGTACACAAATTGGTGTTGTTTTTGTCAGAAAAACATAACATAGCAACTCTTGTACGACCCTCGTATAGTGAAATTTTTTTTAGTATTTTTAAAATCACAATGGTCAGAAGTTAGCTAACAGTATGCAGTTGATGCACGATTTTTTTGATAATTTTTTAATGAATATTTGATTTTTTACTAATTTGCGAAGTGGACATATCTTGAAAATAGAATTTTGGCCTTGCTACCCCTACAAATTTTGGAAACTAATTGATTTGTTTTTTTTTTAATTTTTTAATTTTGTAGAATGGAGTTTGGTTTCTAAAAATGTAATTTATTTGAAAAATTGATGAACAGTTAATTTATAACGAAAAAAATACCAAACACTGCTTTTTGGCAAAAAAAAGACATACAGATAAAATAAATTATGGATGAAAGACTTAACATTTTCAGAAAGTGAAAAAAATTACATCATTGGATAGCTAAGAGATAACCCAACATTACCCATGTGCTCGATTTTTTCGATATTGAACCACGTGTAATCCTGACGGTGAGCACGAACTCAATTATGAGAAATATGGTGGATTTTTTAAAAACACGTCTCTAGTAGTTGGGAATGCCCTTCAAGCCTTTAGGTTGGAATTCCAAGGCAATACCAAGCTTAAAGTCCGGTAATTATCAAAGCAAGATATAATGCGAGCGCGTTATAACGCGCTCGCGTTATATCTCACTTTTGACATGGTTTTTGCTTCTGCGGGGAACATGTCTTCTAGCACATAACGCGAGCATGTTACAACGCGCTCGCATTATGTCTTACTTTATGTTAGATGCTAATATATTGATGTATGCTGATATATTTTTATGTACATGTATGTATGTATGCTTGTATGGATGTAAGATTATATGTGCAAATGTATTATGCTTGTATGTATGCATTTATGTATGTCTTTAGATGAAGGGAGAATTTAGAGAGAGTCTAGAGAGATGGAGAGGGGGTCGAAGTGAGAGTTTAAGAGAGAGGGAGTGGGAGAGAAGGGGTTGGATTGAGGGGGACTTAGCTAGGTAGGGTGGGAGGGATAGAGGGAGGGAGAGAGAGAGGTAGGGGGGAGGGAGAGAGAGGAGGGAGAGAGAGAATTGATGGAGAGGGAGAGAGAGAGAGGGGGGTGGGAGAGAGAGAATTGAGGGAGAGGGAGAGAGAGAGACAAAGAGAAAGAGAGGGTTATGTAGGTAGGGTGCGAAAGGGAGAGACTTGAGAGTGTGAGAGGGAGAGACTTGAGAGATAGGTAGTGAGAGGGAGTGTGAGAGAGAGGGAGTGAGAGAGGGTGGTAGGGATTGATTGAACAAGAGGTACGCAGAAAGAGGGAGATGGTACATAGAGACAATTAGAGAGGGTGGGAGGGAGGGAAGGAGGGAGAGGTGAGATGTATAGATAGAGAGAAAGTGATAGGGGTTGAGGGTATAGGGTTGAGGGATTAGGATGGAGGACCTATAGGGTTGATGGTTTCTAGGGTATTAGGGTTTAAGGTTTGAGGGTTGATGGAATAGGTTTGATGGTAGAGGGTATTTGGTTGAGGGTATAGGGTAGAAGGTTTAAGGTTTAAGCATTTAGGGTTGAAGGGTTTGGGGTTAAGGGTTTAGGGTTAAGGGTTTACTTGGTTGAGGGTAGAGGGTTTAGGGTATAGTTTTGAGGGTATATGGTTGAAGGATTAGGTTCAAGGTCCAATGTAAGGGGTAGAGGGTTTAGGGTTTAAGGATTGAGGGTTGAGGGATTAAGGGTTGAGGGTTGAGAATTGAGGGTTGAGTGTTTAATGTATAGGGTAAAGGGTAGAGGGTTTAAGATTGAGGGTTTAAGGTATAGGGTCGAGGGATTAGGGTTGAGGGTCCAATATATAGGGTAGAGGTTATAGGTGTTGAGAGATTAAGGGTTGTAGGGATTAGAGGTTTAGGGTAGAGAGGGTTTAAGGGGTTAGGGTTGAGGGTCGAGGGTTTAGGTTTGAGTGTTTAAGGGTTTAAGAGTTGAGGGTTTAAGGGTCAAGAGGGTTGAGGGATTAGGGTAGAGAGTTTACTAAGTTGGTTTAAGGGTTGGGGGATTAGGGTTGAGGGTAGAGGGTATAGGATTGGCAGTAGAGGGTAGAGGGTTTATGGGTTAGGGTTTAAGGGTTTAGGGTTTAGGGATGAGGGATTAATAAGTTATAGAGTAGAGGTTATAGGAGTTGAGAGATTAGGGTTTAAGGGTTGAGGGTTGAGGGATTCAGAGGGTATAGGGGTTGAGGGGTTGAGGGGGTATAGGGGTTGAGGGATTAAAGTTTAAGGGT
>CM021103.1:309296083-309490826 GCA_007115665.2 Sequoiadendron giganteum
TAGAGGGTATAGGGGTTAAGGGTTGAGGGATTAGGGTTTAAGGGTTGAGGGATTAAGAGGGTATAGGGATTGAGGGATTAGGGTTGAAGGGTTGAGGGTTTAGGGTTTAAGGGTTGAGGGTTTAGGGTTGAGGGATCAAGAGGGATTAGGGTTTAAGGGTTGAGGGATTAGGGTCTAAGGGTTGGGGCATTAAGAGGGTATAGGGGTTGAGGGATTAGGGTTTAAGGGTTGAGGGATTAGGGTTTAAGGGTTAAGGGATTAAGAGGGCATAGGGGTTAAGGGTTGATGGATTAGGGTTTAAGGGTTAAGGGATTAAGAGGGTATAGGGGTTAAGGGTTGAGGGATTAGGGTTTAAGCGTTGAGGAATTAAGAGGGTATAGGGGTTGAGGGTTTATGGTTTAAGGGTTGAGGGTTGAGGGATTAAGAGGGTATAGGGGTTGATGGATTAGGGTTTAAGGGTTGAGGGTTGAGGGTTGAGGGATTAAGAGGGTATAGGGGTTGAGGGATTAGGGTTTAAGGGTTGGGGGTTGTGGGTTGAGGGATTAAGAGGGTATAGAGATTGAGGGATTATGGTTTAAGGGTTGAGGATTGAGGGTTGAGGGATTAAGAGGGATTAGGGGTTGAGGGATTAGGGTTTGATGGTTGAGAGATTAAGAGGGTTGAGGGATTAAGAGGGTATAGGGGTTGAGGGATTAGGGTTTAAGGGTTGAGGGATTAAGAGGGTATAGGAGTTGAGGTATTAGGGTTTAAGGGTTGAGGGATTAGGGTTTAAGGGTTGAGGGATTAAGAGGGTATATGGATTGAGGGATTAGGGTTTAAGGGTTGAGAATTGAGGGTTGAGGGATTAAGAGGGTATAGGGATTGAGGGATTAGGGTTTAAGGGTTGAGGGTTTAGGGTTGAGGGATTAAGAGGGTATAGGGGTTAAGGGATTAGGCTTTAAGGGTTGAGGGATTAAGAGGGTATAGGTGTTGAGGGATTAGGGTTTAAGGGTTGAGGGATTTAGAGGGTATAGGGATTGAGGGATTAGGGTTTAAGGGTTGAGGGTTTAGGGTTGAGGGATCAAGAGGGATTAGGGTTTAAGGTTTGAGGGATTAAGAGGGTATAGGGGTTGAGGGATTAGGGTTTAAGGGTTGAGGGATTAGGGTTTAAGGGTTAAGGGATTAAGAGGATATAGGGGTTAAGGGTTGTGGGATTAGGGTTTAAGGGTTAAGGTATTAAGAGGGTATAGGGGTTGAGGGATTAGGGTTTGAGGGTTGAGGGATTATGAGGGTATAGGGGTTGAGGGATTAGGGTTTAAGGGTTGAGGGTTGAGGGTTTAGGGTTTAGGTCTCTATCTCCTACTCCCAACTTCCCCCCTTCTCCCACTCTCTCCCATTCTCCCCCTCTCTCCCTCTCTCTCTATCTCCGACTCTGCCATCTCTCCATCCCAATCTCTCCCTCTCTCTTTCTGCCAGTCTCTCCTTCTCCCTCCCTCTCTATCTTCCACTCTCCCCCTCTCTCCCTCCCACTCTCTTAGAAACTCCTATACTCTAAAAAATACACTAAGAAAACTAAATTTCACATAACGCGCTCATGTTATAACACGAGCGCATTTCGTAGTCCACTAAAACGGTAAAAAATTCTATATACCCATGATTTGAAGACCCACTGTCTGCCTATTCCCTTGGTTCTGCGCGTGCTCCGACAAAAAATATCTTTTTGATGATGTTGTGAAGTGTGCAAGCATCTTTTTCACTTTCCATCACATTTTCCATGATCTTTTTACCACCTTTGCATGAAATAGCAGAGTTTCCATGTTGAAAGATATATACTATCAATTGAAGTTTGAATTCCATTGAAAACTGATATACAATTGAAGTGTGGAAGGGAACAAGCTTTTGAACAAGTCAAATTGTTGTGGAGTTTGAAGAAAGAAGAAGCTAAGGCTACATAATTGGGTTGAAATCCTCCATTTGAAAGTCTGGTTTTTAAGGTATGTGAAGTCTTTACATATTTTCTTTCATTCTATTATGGCTTGCTTTCATTTTTGTTTGTCATTATAACCTTAGGTTGTCAATGCACATTTTTAATTACCAAATTATATACACAATTATTTACACTTGCCAATTATAGAAATTCAGAACCATTCACCAAAATTCATCCTTAAGACAACTCCAAGCCTCTCCCATTCCTCTGAAGGGTCCAAACACCTTCCAATACCTCTGCACAAACTGATGCAGTACAAAGGAAGAAATCAACACCTTTCTTGACCTACTTATTCAACTATATTTCCCTTCACAAAACATTTGATTTGTATACTCAAATTAGAATTAAGAGTTCCCAATTCCGTAAGGACCCTCAAAATACCTTGAAAATCTTGAAAATAACTGATTACAGTCAACTAGGTTCATCAAAACATCAACCAATGATTATGTCATTCACAAGTTGTTTAATTAGGTCTCAAAACAAGATAATTTCTGGGTCTTAGGACCTTACCCGCTCAACTAGACTTCCAATACAAAAACCCCCATTTTTCAAAGCAAAGAGGGAGGGTTTATAAAAAATCCTATACCTGGGCCTTCCCAGACCATTCCAAAGCATCAAACATCTTCAAAATACCCTGCACAAGGTCAAAATTTCATTACATAGACCACTCCTTCAATAATTGATGGGGAGTCTTATCTTTCAAGAGAAATCTTGCTCTTCCCAAGACCTATTGTCTAGTATTCCCAGGGTATTCATCTCTACCCTACTCAGGGATCCCTTCTAAACCCCTCTCACCTCATAAGACTCTCCACCAATTTCAAATTCTTCACCATTGCTCTCAATTCACCACTAAGCTTCTGTGGGCTCCACACTGACCCAAAGTGTCCTAACCACTCTAGGGGCTAGGAAAGGGTATTATAAATATAACCTTGTTGATTTTACTCCTCACTGATCCATCTCATTGGATTCTTTCACCTTGTACCCATCGCTTTCTTGAAAAACCCAATTTTAGGCCTTGTAGCCTTTTGCCCTATTAAGCCTCCTAGAACCCGTTTTCTTGGCTTTTCTCAAAAACGATCTTAACAACCCACAAATATTTTTATAGATTATTTCTAGTGGTACCATAGGCTTCAAGATTTACTAGGTGTTTAGTCCCTTTGGCGTCCTTACATAGGACTGTCCTCGTACCCCCTATTTTCAAGGGTTTCGAGGGTTCTAGCTCCTTTTTCCAACTTTGAGGGCTTCAATAACCTCCTCAACTCTCCTCCTTGCAAAAAAATGTCTGGAATACATGTTAACACACTATCTTTCTCTTTATTAGCACAAACTAGTCCATTTAGTAACTTTCTTTACTGTTGTCCTCTCCAAGCCACTAGCCAGAATGCACTTGCACTCGCCTAGTTCTTGATGAATTCACCATATCCCCTGCAAACCAAGACACCACACACCATATGTAAAATGTAAAAATATTCCCCTACTTGATTCCAAGTGGCCATGGTATCCTTTCCATAGGAATTCAAGGTGGGATCATTATTTCCAAAGATTGGCCTGAACCGGCTATGAGACCAAAAACTCTAAAAACTTGCAAAATAGAAAGCAATTGAAATAAATGGCTAATATAATTCTTCACACAGTAATTAAGTGACACAATTGAAATAATAAAAGCATTATACATGTCCTTTCAATCCATTCTTGACTGGAGGAAGGCACAAAAACAGAAATCCAATGAAATTTGCACTCTTCCAACTCACAAATTCCCCTTCCAAAACTCCAAATCATACAATAGATTTACCACATGCTCAATTAGGATTTTTATGACCTTATATACCTTTCTCCCACGTTCTAGGACCATTTGGTTGGGCTTAGAGCATCATTAATGTCCTTTTCCCACTTTTAGGATAAATTGCCAAGTCTACATGGACTAATTTGCCTAATTTCATCATTTAGGCTTCTCCAAAATTCAAGGCTCTAGACTACCTTAAGTTTTCCTTAACTCACACATCAAAAACACTATTGGGACTTTACATAATAGTCCTTATTCCCTTGGTGGTTGGCTAGAACCACCTACAAGCCAAAATTGCTGAGATCTTCCAAAAGACCTTTAAGGTGCTCTTGCACCAACAATTTTTCAAAATCACTCCTTGGTTCCTCAAATTCTCATGGAAAAGTGCTTGTTTGAGCTAAGAACCACAAATCCTATTGTCATTAGTTTTATTCCAATGAGTGTTCAACAATAAAAGACCCTACTTTTGTACACGATGATTGTAAGTATGATTTAAATGAAGCCTTCAATGACATATATTTTTCAATTATCTTGAATGGATACATTTTTTAGGAACTAATATTCATCTCATTACCATGGTATAGATAAAATTATCCGCCATTCCAAAGAAAAAGACAAAGAGTAAAATAACAGATGAAGAGAACGAAACCCTGAAATAAAAGGAGAGAGTTCGGGTGGCGGCATATCGTGAAAAGAAGAAATTGGAAACGATTGATGAAAACAACCCGATTGTAGAAGAACCTCAACCATCAAAAAGAGAACAAGAATTGGTAGCACAAAAGGCATGAATGCGAAAGCATCGTTGTAAGACAAATTCAGATACCGTAGTTGGAGACACACCCTCTATGACAAGTGAATATGAAGGGACACCCTTAAGCACAAGCGAATATGGAGGGACACCATCTATCACAAGTGAATATGGATGGACACCATCTATTGCAAGTGAATATGGAGGGACACCATTTACTGCAAGTGAATATTGTTGGACACCATCCAACACATCTCAAGTTGAGAGTACATCATCACTCGAAATTGACGAAGCAGGTATGCCATCATTCCCATGTGAACCTCAAGGTATGTCTTCTTCTCCACCATCGATCGAAGGAATGCAATCTAGCCCACCTCAATTAAATATTGATGAAATTCCTAATGTTGAGATGTATGTACCTAGGAGAACACCACCAAGAGTTTTGCGTAGAAAGCCAAAGTATTTGATTAATATTGATGATGATATTTTGCAGCACATGGAAGGTAAGATTTCAACACGCACTTGTAGAAGATATGCTGATAAGATTTGGGAACGATTCTTTGAAAGGCTAAATGAGACTGCAAGAAGTCAACTATTTGTTGAAATGATGTGGGGTGTAAAGTATAGGAACATCATGAAGACTCTTGGGTTGAGAACATCGAATGCATCAAGTGAAGACACTATTGTGAAGAATCTAATGGATGCTTATGAGAGTGTGGGTAAGACCTCATGCTCAAAGGATAGTAATGTCACTCGACGTGTCATTACATCGACTTTGGTAAGTTGTCAAACAAAGAGAGCTCATCTAATTAAAAATACTAGTGAAAAAATGGGAATTAGTAGAAAGACTTTATCAAGAGCCATTCAAAGGCGGCAAATAATTGAGGGCAATGATACAAATTAATTATGGGCATTCTTGGGGAGAGTGTCATGAAAAGATAAAGAAGTTGTCAAAGTCTTGAGAACACTAATTGAAGAGTATTGGAAGAATAACACAAGGCCATCTCCGAATCAAAGGGATGTGGTAAGAAGGAATCGGTAGTCGGAATCGTGAGCCACATCCAAAGCATTTTTTGGATATCACTCAAACCCAATTTTTTTGGAAATTTGAAAATGATTATCCTCAAATTAGTATTTCTCAAAGATTTTTTGAATTGCTTAAACCTTTTATGTCAAGATAAATCTCACACACACTACTTGTTGTTGTAGACTACATATTGAATTTTCTAACTATTACAATGTTTATCGTTCTATATGTTTAGATTTGCTTACTAACAATGTTTTGTAGGATTGTGGCATAGAAGCCCCACCAAAATCTTCAAGAGAGTTCTTATCAATTTTTTTATGTGAAATAGAGGATGGATAGATATTCTATAGGACAACATGCTTGGATGGTTCATGCGAGCATTGTGGTGGCTTCTAGCGTATGCCAGTATGTCAACATATGGAAAACACATATGAGGTGGGCCAAAAACTAGTAGAGTTCGGGAAGTATAAAACAGTAGCATATGCTACAAAAGATGGGTCTCAAGCAAAAAGGTGTGATTTGGTTATTGAGAAGATTCCAGTGTACAAATTTATGACCACATTTCTTGACAGTATACTGTTTGAGTATGCAATGCATACCCATAGAGCCCGATGGTTGGACACGCAGTTCAAGCTATGCAAGGACACCTTTCCAGTTGGAAGCATAGTATCCATGGTTGAATTTGTAGAGAACTACACTCTACAGCCACAACATGAGGTGTAGTCACAATATTACAACTCCACACAAGTTTCGATATTTGTGCACATAGCATTCATTCATGCATCTGATAGTACAGATGAGCAAAGGAAGGTATTGAGGGAGTACCACTTGTACATTAGTGATGATCGCACACATTCTCCAGAGTTCATGCAAGGTTGCTTCCAGATGTTCTATAGTGGTTTGGCTCAGAGGGGCATAAAATACGATCAACATATAACATGGTCTGATAACTATGTAGCACAGTTCAAGAACTCACACATGTTCTACTGGTTGTGGAGGATGCATGTCATTATAGGTGTTCAACATATGTGGAACTTTTGTGAGGCTGGACATGGAAAGGGGGAGCATGATGGTGCGGGAGCATGTGTGAAAAGAGCATTAGCACGTGAAGAGTTAAAGTATAAAGACAGTGCAAAGTTGACAAATGCAAAATCATTCGTCGAGTGGTGTAATGCTTTGATGGGTCTAGGTAATGAAGGTATGTCTTCAGTTCGTAGATTTTTTTGGTTGATGGATGATACTAACATTTCACCATATGAAGATTGTTGTACACTAATAGGATCGAGTGAGGTACACTCTTTCCTTAGCTCAAATACAGGTTCATGGAGTATCGATACACGAAAGATGGCATGCTTTTTTTCTCCATGTACAATGCAAGACTGGAATGATTGTGAGTTAGGGGAGTGGGTTGACAACTGGTTCAAAAGTTATCTTAGCCCACTTCACATGTATCGCCCTCCGATGGCTTTGGAACTGACACAAATAGAATCATCGGTTGACTTTGACCACATATCAAATCTAGTTCAACGAGGTGATATATCTACTTTCTTAGTTGTTGAAATTTCATATCGTTAGATCTTACTTTGTACTGTATTCGTAATGTTGACAAATTTCAAGAGGTTTTTTGCACATATCAATGCAGGGCATGTTTATGCAGTTATTGCAAATGAAGACAATGAAGAGGGAATAGACTATTACTTGTGTCATTGTGTTGAGACAAAAAATAAATTGGAGGCCCCAGTTATAGATGGAGAAACCATCGAATACCCTACAGGGTCAGTTGTGGTTACTGGAACATGGCTTAGAAGGTACCCATATTCAAGTGTTAAACATTGGCTATTTCAGGACTTTGACATGCATTGAAAGATTCTTCATTACTCGAACCTTGTCGTGGCATCCAATGTTCATTTGACCAAATATGGGGGTAGACCTTTGAACAAGACGTTATGGAAGGTCCGTGAGTCTGACCATGAGGCAATACTTGACACAATAAAGAGTAGAGTAGACCCGGATGGTTCATTGGATTAATTTGTAAGTATATGCACATTGGTTCTTATTAATTTATATTTGTATGCACATTAATTTGTTTGATTCCAATGCTATCATCTTCTTTTACAGTGATTGGTGTCCCCTTGCAAAAAATGCAGATATATGAGCCATCCAAGAGAATGTCAACTAGAAAAGCAATGCAACATCCTTATTTTGATGCCTGCATGCAACATCTGTAAGTGCCTTCCATCTATTTTTATTTCATTTCCATTTTGGATGTTCTTTATTTTTCTCTTTTACTTTGCATATTTGTAAGTAAACTACTAAGGGTTGATTGATCTTTCATTGCAGAAAATGCTGATTTAAGAGCCATCAAATAAAATCTCAGCCAAAAAAGCAATGCAACATACTTATTTTGATGATTTTGACAAATCTCAATTTTGATTTCAAGCCATTGTAAGAGATCATGTGAAGCTTAGCGAGGGAATCTCAAGTTACTCATTTGAAGTTAACCTCGTGATGAGCACCTATGATGTAGACATTTAAAGAGAATCTTGAATGTATGAGTGACATTGTAAAAGATCTGAGAGAACGAAGTGCTAGAGGCATTTTAATAAGATTTAATTACATAATGAGATATACTCAAATATTTTAAGGTTGAAGTTCATGTTTGGTGTAGTAGCACCTTGTTCTGTAAATGCCTTGAGTAGGAAAATTTGCAAACTTTGAATTTTGAAATGTAAACAATGTGAAAAAGGTCATATAAAGGTCATGTAAACAATTTGTACACATTTTTCAGCAACTCGTGTGACAAAGTGGATTGTTCCAACATGTCCGAATAGGTATGTTTACACTAGGCATGGTCTCTTTTCACACCAAAACACATAAAATCACTCTGAGCTATGTTCCACCGATCAATTCCTTAAGGGTCCAAAGTGCAAAATGGCTGCAAACTTCAGCATGCTAGTACTCGGATACCGTGACACTTAAAATATTATTGTCTGATCCTACAGAAAGGTGTTGGGCCCCTCTAAAAAAACCTCTCTCGGTTTTGGCTATCTTGGAGTGGTTTTCTCATGGCGGCAGATTTTCACTTGATGGAAAAGGTGTCAAATTCAAGCTGTGTAAAGTTGCAAAGTGGTGCAAATTTCGCTTTGCAACTCATATGACCAAGTAGACTATTCCAACATGTCCAAATAGGTATTTTTATGCTAGGCATGATCCTCTTTAGCACTGAAACACGTGGAATCGCTCTGAGCTATCTTCCACCGGATCAATCCCTGAAGGGTCCAAAGTGCAAAATGGCTGCAAACTTCAGCATGGTAGTACTCGGATACCGTGACACTTAGAAACTTCTCATCTGATCCTACAGAAAGGTGTTAGGCCCCTCTATAAAAACCTCTCTTGGTTTTGGCTATCTTGGAGTGGTTTTCTCATGGCGGCGGATTTTCACTTGATGGAAAAGGTGTCAAATTCAAGTAGTGCAAAGTTGGAAAGTGGTGCAACTTTGCTCTGCAACTCGTGTGACAAAGCGGGCTGTTCCAAAACATCCAAATAGGTATGTTTATGATAGGCATGGTCTTCTTTCGCATCGAAACACGTGGAATCGCTTCGAGCTATGTTCCACCAGATCGATCCCTTAAGGGTCCAAAGTGCAAAATGGCTGCAAACTTCAGCATGCTTGTACTCGAATACCGTGACACTTAGAAACTTTTTTTCTAATCCTAAAAAAAGGTGTTGGGCCCCTCTAGAAAAACCTCTCTCGATTTTGGCTATCTTGGAGTGGTTTTCTCATGGCGGCAGATTTTAACTTGATGGAAAAGGTGTCAAATTCAAGCTGTGTAAAGTTGCAAAGTGGTGCAACTTTCGCTCTACAACTCATGTGACCAAGTGGACTATTCCAACACATCTGAATAGGTATTTTTATGCTAGGCATGGTCCTCTTTTGCACCGAAACACGTGGAATCTCTTCGAGCTATGTTCCCCCAGATCGATCCCTTAAGGGTCCAAAGTGCAACATGGCTGCAAACTTCAACATGCTAGTACTCAGATACTGCGACGCTTAGAAAATTATCATCCAATCCTACAGAAAGGTGTTGGGCCCCTCTAGAAAAACCTCTCTCGGTTTTGGCTATCTTGGAGTGGTTCTCTCATGGCGGTGGATTTTCACTTGATAGAAAATGTGTCAAATTCAAGCAGTGCAAAGTTGCAAAGTGGTGTAACTTTCGCTCTGCAACTCATGTGACAAAGCAGACTATTCAAACACATCTGAATAGGTATGTTTATGCTAGGCATAGTTCTCTTTCACACCGAAACACATGGAATCGCTTCGAGCTATGTTCCACCGGATCGATCCCTTAAGGGTCCAAAGTGCAAAATGGCTGCAAAATTCATCATGCTAGTAATCAAATATCGTGACACTTAGAAACTTCTCATATGATCCTACAAAAAAGTGTTGGACCCCTCTAGAAAAACCTCTCTCGATTTTGGCTATCTTGGAGTGGTTTTCTAATGGCGGCGGATTTTCACTTGATGCAAAAAGTGTCAAATTCAAATAGTGCAAAGTTGCAAAGTGGTGCAACTTTCGCTCTGCAACTCGTGTGACCAAGCGGACTGTTCCAACACGTCTGAATATGTATGTTTATGGTAGAAATGGTCCTCTTTCACACTGAAACACATGGAATCGCTTTGAGATATGTTCCACCAGATCGATCCCTTAAGGGTCCAAAGTGCAAAATGGCTGCAAACTTCAACATGCTATTACTCAGATGCCGTGATGCTTAGAAACTTCTTGTCTGATCCTATAGGATTGCATTGAGCCTGTCTACAAAAACCTCTCTCGGTTTTGGCTATCTTGGAGTGGTTTTTTCTAGTGGTGGCAAATTTTCACTTGATGGAAAAAACATCAAATGCAAGCAGTGCAAAGTTGCAGAGTGGTGCAACTTTCGTTCTGCAACTTGTGTGACCAAGTGGACTATTCCAACATGTCCAAATAGGTATGTTTACACTAGGCATGGTCCTCTTTTGCACCAAAACATGTGGAATCGCTCTGAGCTATGTTCCACCGGATCGATCCCTTAGGTTGGAAGAGTCTTAAGTTGCAAATTTGTAAGTTGCTTAAAGCAAAAAATTTGAAATGATATTGAATGGCCCACTTAGCACTCATTGCATCTAAGTGATGCTCATAGAGATGAGGTACTAGGCCTTTCTGGGAGGTCACCCATTCCAGTATACTCCAGCTCAAGCGCTTAACCACAAAGTTTTTCCCCCAAGAAGGCACAATGGAAAAGGTAGAATCCACTGTACTTTTGATGAGTGGAAAGGAATTCCTAAGAGACATGAAGGAGGAAGAAGGAGTTGTCTATGCAATCATGTTGAAGCAAAAGGAGGAGTCACCTAGTCGGCTACCTATGACAACATAGGTGAAGCAACTATTGGATCAGTTCAGGGATATCATTTGTGAAGGCACACCAGCTACACTACCACATAAGAGGGCGATTAGTCATCAAATTGACTTTGTACCAGGAGCAACATTGCCTAACAAGGCTGCATACAAAATGACACCAGAGCAGAACAAGCATATAGCAAGGCAAGTTCAAGAACTTTTGGACCAAGGGTTCATCAGGAAAAGCATAAGCCCATGTGCTATTCTAGTAGTGTTGGCACCTAAGAAGGGAGATACGTGGAGAATGTGTACTGATTATAGGGCCATAAATAGGATAACCATTAGATATAGGATTCCTATTCCTAGGATAGAAGACTTAATGGACTGTTTAGGGGGTGCTAAGTACTACTCCAAGATTGATTTGAAAAGTGGCTACTATCAGATTAGGATGAAAGAGGGAGATGAATGGAAGTCAGATTTTAAAACCACAGAGGGGTTATATGAATGGTTAGTAATGTTGTAGATGAAAAGGATAGGGCCATGTAAAGTATTGGCTAAGTATGGATCCAATGCATACAAGGTGGAGTTACCCAAGGAGATGTCCATTTCGCCTATCTTCAATGTGAAGGACTTGGTGAAGTATAAAGGACTAGAAATGGATGAGGAACATTAGAGTGTTGAGGTGATTAAGGATGTGGATGAACTCAAGGTACCTGTCAGATCAGACCACAAGGGGACAAGATTCTAGACTCAAGGGTGAAGAAGAAGACTAGGCACAAGACATACATGGAGCACCTAGTGAAGTGGAGACATCAACCAGAGTCAGAGGCTACTTGGATAGTAGAAAGTGACGTTAAGAAGCATGGAATTAGTGAGGAGCTCTTGAAACCACAGGTTCCTTAACTTCTTTGTTGCAGGGGGGAGAATGGTGTAGGAGCAACTTAAGGTCTTTTGAAGAGATCTTTGAAATTTTGGCTTGTAGGTGGTTCTAGCCAACCACCAAGCGAATAAGGACTATGATGTAAAGTCCCAAGAGTGTTTTTGATGAGTGAATTGGAAATAGGTTTGTTAGGGGCTTGCGGTTTGGGTAAGTCTTGGACACCGTGAGCATTTTGAGCAATGTTGCCTTGGCTATTTGTCCTAAAAGTTGGAAAATGGCATTAATGATGCTCTAAGCCCGACCCAAGGGTCCTAGAACATGGTAGAAAGGTATATAAGGTTAGAAAAACCCTAATACCTAGGTTGGAGGATTTTTTTCATGAATTGAGACTTGGAGAGTACATTTTTGTGATTAGAAGAGATCAAGAATTCATTGAATTTTTGTGTTTGAGCCTTCATCTAGTCAAGAATGGATTGAAAGGACTTATTTGATGCTTTGAGTCTTCCATTTGTGTCACTTACTTACCTTGTGTAGCATTAGATTAGTCATCTAGATCGACTGGTTATCTTTTTGCAAGTTTTTGGTGTTCTTGGTCTCATTACTGGTTCATGCTAGTTTTGTGAATAATGAGTCCCACTTGACTTCCCATGGCTTTCCTCTCATGGCCACTTGGAATCAAGTTGGGGACTGTTTAAATAATGTACATATAGGTTTTGGGGTCTTGTTTTGTAGGGAAGGTGATGAAATCATCAAGCACTAGGCGAGTGCAAGTGCATTCTAGCTAGTAGCTTGGAGAGGACAACAACAAGGAGAGTTGCTAAATGGATCGGTTTGTGCCAATCAAGAGTATTGGAGTGTAGGCACATGGGATTGGTTTGTGCCAATCAAGAAAGCGATGGGTAAAAGGTGAAAGAATCCAATAAGATGGATCAGTGAGGAGACAAATCAACAAAGGGACAACTAGGATACCCTTCCCTAGCCTTGGAGTGGTTAGGACACTCTGGGTCAGTGTGGAGCCCAAGGAAGCCTAGTGGTGGATTGGGAGTGATGGAGAAAAATTTGAAATTGGTGGAGAGTCTTACATGGTGAGAGGGGTTTAGGAGTGATCCCTGAGTAGGGTAGAGAGGAATACCCTAGGAAGACTAGATAATAGGTCTTGGGAAGAGCAAGAGTGCTCTTGAGGGATAAAACTCCCCATCACTTTAGCTCATCAATTGATAAGTAGGAGGTATTTTCTACAATGTGTCAAATTGTAATATTGCTATCATGATTCCATTGAGTAGTCATTTGTAGTATTAGATATAGCTCTAGCTTCTACAGTATTGCACATGATTACAGATAGTTTCAAAGATCTAGATAACATCAATAGCTCACATTACTCAAGAAGGATGAACATATTAAAGACATTTGCGGAAATCGGGACAAGTAACCTTCTTGTGGACTTAGGGTTGCAATATTTGATCTACAACATGTTCCACCATTTCTTCAGTAGGATCAAGAACACACATAATGAAGGTGTGTTTGTAGCCATGAAAGATTATGGTTTGAACTATCCAAGATTGCGGAAATCAGGACAAGTAACCTTCTTGTGGACTTAGGGTTGCAATATTTGATCTATAACATGTTCCACCATTTCTTCAGTAGGATCAAGAACACACATAATGAAGGTGTGTTTGTAGCCATGAAAGATTATGGTTTGAACTATCCAAGAGAGTGATGTTTTATCTCGACCAACCATATCTATACCATGGTTTGTTTGGAAAAAAGGATGGGTTCTCTCTTCATCGGCATATACATTATTCCTCGATGTGTTCACACCAGTGTTACAAGACTAGGACTCGCCTTAGACTTGACAAGCCATATTTTGACTTGGACTCGGGCTTGGAGCCCAGACTCGACAAATAGAAAAACCTAATAAATTCAAAGATTTGTAAGGATTTAAAACTTGTTTCATGCACCCTTTAATAAATAAACCTTAAAGACACAATAGCATCATCAAATAGAAATTACTATGATCCCATACACAAATATACATCAATCACATAAGTATAAGCACAAATTTTAGTTGAAGGAAATAACACATTTAGATATATAAATATTGTGATATTTCTATTAGGATTCAATCGTGTAGTTTTACAAGTCAAACTCATTGACCCATGATTCATCAGTAGTGGTTCACAAGAACCCATCTCTCATGATAATAAATGGTTCATAAGGAGGAAGATAAATCTTCATACATTTCTTCTATCACAAATGAGATAAGTGCTTGGTTTCATGAAGGTCATGAGACAACCATTAATGGAGAGTGGATACATGAAGAACTGATGGAGAATGATAATGGATTCAGACCTGCTATAAAGGATTTTTTTTTTCATTTCAATGATGCAAGAGGTTTTTAGTTTCACTACCAAAATGAGCCTACGAAGAATGCATGTGAAACTCCTTTTTACCTTGAGGGTGTACTTACTCCATCTCAAGGATCATGCATTGAGGATGACATAGATCAATGCTAGGGCTAACCAATTAATAATTATACATGTGAATAAGTCAAATATGTACATGTCAATAAGGGAACTACAAGTACTCATAAACATGTAAGCCTCAAAAAGTATACACACAAATACATAGTATGCACAAATAAAAGAAAAGTATATGCACAAATACAAGGTATATGCATGAAAACATGTAAGCCACAAAGTATACACTCGAATGCATGTAAGTCACAAAGTATACACTTGAATATACGTAACTCATATCTATTGAACCATCAATTTAGAATGCAAATATGGACATGCATCAAAAAAAGATATTTGTATTAACCAAATAGCCATGTAGGCATTCATAAATATATGTCAATATAAGTATGAAATATATGTACAAAATAGCCATGTAGGATTACGAGAATTCCATCTAGGCATACAATGTCAAATATGTCCAATAAAAAATATGTACAAAACTGCCATGCAGGCATACAATAAAGGACTCTGGAATAAAAAGTCATTGCTCTCCATGCCTAGGAAATAAAATATTTCCCTTTCCTTTTTGATTGGATGGCGATAGGTCTATCACTCGTTTTTGCTGCACTCGTGGAGTGATCTTGCTACTCCTCCTAGGGTTTAGTTCATGGTGAAGTTTTAATTGTTACAATAAGAAGTAAAGACATGAATATATAGAAATTACATTATAAAAAATGATATATTTGATAAAATAATCACTTATAGCCATCTCACAATTTCTATCCACGAGGGAAATATCCTTATGCCCATGCTCAAACGTGCTCAAGCCCTATATAAACCATGCAAATTAAAATTGACTAATTTTCCTCATACCTCTTTTGTTAGAGCCATCGAGGATTGTATAGCAGATGTCACACCAATATCCATTGCCCTCGTCACATTCGAAGGTGTATCATCTCACAACAACTGAACATAAAACAAAAAATTATTCAACGTAATCAACGATGTGCATTTATAAACTACACAAATCTATTAAGTACTTTATTCATTAATTAAAATCTTTATTCTATTACCTGTGTGAAGGTTTGAGTAAATCCATCGCCACTGAGAAGTGTTCCATCAAAACCTCCAATATTAGTCTGTTCAACATCCAAAATTGCATATTAAATTACCATTTGTAAAACAATACCATTACTATGCAATAAACTTATAACTGTTTACTAGTTACATACCCTAGCGATAGGTGTACTGCAAAAATAGGTTGTGGGTGGGGGGGGGGGGGTGTATCCTGTCTCAACACTGTGACCCTGTAATTTTATTAAAATCATAAAACATTTTTAGTTAATCTTGCATTTCAAAATCGAAATTTAATAAATTCAATTCAATGAACACATGCACTAACTTTTACCTGCCTATCAATGCCATATGCCTCATGCAAAATGTCAATTGCCCTCTCCATCTCCATAGCTGTAGACAGATCCTACGTACCAGTCTCCTGAGGGTCGGTGGGGTCATGTGAACAAGTAGCCCCGCAAGATTGACACACATGTGTTCAAAGACCACCACTAGAAGACTCCCTTGGATGGTGCTGTAGAATAGGGCTAGTATGATGGATGACACTCTGGGTCAAAGTGCTGATTGCCTGCAATGTCTCTACGTCAACACTTTCCTTCACGACGGAAGGCATAACAATGTGCTCATGAGGTGGCCTAGCGAGAGCTCATCTACCTTGCCGCGTAGGATCCGGCTGTGCACTAGGTCTATCTTGAGCTGACCCCCCACCTCTCCCTTGGAAATCCCTCATATCAAAATAATTTGGGATTTTGTTCAATATGAACTCACTGTATAGTTTCCTAAGGAAATATTGTGGGACCTCGCAATTGTTGCACGGTGGGTAATCGAAGACCATGTACCACCTATCATAAAACCGCTCCTTCATTTGTTGGTGGTGGCACCAATGGATAGGAAACCTCTTCGCATTGAGGGTAAGATTTTGATTTGTGCGTGGGTCGGTGAATAATGAACACAAATCACCTTTTTTTATTTTTAAATCTTTCACATCCTTGTATGATAGTTTATTTGCATAATACTCCCTAGTTGCCTACCTCCTATCTTCCCATCCAGTTATTTGTTTGCTAATTGAATCTACGTTTGTTAACATATATTTCAATGAATTTTCTAGGGTCATTCTTTCTGTGGTTGAACCATTTGGATCACTCAACCTATTGATCAAATCCTCAATTTGTTTTTTGTTGTTCTCAATTTCACTCATTAAATTTTGTTGAGTGCCAGGAGGGGGTTGAGTGATTGGTGGAGGAGGTTGATGTTGTGGTTGATTTTGATCTTGAGGATTTGGTTGGTCCTCCTGTTGAGGATTTTGAGGGTTTGTAGGTTGATTTGCATCTCCTAAAAATTCAAACAAATAGATATCAAATTCAACCTAAAACTAACAAATTCAAAACAAAAAGCATATAATCCTTACCTCTCACAACTCGTCGTCATTGTGGCGCCATTGTTGCAAAGAAATTCAGATTCTTGGTGAAGAAATTCTTCTCCTAGAACGCGAGCGCAATATTTTGGGGTTTTTAGCCGCGGGTGGAGCAAAAAAACCAGTCGAAATGCAAATAAGAGATTTGCATTTGTTTTTTTGCTTTTAACAAAAGATAACGTGCTCGTGTTATGGCTTTGTAGTTGTGGCCGAAGGGAACTTGCCTAGGTTTAATAGAATCCATAACACGAGCGCGTTATAACACGCTCGCGTTATAACATGCTCGCGTTATGCTTTTCAACTTTTTTTTCAGAGGGTGTCCATGGAATTGCTACCCATTTCCATGCACTCGCCCTTATAGGAGGGCTGAGCAACCCTTTACCAAAAAAAATTGCCTTTTGAACAAGCATTTTGAACCAAAAATGATGATGGGTATATGGGTAGGGGCTAGGTAGCCTTTTGCCAAAATAAATGATTTTTTCAACTTTTCTCTACAAAACATGTGACCAAAAAATTAAAAAAATTAAATATTATCAATGATAGCATTATGTGCGAGAGTCACTTTGATGTAGGAAAGAACATGATCTTATGATTTTGATACCATGTTGGAGCGTCTAAGATTTGCTTGCAAACTCGAAATAATCCACAAATGAGCATATGCAAAATGAGAAAATATCATAAACATATGATGTGTTGTAAAATGTACAAATGAGCCTTGCTTATAAAGATAAGGATGAAAAGGTGAGAAGGGAGGAGTCAAACTATGACTACCCTTTCAAATATGAAACAAGTATGGACTATATGAACAAGTGTTGAGACACTTGGTGAATCTACATGAGGTGAGACAAAATTCTAGATTTAGCCTCTAAGTGAGCTTAAGTGTAGTGTGAATAGAAATCTACTAAGTATGCTAAAAACTAACTAGTTTGATAGTACCTCTTTTCACACTAACAAGTACATCGATTTAGTCAAAAATTTGAATGATACAAGTAGAAAAATAAAAATAACAAAAGTACTAAAACACAAGACACATGCATTGAATAGTGCAAGCGCTAAAATAACATAGGCATTACAATGAGAAAAAGAAAATAAAACCACAAAACCAAATGGATATACTTGACTATGTATGTTTTTGAAGTAGATGTCAAAGGCACTAAAGAATTGTACAAAGCATTGAAATACATGACGTAGGCATTGATCTAACACTTTCACAAAACATAAAATAAATGTTATGGACTTTTTGTAAAAATATTCAAAATAGAAAAAAAATAAAAAAATTAATAAAAATAATTGAAAATTGGTTAGTCAATAACATAGAACAAGAGCAATAGAAAAGATGAAATACAAAAGTAACATAACACAATGCCGTAGAGTCTATTAAGGAGGCACTAATGCACTAAGAAGTGTAAGCACTAATCTATAATGTTTAGGCATTGAGACATCTTAAACAACAATACTTGCACGAAAATATGAGTTTTCCTACAAAATAGAGAGTTAAAATAACCAAAAAGATGGTCAAACAATTAAAATCCTTCACAATCAATCATACAAGACTAGAAATGTGCAAGAAAATTAAGAAACAAAACCAAAAATGTTAGAAACAAAAGTGCTAAAACATAGTGCACAAGTATTGATCCCTAAGTGAAAACATTAAACCACAACGCGTAAGTGTTGATTTCAAAATTCAAGCACTAAAACATAGTGCTAGTCACTAATCCAAAACTTGAGACATGAAAATTCAAAACAAAAACTCACATTGTTAGTTCAGGGATGTGGGTCCCCTTAGGTGCACCAAAATAAATCCAAGAAGATCAAGGAAGTGACACAAAGCTTTAGCATATAAACCAAACATTTTTACCTTAATTGACCTTGTTCTCCAATTGAGTAAAAATGGAATGCACCCCTCTCCACTTAATTTTCTTTAGATATATCTAGTTGATTGTTTCTTTTAAATGCGGATTTATCTCTAGAAACTAGCATAATCATAGTACAATGAATGGATTTTATGGATCAAATTGATAGCATGAAATTACTTGTGCAAGTGCATTATTGAAATGAGTGGGAAAGGCATTCAATTTATAAAAATTATCAATGGAGGGATTTAAGAATCAATGATAGAAGACACATAGATTGAGTGTTTAGCCTTGTGACAATTGTCACCATAGAAGGCTTGGAGAATTACATGTTTCATGGGGAAGAGGGCTAGGTGTGTTCACACATAGGTAGGGTAGCTCATGAATGTGACAAGTGGAAGATTTTTTTAAAAAAGGAAGGGGTGAAGAAATTAAGGAAATTGACAAGTGGAAGAAAGGGGAAAGGATAGAGTGTCTATACAATTTCTTGGAGAATCTTACACATGTGTAAGAAACCAATGGTAAGTCAAGTCAAAGAGTGAGGCGACACATGCATGCTCATACATGTGTGAGCATTGAAGAAAGGGACACTTGTCATATGATGGCAAGTTTGGAGGATTAAGAAGAATATATAATTGAAAAAATATTAATGGGGTAATGAAAGATTAATTAGCTAATTAATCATGTATTAATTAATTAATTAGGATTAGAACAAGTATTGAGTGGAAGCTATGCTTGAATTAATTAAATTAATTAACCTTAGAAGAAAGGGGAAACATAATAAATAAAATATAATTTAATTAATTAAAGGGAGAAATTATAACTAATTAAATAAAATTAAATTAATTAAAGAGATGAATGATAATTAATTATAAAATGGAAGACAAATCTTGTGGTGTTTATAAGATCAATTAGCACATGACCCCATTAGATGAATACACAATAGTCTATAATTATAAAAAGAGATATTATAAGAAAAAAAACTTATGAATCATTCACACCACCTCTAATACTAAAATGGTTGTATTTAAATAGAAAATCAAATAAAATATATAAAATTAAACAAGAAAATAAATGAAAAGAATAAGTACAAAAACCATCAAATCTTAATGTTCAAATACAAGATCAAACACATAATGTCATGATGAAGAAGAAAATAATTTTGGATATAAAAATAGAGTAAAAAATAATTACACCCACCTAAACATTTGTAAAGGGGCCAAAATTGCATGATAATTTTGTCCTATCAAAAGATAAATGTGACAATTACTTTTGAATACTTTATACTTAATAAGTGGGATGAGTATGACTTCCTAGATTAGAGATAATATTATTACTTTATTACAACACCTTATTATTTGGTCATGTTCTCTTTGCATTTCATGTTGATATTGGGATTGCATTTTATGATAGTTTGTAATGTTTTTATTTATTATGTGGATGACGTAAAGTCACCTTGAACAATGCATGTTGACATAAAAGGTCACAAACATCTCATTCCTGGTTAATGTCTCTTGTTTTTGTTTTATGTGTTCTAATTTTTGTTTCTTTCTAGGAACTCAACCTATACTAGCACATGAAACATATTTTCATCGGAGATGGAGAAATCACACATTCATGTGTACAAGACTAATAGAGATGCACAAACATACCATGAACCATGCTTGAGAATGATTTCAACAAAGTGAAAAAGAAAGAATCCTTTAGTAAGGTTCTAAACAATGTCAAGCTAGATCCTATGTGGGGTCCAATCCTTGTTAACCCAATCATGGAGCATGCTTTCTAGGAGAGTTATCTCGACAAAATACCTTATCAAAGTAAAATGCTCTAACCACTTGCAGGGTGAACCCACATAAGTGGTGAACACTTTTGTGGAGGAAGGAAAAATTTATTTTTTCCCTCTACACAAAGTGAAGGGGTTCGGCCGAACCTTTAACATGGTTTGGTCGAACCACATGGTTCGGTCAAACCACAGGGTTTGACCGAACTCTATGTTTGCTCGAACCCCATTGACATGTGAGCAAAATATTAAAATAAAGGGGTTCGAGCGAACTAGGGTTCGGTCGAACCCCCTTAATAGGGATTTAAAAAAAAAAACCTATCATTTTCCCGGACCCCCTAAATTTCCCTCACTATTTTAAAGGGGTTCGAGCGAACTAGGTTCGACCAAACCCCTTTAAGAGGTTCCGCCAAAAAGGGGTTCGAGCAAACCCCTTTAAGAGGTTTGGCCGAACACCCTTCTTCCCCTATCTCCAAAAAAAATGATTTTTTTTGTAAAAAATTGTTGTTCGAAGCTCAATTTGAAAATGAAAATGCAGAAAACTTCAGAAACCCAACTAGATAATGATAGTCCTCGGAATGAGCTATCCGTCGAATATAATTTTAATATGATTTGGTTTTATTATGTATTTTATTTTTTAGTTTTATTAAATATAGGTTTTTCACTTAAAATCAAAATCTCTGGTCTGCACATGTGGAAAAATAGCAGATTATCAAAATAATTTTTTAAAAAATATGTTGAGGCTGGGTATTGATGTCCTTGATCCATTTAAAAAAAAAGAAAGAAATTCGATTCATATAGAAAAAGTTATGTTGTATACAGTCCACCTATGTCTGAATTGCAATTGGTTTGACTTTGAAACTTGATTAAGGAAAAAATATTCAATAAAAAACTATGAGACCAAATGAAAGTGCTAGATATCGTAGTTACAAATCTAAATTCGAAAAAATTAGAATTTTATCTTTCATACAAAAAAAATTATGTTGTATATGGTGAGCATCACTTTTTAAAAATGTGGTTTTCTGGAAAAAACCAGTTTTTGTGGGAGATGGAAAAAAAAGTGCAATCTGATTCCAAACAATTTGAAAAAATTATTTTTAGAATTTAGCGACAAAATGTGATGAGACTCTAGTTTGCATCATTTTCAAATTCTTCACGGTTTAGCCGCTACAAAAGCCCGAAAGTGAAGATTTATTTAAAAATAATAATTGCAGTGTCCAGTTTGCCCAAAAATTGTAAACCACTATTGTGGGATCACCTTGCATTGTCAAATTTAGGGATGAGAAAAACCACATTTGTTAGAGAATCAAAGTGCTTACCTCTTGCAAATTTTTCGACACAAACTTTTGAAGACACTTGCTCAAAAGTGTCATTGTTTAGAACTACCAAACTATCAACACCAGCATGAATTGTTGGGTTGAAACCATTTGAGGCCATAGAAAGGACTAACTAAAAAGTCCACAACAAATACAGAAGACTAAAGGCTTTTCTATACTGAAGGTGTAGAGTGACATAAGGATGGTGAAAGACAATAGAAAAGACATAAACTCTAGCCTTTCTCAAAATTTTGATTGTCTTTCAAAGAAAAATTCTTAAAGCTCTAACTAGAATGCATTCCTTATTTTTATCAAATTGAGGTTTTTAATATATATGTGTTGAGGTTGGGGTCCTTTTCAAGGGGCTTCATGATCTATTTTGAAAGAGCAAAGGTTCTTATGAAGCAAAAAAAAAAATGTTAACAAGATTAATTAGTCTTTCCCTCAATAATAGCAGCTCTGATTTTTTAGTTTTAAAATTTAAATGGGTTCATTTAAACTTTTCTTTTACTACTTGTCAATCATATACGATTTTTAAATTCTCACAAATTATTTTTTATTATATATTTATTCACTCTCAAATTGAATATACAAAATAATAAAATTCATAAAATCTTTCATAAATTTTAAAATTTAAATTTTTAAGCTTAAACTGCACTATAAAGTTAATGAAACAAAATAGTTTGAAATGTTCCTAAAAAAATCTCATCTTGAAACACCACCCTTTAACTCTGTGTCACCATATATTTCTTGCTTAAAGCCCTGATTGAAAGGCTTTCATTGTTTTTATGAAACGGGGGTATTTTAAATATGCCCCTAGCTATCTCTCCATGTAGTACTTGTGATAGAGAATTTACAAGGCGTACTGTCGGAAACTGTATTGTGTGGCACAAAAGCACATGAATGGCTGTCCTGGGCGATCAACTCAGTTTTTGGTAACTTTACCTCCACAAGCAATACATAATTTAAAAACTCCGTGATAAAATGGAAGAGTAAATTTTTCTGTGTTTTTCATCGCTCTTCTACGAACCTATAAGTTGGTTGAATGTAATTCTTCCGTTCCATCAATTATGGAGAGAGGTGATTCAATTCATAGCGATGGACATGAGAATGACATGCTACATCCATTTCTCGCCAAGGACACAGTTGTATTTGGGGATGAGCAGGATGAAGTGAAGTGCAGTGGAGCTCTAGTATGGGAGGAAGTAAAAAAACAATGGTGGATAGCAGGGCCTATGGTGTCAGTGACTTTGTTAGAACATATCTTGCAGGTGATATCTGTTATGGTGGTAGGGCATTTAGGGGAGCTTGCGCTGTCTAGTGCATCTATTGCTACTTCCTTTGCAAATGTCTCCGGCTTCACTGTGCTGGTATAATTAAAAGCTTTACTTTGCTTTTATTCTAAGAGTTTATAGTTTGAATACTTTTGTAAGACCCCTTTCCTTGTGGAAATCCCCAAAATAAAAAAGATTTTGAAAATTAACCATTATCAGAAAATCTGGATTCATTTCCTTCCACGAAAGGGTAACTGGTGTCCTTAATAGCTTAGTTGAATTGAATCCTAACATACACGATTCCGTAGATCTTGAGCTAGCAACTGGCCGTTGTAAAGCCTAAAATACAAAAACCATCAAACTGCTCTGTTTTATACATAAGCCATCCCTGCAACCCATACTCGATAAATATTTTTGTTGTGCAATCTAGTAGGTAAATCATAATGATACACTGCTGAAGCATCATGAGGAACAATAATTGCATCAAGGTTTTTAAATGGGATTGCAAGTTAAATGGATTTGGGAAAATGGGCATCCAACCTCCTCGGAAATACTGGTTATTGGGTTTGAATCTTGAACCTTCATGGGGTTACAAGTTAAGTGGACTTGGAAAAATGGGCAATCAAGCTCCTCAGAAGTGCTGGCTACTGGGTTTGAGTAGGTGCTGGCTACTGGGTTTGAGTCTTTGATGACAAGTCATGCTATGATTGCAAGTGGGTGATTTTAAATGTGAAAAACAAATTACTACTTATGACTTATGAGAGATGGGTTATTGCAAACGAGATAGGCAAAATTTTATTTTGATAATGATGCACTGTCTGAAACATAATGTGCTTGAAAAATATTTGATAAGGGTCCAAAATACAGACTCAAATCATATGGCAGGATTTTGATGTTCTTATAGTCAGGCTCTGCACACAGGTGCTAAATACACATCCCATTTCTGTTTTCAATAGTTTGCGCTGCAAGTTCTAAGAAATCTATCAATACTTCCTAAATGATTCAATAAATTAACCTTTTTTTCAAATTCGGTTACAGCAGATAGAAATATCTTTACTGGTTTTGATCCTGCATTGCAACTTTGCACTTGAGCTCTAAGAGGAAACAAAAATCAATTTGTTGTTTTTGATGTCCACTTGGTGTCAGAATAGAAGTTATTTAGAGCTTGGTAATCTGTTTTCATGAATGTAATATAATGGTGTAAAGCGAAGTAAATTAATCCGAACTTATTATTATATCTTCCGTGAACTGAACAAACAGCCAAACTTTTTCGCACCTCAATGAATTTTTGAAAAGTTTTTTGCGGAAATCGAATAAAAAATGTGACTCGATTCGGTCTGTATACTGAATTGGCCCTAAAGATAATCTCAACAATTATTACGGTCAACCTCTTTTTGTACAGTTTCTAAGTCTATTATAAGCATATCTATTCAAGAAAGTAGAGATTTAAGTTTGTTTAGAAGTCATGAATGCAGTCTTTCTTAGAAGACCAACTATTTTTCTCTTCATTTTGTACAGATAGGAATGGGAAGTGCATTGGAAACATTATGTGGACAGACCTACGGGGCAAAGCAATACCATCTGCTTGGGATTCATGTGCAGAGAGGAATTTTTGTTCTTTTCTGTGTGAGCATACCGCTTGCTGTGGTGTGGGCTTACATGGGCAACATTCTAATTGCATTTGGGCAGGACCCTTTAATATCTTTTGAAGCGGGAAAATTTGCCAGATGGCTGATTCCCAGTTTGTTTGCTTATGCAGTTCTTCAACCCCTTCAAAAATTTCTCCAGTCACAAAGCATTGTCTTTCCAATGATGCTATCCTCTGCAATTACTCTGTGTTTCCATGTTCCCATCTGCTGGGCTCTGGTATTTAAAACTGGATTAGGTAATAAAGGGGCTGCCTTGGCAAGTAGCATTTCCAACTGGGTCAATGTGACACTTCTTTTATTATATATAAAAAATTCGTCTGCATGCGAGAGGACATGGATATCCTTAACAATGGAGGCTTTACATGATACTAAAGATTTTCTCAAGCTTGCTATTCCATCTTCACTGATGATCTGGTATACTAATTTAATATCTTAGCTGCAAGATTTGGTCCAAGTGATCTATATAATTCATCGGAGCAATTTTGTCGTTATATAATTTTAAGTTTAATCCTTTGGGATGTTCAAATTTCATTGCATATGAACAAGAATTTGGCAAATTGGGCAGATCAAGTTTTGTTCAGCATACCATAATGCAAGTTGTTAATCATGCATGCCAGATTGAATGGTTTTCTAAACTTATTTTGGTAGCTCATTATTCTATGGCTGTGAACAGCTTGGAGTATTGGTCCTTTGAAACGCTTATTCTCTTGTCAGGCCTGTTGCCCAATCCAAAACTTGAGACATCAGTTCTTTCAATCTGGTATGTATCTGTAATGTGAGAATTTTAATTATGAATGAATTCTAATGACATTTTATTGCATCTACTTTCTTTTTATCTGAGCTAGTCTTGATATTTCGCAGCCTTAACACTTCTGCTCTAGCATTTACGATTCCCTTTGGTTTTGGTGCTGCTGTAAGGTTAGTACATTTTACAGCTAACTAATAAATTTCTATTGTTTCTGTTAGCCGTTTAACCTATTCAAGGAAAAAAATTTACACTATTAGGAATTCAAAGATCTAATCCAAATCATTTTCAATCAAAATCTTTGGTAATATTTACATGCAGTACACGAGTTTCAAATGAATTAGGAGCTGGACACTCGCATGCTGCCCGCTTAGCAGTGTATGTAGTGTTATTTATGGCAATCACGGAGGCAGTCCTGGTGGGATGCCTTTTGTTCTCTATACGAAATGTTTGGGGCTATGCTTATAGCAATGAAAAGGAGGTTATTGATTATATTGCAACCATGATCCCACTGCTAGCAGCCACTACACTTTTCGATGGAATCCAAGGCTCTCTTTCAGGTTCGGATTTACCCTCTATAATCATAGTTGAAGCTACGAAAATATTCATCTTGAAGTCATGATAGCATATATAATCACTGGAGAAACATTTTCTGTTGGAGTAATGGCTTTTTGAAACTAATATTTCAGGCGTTGTTAGAGGATGTGGCCGGCAAAAATTAGGTGCTTATATTAATCTTGGGGCATTCTACATGGTCGGCATTCCTATAGCTGTCCTTTTGGCCTTTGTACTACATGTTGGTGGCAGGGTCGGTTACCCTTTCCCCCATTGATTTGATTTACTAGGTTCTGAAATTTATGTTTTCAATGCTTAAGAGATAAATGAGAATCTGGATAAAAATTATATAGTATAGTCAATAGGTCATTGAATGGTTCTTAATGAGTCCATGAGGGATCAAGTCTTGTTGAGGCTTCGACATCAAAAAGGGATGAGATAAGGATCATGCCCCGGACGAATTTGACGGAATGGATATCCCTCAATCCTTGACTCTTAGCCGAAGAAGTTTAGCCCACTTGAAAACTTGTGTTCATATCGAATAACTACAAATAATTTATAAAAGACCTCTATAAAATAATTATTATTATATAATATATCTTACCTGAGTAAGATTTTTGACAGATAAATGATATAAAACGCTGTATTCTGAAAATAAAACGGTTATTTAACTTATAGTTTTGACGTTCAACTGGGTAGACCATTCCCAGCGGTAGTCTGAGAGTATAAACTATTTCCCCTGTTATAAGATATGCTATATACCAGTCATACCCAAAGGTGAGAATAGTAGTCCGTTCATTTCAAAATTGTTCATTCAAAATGAGATGCCAGAAACTAGAAATGGTTAATAATACAATAATTAGGCATAAAGATAAATTCATTTAGTTGTAGAGTATGCACACTATTCTCCATCACAAGCTTGACTCGGCTGTGGTTTAACATATAAAACCTTAAAGTAATTGCTAAAGTAATAAATATGGAAGAGACTTATTTATACGTTTCCTACTTACTTTCCTCTTACCAAAAGTAGAGAAAGCACAAGCCTCTGTATAGGCTGTGGAGGAAAACTGCTGGTGCTTACAAATTTAAAATTTTCAACATTATTCCTTTTTAACATTTTAATATGTTGCGTATGCCAAATTTTTATGGATATTTCAGGGACTCTGGCTCGGAATTATCTGCGCCGGTTTTGTACAATCAATTTTACTATTCCTGATGACATCATGTACAGACTGGCAACAACAAGTGAGTAAAATTCAATGAGAATAGAAGACATGAATTGTGTCGATTTCTTTTAGCATCAATGAGGGTGTATATGAGTGAGATGGTACTATTTAGATGGAAAATCTGCATCACACAGAAGAATGAATATCAATGACACATAGCAGCATGTAATGAATCTTATTTATATAAGACCAGTTTCAATTTCCTTTTTGAGGTTGAAGTTTATCCACATGGTTTAACCATTTTGATCTGATGCGTGCATTAGGTGCATTAATGCAGGTTTTATGTTCACATGCGCATAGCATCTAAATCCACAATTTTTTTTGCTCTTTCATATGAACGTTGGCTGTCTTATGGCCAGGCAAGAAATGCAAGAGAAAGAGTGCATACATCAGCATTACATGCAGTTACTGATGATATAATAAAGGTATGCACTTTTCATTCTGCTTTTAAGAGAAGGGTTCTTTTTTGGGAAATTCCTTTTAAATTAAGAATGAAAAAAATTGTGAGATAAAAGACATGGAGAAATACATTTAAAGAAAAATGCTTTCATATTTCTAAGCTGATCAATACTAGGAAGATCAATTTCTGCAGTGTCATAGAATACTTTTGATTTACTGACATGAATGTTCATTGTTTTTTCATCAAACAGTAGGATAAAAATTATCGGCCTTGATGCTGACAAGTTTTATACTCAAATTTCAAGCTCTTGAAAACACAAGGTTAATTTTGGCTTCCTTGAACTCTAAAATGTGTTGAGGTGCTTCAGCTATAATTACAATGCCATTATTAAATGAGAGATTTTTCAAAGTGGCATTATTTTGGGAAAATGGTCACTTGCAAGTGATGGCAAGCACTTCTGTTAATTGGAAATTCTGATCAAATTCAAATCAATGCTCACAAGGACCATGCAATTCTTCTTTAATGTGTTGTTATGCACCATTATCTTCCTTAAGAAACTTTGAGCATTGACAATCCTCTTATGTAATAAATCATTATCTTTGGATATGTGTAGAATGCTATGGATTTTTCAATCATGAAAGATGTTCATCATCGAAAAAAAATTAATAAATAAATCTATATATAATATATCTTTCTGATTATGAAAATAAGTTGGAAGATGTAATTCAAAATTAAAGTATTATTATATTATGAATTTATTAAAGATAATATCTAAAGTGGAATTTAGTGTGATGTATTGATAAGTAATTGTAGTTTAGACGTTTAAGATATTGTGTTCAAATCTCTTTAGATATGAGGCAAAGTTTCTTGATTGTGTCCTCTCTAATTTTGATCAATACAAAAAAATTACATGACAAACAAAATTAAAAATCTCTATATATATTATTTCT
Organism: Sequoiadendron giganteum; assembly: GCA_007115665.2. NCBI lineage: Eukaryota > Viridiplantae > Streptophyta > Pinopsida > Cupressales > Cupressaceae > Sequoiadendron > Sequoiadendron giganteum. The sequence continues at coordinate 309,324,554 of CM021103.1, forward strand.
TATGCAAATGAGGGAAGAAATGGTCCTTACGTCTTTAGACTTGCATTGTCAATTGATTTCTTTTAAGTTTAAAAAAATATAATTTTGTGACGAGAAGAAACACAAACAATATAAGATGAAATAAAAAAATCCAAATAAAGAGAAGACAGGTATCCCAGATTTTAAATAATATTCATGAGGTAAGGAGGCAACGTAATGAGTCAGGCGAAAGGTATGGGTATCCATGAAAGCATAAAGGAATTGGGTAGTTGGCGTTGTCCATTAAGGCATGGGGTGAGTCGTTGCTCTGCAGGCCAGGCATGTTTATGCAAGCACGATTTCGATGGAGGACAAAGGCGTTGTCTTTGATAGCGGTCGTCATTGAAGTTGAGAGGAAGCGCGAGAGTGGGGAGGGTTGTCAATTATTTGAAGTTTCTAAAATGTTTTCATTAAACTTTAGACTTATCAGTGCCACCTGAGAAGAGAGAAAAAGAGCCCTCGAAATTGAAGGAGATCATTGACAGGCCATGCCTCTCTCTAGAGCATAGAGGAACTGAATTGAGGAGAGCCATGGGATGCACATTATTAGGGTTGAATACTCTCTGCAATATCGTCAGTGGTAAGAGGTGATATCTGGAATAACCAAAGACGCTTCGAAATTGTGAGGCAAATTAGTGAAAGACTTCCATAGCTAGGGAAACGTTGATGGAAATCCACTCTCGGTATGAATGGTTTTCTAAGGTGATGTTTGGAATCGAAGTAATTTCTCAGCCAGCAGAGCCTTCCAAAAAAGTTGTAGACTTGTTTCATAGCAAGCTTGATTCGAGCTGCAATCTTCTTAAAGGTATCTATGAGCACTGTTATTCTTATTTCCAGGTAAGTATTTATATCATTGTTTTCATGGTTGTGTTAGGATTATATTTATATTTGTTCAGAGTAAGCTTCCCTCAATTCTATGGGATCTAGAAACTGTACATATATGTGTGAAACTGTATATATGTATATATGTATATAATGTGTATGTTTGTTTATATCGTGATTGATAAGTCTAAAGTTCAATTTGAAGGAATTGAGGTTTAAATTTATTGATTACAATTATTTCAAGTTTCTAAATTATTTTTGTTAAATTCATCTTGAAACAAATGCAATTGGCAAGTCTAAAGCTCAATTTATTTCTATTTGTGTGATTAATAAGCCTATATACACACAAATACAAAGGATTTGAGCTTTAGTCTTATCAATTGCATTTATTTGAGGTTTCTAAAAAAAAATCATTAAATTTATCTTTGCATATCTCACAATCATTGCATTCCTCGAAATGACATCTCTTTGAGTTATTTTGTCAGTTAGTTTAGGTGCCCACGCATGCTCCTACAATATGCATAAATAACTATTTGGATAATTACAATTAAATTGCATTCATATTTACATGCTTTTATTTGGTTTAATGGGATCGTCTCTAGTTATTGATACACTAAGGTTGGAGGAAGAATGTTGTTGTATATTGTGATGTTTAGTTTATTATTGTGTAGTATACTATGATATTTACTATATTATGGTATATTGGGTGATGATATCTAAGATAATAGTTAATCTTTGATTTGGTAATGCATGTCCATCTATGGGTTTAGAAAAATATATTAAAAAGGATTGGGTTATCAAAATTTCTACTAAACCATATTCAAATTTATGGGGTATATATTTTTCCTTGAGTTGAGTTAAGGCATGAGGATGAACAAAGATGGTAATTTAGATTGATATTGGTAGTAAAATTACCAACTAATATCTGCATTGGTGATTATTGATGGTAATTTTTTATGAGATTTGAAGAGGTCTTTTGTTCTAATTTGGAGAAGGATTGAACTTGTGTTGATTATTCTAAAGGATTTCGTTTGTTGTGTATTGTGATAGAATCAAAGATTAAAGGTTGAAAATAGTAATAACTCAAGTGAATTTTGAATGTGTTTTTTACTTATTGTTTATTGTATGATCTATGATTGTATTAATAGTTATCAAGAATAACCTAGTTAATAGCCTTTAAAGAGTTGTAAGGCTATTTAATGTGAGAATTAATTAGATTATACCTAATGAAAGTGTAATTAAGGTTAGAGATTTTAGTATCCTAACACTCTAAACGGTTATTGGAAAATATATCTTTACATACTAAGTTAATGGTATACTAGATAGTGATGCCCTAGTTAAACTCAAATTTTAGCCTTGGAATCATGAGTAGACCTTCAAACATTTAAGATGGAATTTAATGAATTGTGGTAAGGCTTTTTTAACCACAAGTTAAAGGGTTGAAGATAAGTACCTTCATTATGGGTTACCCTTGTAAAGTAGAATGTAGATAGTATAATATCTATTAGAAATTATCCTTGCAGTAATGTTGAGTAAAAAGGAATAATGGGTTACTTAAAAGTAGAATATTGCCTAATATTACATTTGTGGATTCGTTTTTTATTTAAAAAATAATATGTTTCCAAATAAAATTTAAATGAATTCAATTGACTTTGATTACTTGATGATTTTGTATTGTTTTATATCTATGGGTTTGGATAAATGCTAGTAAATTGGGATCAATATGCTACTTGTATATTGGATTTTGATCGTAAGATCTATAGGATCATTTTATAGTTCAATGGATCCCCTTGGGGTAATGTATTCAAATCAATTAGCCTAGGGTGTGAAACCTTCAATATAATTTTCTAGATGAATGTTTAGGTACTTTCTAAATGTCACAATGTTGAATTGAGATTGACATAGGACCTGTGACTTCTTGGCATCATGAATGGGGTTGAGAAAGGGGCTCGCATAGGTAAGAGTATAATTGTTCTCTTAGTGTAGCTTGTCCAACTCATCCTAAAGTGATTGCCAAAATTGTAAAATATATGGTATTCTTATAGATAAGATTAGCATTGCTACAACATGAAATGAATCAAGGAGAGCGCTCTACAAAAATAATTATTCATCTAGATCATAGGGTTAGCTAGCTTTCACCAATATAATGTAGGTAATAGATGCCAAAATCTATCCAATTTCATAAGGTTATCTAGTTTTCACTAGTAGCATGCAGGTGATAAATGTCAAGAGTTGTTTGTCTCATGAGTTTAGTATTAACATTGGTGTATTCAAAGAAATGTGTGTGCTTCCATTGTGGTACTTTTTTGAGAAATTTTCCTCAAGGTTTTTATTGGTAAATTAGTCTAGGCGATTGATAGTATAAACACTAGTCTTAGGTGAAGTAAAACCATAGGACATTTTGCTTATGTTTATTTAGTTATAAGATGAATTGGAGGCTTAGTGAGTCATGGAAATGTTATTTTAATGGCCTTATGTGATATGTGATGTTACTCTTGTGACCTTTTAATGATGAAAAATAGTATGTGACATTTGTCTCGTTATCATTATTGGCATTAATCTTAGAAAATGGATATGACTTATAGTGTAGTATGGGATACACCAACATTCCTCTTTCTGAGTTGGATGTACTTAAGGATTATGTGTTAGTGAACTAGGTAAAGGTGGAAGATACATGTAGTAAGGTTGCAACCACTTTATTTCTTGTCATCTAATCACTATGATTATGTATGTGATGTATGTATGCGCTAGTCACTATACAAATTTGTGCGTGTTCATACATTCATGTTAGTGTGGAACTAATGTTTGAATTCATTGGTTATTATACTATTATATGTGGATTAAGGATCATACGATCAAACAATAATTCAGGTCAAATATCTCATGCTAAATTTTATGTAGATGAAGTCTTTCTAGTTTGGCATATGAATTGCATTGCCTCTAATTTCCAGAAAGGGATACATAGGTAGGTCCATCATGAATGAACCCTTGAGGCTTAGGTTTGGGTCTACGTATTTTTTATGTGAGATTAACTTATTCAATGCAATATTGTACATTTTTGGTGTAGAACTACCATCCTTCCTAGATAGTTGAGTAAGATAATTATGAAACTAGCTCCTTTAATTGGGAAGAAGGTTCTTAGTCGATCAAGAGGATATTAAAGGGGTAGTGTGTTGGTGACCTGAGTTATAAGTCCCAAATCCCTAAGGTTTAATAATCTTACACGTGCCATGGGTATCAGACCTAGGAAGATCACCACAAACTTTTCTTCAAGTTGGGCAACTAAGGATTGATTCTTGAGGTGGGTAAGACCTCCTTCACTTTTGGATCTATAAGACCAAGGGGTTTTCCCCTAAGATGTCAGATCGATGATTGAAAGACTAAGCTATTACCTCGCATCAAGCAATACTTGATGCATAATGTATCCTAATGTTGGTGGACCACTATATACCTATGTGCTAGTTTGGAGATGTAAGGTTGAGAATCAGTTTAACAAATAATCTAGAATACACATGTCAAAAATTGTGATGCATGATAACCCCTTGTATTTTATAAACATTCAAACACATGGTAGTAGAAATAATTGAAACATAAAACTGAAAGTTATTTGAATTGATGTGTTCTAAGGTGTGTTGAGGATTGTGGGAAGAAAATAGTTACAAATCAGTACCTTATCCATTGGGAAATAGATTCTTTGAATTCAGTCAAACATATGATAACCAAAACTTAGGCAATATCCTAATCAAGATATTACAAAAGACTATGCCATTTATAATCTATAGGAAAGTTGGATTCTACATGCAAATTCAAAAAACAATAAATGGTTGTAAAATACTAAGAGATTCTACTTAGTAATCCTTAGGCATAGCCATACACTTGCTTTTTTATGTTGAAAAGATACCTTGCAAAAGCTTTACAGGGATTTTACACATTTGACTAAAAAACTAAACAACATACATTAAAAATGCAACTAAACATACATAAGGCGACACTCGACTAAGGTTGATTCTTCCATTAATCAATCAATATTTAAAACTTATAATTGTTATCATGTAATCTTTGGAAATAATATAGATCATTACAATGTTAAAAAAACTATACCTAGAACTAGAAGTTGAAATCCTATGGATTCTTGCAAGTATTTTTCTTTTGTTGATATCTTTGCAACTGCTCTTTTTTCCCCAAATTTATCCTCTTTTTTGTTCTTCTTGTTCTTTTTTTAAGAAAATAGATTCCAAGGTAGATATACCCACAACCATGTTGTCACAAAATATCAGAGGGTTGTCCAACTTGAAAAACCCTAGACATAAGCTATCCAATGCCTAGAAGAAATTTGTCATTTGCAAATCCAATTTGATTGAAAAGAAATATGATGGATCATTCTCTTGGCCATCACCATATATATGCATTTATGATTTGTAAGTTTAAGTATAGCCTAAACAAAAGAAATCACCTACAAAATTCATTAAAATGACATCCTTGAGGTACAACATGACAAAAAGGTCTCTGTGAATAGGGTTATCCCACAATAATGGGTCCCAAACTTGGGACATCAAATTTTCAATATTGGATGCAAGTAAAAACTTAGAAACACCTTTGTTTGAAGGTTTTTGTTCATTTAACGTATGCCAAAAAGTACCTTTCATTTCCAAAAGTGGAGAAAATGGACCTTCGAAAGGTCCTTGTTTATTCCTTTTATGGAAGTTTCTAGAAAAAAGAATGAAAAGGGACCTTCGTTTGAAGGTCCTTTTTCCATTTTTGGAAATTACCTTCAATTAGTTTTTTTACATTTTTTTTGTGGGAACGAAATACCTTCGAACGAAGGTCCTTGAATACCTTCAAATGAAGGTACTTCAAACAAAGGGCCTTAGGTAGACACTTTCAATGTCTACTTCAAGTTTTCCTCAAAAAATTTAGTTTCAAACTTTAGGTTGGACCTTCAAATGGAATTAAACTTGACAAGATAATTTGCAAGATCATAGTCCTCAAAACACGCTTTCTAACAAGTATAATTTTAATATATATTTTTTATTATGTATTTATTTTATAATTTTTTTAAAACATAGGGTTTCATCAAAAATTAAGTTCTTTGTTCTACACATGTGGAAAATAGTAAAATACTGATTTTTTTCCAAAAAATATATGTGCACTACATATTGATGTCCTTGTTTCAGCAAAAAAAAGAATTGAATTTCGATATATGTGAAACAAGTTATTTTTTATGACATACACCTATGTCCATATTATAATTACCCATACTTAGAAATTAATTAAAAAAATGCAACAAAAATTTATGAAAAAATATCCATGCATTAGATATTAATGTTAAAAATCTATATTCTGAGAATTAGAATTTTATCCTTTCTAAAAGAATAATTATGTGTTATGACATAAATGTCATTTAAAAAAAAAATTGTTTACTATAAAAGACAAGTTACATAAAATAACTCACAATTTATTTAAAAATATATTTAGAATCTACACAAATTGTCACAAATCACTAGTTCACATCATCTTCAAATTCTTAACAGTTTAGCTGGTATAGGTCTTAGAAAGTGAAGATTTAGTTAAAAATGTTGATTACAATGTCCTAATTTGGTCAAAAAGTGGGACTCAATATTGTGAGGTTACCCAATAATTAATGAGATGTGGGCACCACTCATCTTCAATGAACTTTCGCCAAACAACATCAAAATATTTAAAAAATCTTTACAGATCGGTTCAAGTAGTTGTAACAATGGTTGTTGAGAATTACTGGTGGTAGTTGAGAAATATTCCCTTATTTTTTACCTATTGTGGAGACTTCACCCTCAAGTGGATACAAAAACAGGTTCATGAAACATATTGCATCATTTTTTAGTGGAAAATTGGACATAAAATAGTTTGACAGAAGTTCAGGTCCCAAGTAGACATGTCTAGATGTGATTATAGTCACCACAAGGTCCATATGGCCTTCAGATACCCACAAAAATACATTTGTAGAAAAATATCTTTTTTTTCCAGTACAAAAATAGACCTCCAAGTGGAATGGGTCAAAAAACTAAGTGCATCCACCAAGTGAACATTATATCCAGTTCAAATGGAAAGTCTCACAAGTGTTGTCAACATGGATGATGTTAGCATGAGGTCAGTAGAAAGTGGAAATGAACCTAGAAAAATTTGGAAATGATGATGTCATGATGTCATAAGCAGGGTGGGATGATGTCAACAAGATGTCATCTAAGTATGGATGTGGGAAAATAGAATGGATTAGGCTTTCCAGAGAAATCATCTGAATTGGATGAAGAAAATTTCAAAGACCTGTGGAGTTTAGATACAAAGGAAAAGTCCGCAAAAGGAATGGTGTGGAGAAAATGAAGTGAACTAGACAAATTTAGATGAATAGAGAAGTTAACTTGACAAGGTTCGCAAAGAGGAAAATGATGTCATAAGGCAAGAATAAGAAGATGGGATCTATTGGCCCACAAAACCTTTACTTATAGGATTTGGGAATGCACTTCTAACAAAAGTTAGGCAAGTTGAAAATGCAAAAGAAAGGTTAGCATGTGGAAAATACAAGAAATCCATCAGGACATGGAACGGGTTTGTTCACATGAAAATACTCGCAAAGTTCTAGATGGGATGATCTTTCCCACAAAGTGGAAATTATAAATGAACCAAATGAAAGCAAGCTAGAAGGGAAGTTTGGATAGACATCAGGATTCTGCAATAGCAACACTTCATTTTTTTCACCTTTGCGAGATAAATCATCGAAGCTACAAATTATGGGTAGATGGACATGAACTAGACATTATGGAAAATATCTTGTTGGCGTTTTTTACTGCAACCCACACATATTTCCTAGAAGCTCCTATGAATTTTCCACATTCCATAATAAAAGTCTAGGAAAAGTATGGCCAAATTAACAAGAATAACAATAAGGCTAATTCTCCTACACTTCGGACTCTGTAAAATCTAGGAGGGTATTCCCTTAAAATGTGCTCTTAACATACAAGATATAAACAATTCATTTGCACAGAGGTAAGCAACAAATAGATTCCCAATTATTGTTAAAGGATGAAATCCTTCAAGAAATTGGCTATTCCTTGAAAAGGCTCAGGTCCCATTAACAGGGAATTATAAACTCAACTTAGAGTAAATTGATAGGAAATGTTTGAGTAAAATATCCTGAGGCCATAACACAAAACATGATCAGAATTCCAGTGCCATATCCTAATGCACAGAGTCAAAAGAGAAAACTGAACTATAGGGTAAATATCATCTTGAACACTTATGATCTATTATGAACTACACTACAATCCATACATCTATACTTGAGTTTATTACTTCTTTATGAATCCTATTTGTTATATTCCATGAACTTACTTGTTAACTGAAGCATTTAACTGATCATTCGAATCAGAGCTATAGTTAAACATAGTTCATAGTAAAGAACAAATGAAGATCAATGAAAATCATCTTGGATCAATATTTCATTAATAATCCATGTAACATAACACAATAGGAGAGAAAATAAACTCCAAATATTCATGAGCTTGATACAAACATGCTCAAGAACCCCATGATTAACTAAGTTCTCCGATTTCAACCCAAAACTCTAAAACCTAGACTTACAATTCATTCTCTCTGTATCACTAGACTCTTCTCATATATCGGATATTTCAACAAAACTCTCTCTCAGCCTAGAATTCCCTTTTATAAAACAAGGGAGCCAACAAGCTTTAGGCTGAAGAGTAAACATGTCCATTTGTAATTGGACCGCTAACTCCTAATTCAGTTACAGTTCTATTATGCAAGTGGAGAGCATAAGACAAGAATCATCATTAGTTGATATGGAGGAAAGAAAACATCATTCCAAAGGCTGCTCCCATTACATCGAAGGCGTGCTTAACCGTTATAGTACTAACACCACCTCAGCACCTTGTACTTGAAGTCAAAAGGAGAATACAATTTTAAAATATAATATCTAAGGCCAAACTTCTATTATACATGACCAAGTTGCAATTCTCAATAATAACATTCATAATTCGAGTTCATCAGTGAACACCTTTTTCAATAATTCAAACTCCTCCTTGGAAGGCCACTAGAAAGCCACAACCTGATCAACCTTGTTTCGATAGGGAGCGTACTTCACCATTATCGATGTGGCCTTTTTATCAAAGTTCTCTAAGAAACTAATAACAAAAATCAACTTTTCCAATGTATTCTCTAGCATGCGGATGTTAACATTTTTGCATATCTCATGTGTTTGAGACATCATTATATTGTTCATTTGATATTTCCAAACCTATAGGGGTTTGACCTCATCCTGACTGTGCAAAATATGCGGCAATGGGGTCAAGTCCTTTCAATCATATACATCTTTTAGCAATTTAATCTTGGACTCCATAGGGGTAGAAAATCCTTGAAACTTCTGCTCAACAATTCCTTTGACCAATTGATATGTTGCTATAACAGTAGGATATTTATCCCCATCTTGTTTTTCCCCCTACTGCCATGAATTTCAACTTCTCCATTTGTTTAACAATGGGATGGCCAATTCTTTATCCCTTGGAAACATTTTTAGTGCTTGCAACATTAGGACATAATTTGCATGAGCATTGTTTAGCTTACTCTGGACCCTTCTGTTTACATGTTTCAAAATAGTGTCCACTATTACTGAATTGCTTCTCCTTGTTGCATCCCGGATTTACTTTACCATCTCCTTATACTCTTCAACCTGATGAATCAATTTCTCCCTAGAGAGTCCCCCTCCAAGGCTAGTAGCCCTCTCAACTGCAATAGGTACTTGTCCTATATTATATGGAACAATAGCCATAGACTGTGCTTGTGTAGAAGGTTGAGACTGCTCTACTGGTGGGTCAGAGATAGTGTGGCTAGAACTAGCTTGCTTTTGAGACCTCATGGTATCCATTTGTTTCCAAAATAAAGCCAATTCAATTTCCAACTCCGCTACCTGTTGTTGACTCTTATTATACTCAATAATAATGTCATTACATTGGCCTCTTAGAGTATCTCGATCCTTGGTCAAATCTTCAATGGTTGCCTTGGTGAATTTGGCAACATTTACGACCATATTAGTAGCTTCCAATGCTAGGGTATGAACAACTCTCCTCACAACCAAGTGACCACTGAAGTCAGATGGTTCTGCAACAATTATTTTTTTAGAGCCAGTAGATAAAGACCAGATTGCCAAAGCATCCCATTCCTCACTAAAGGCTGATCCTTTGAGTGCTAATGTAGCCTCCTCTTTAGTAGCAAGAAGTGGATTATTGGCCCTTATTATTGTGTCAAACAACACAACATCAATGGTATCCCATTTAGGAAGTAGAAATAATCCAATTTTTTGTACCAATGCCCGACCCTTCTCTGGTGTTATTTCTCTGAATTTGTCTTTCATATGTTCTCTGACCTTAGATTGAATTACCTTCTCTGGGAGCTCTGGATGTATACTTCTCTCATGGGCCACCTTCTCAACATATAATGCAGCATGTGCTCTCCACACAAAATCTTTAAAAGCACTAGTTTGAATAAAAGAGTCATCCATCATGAACTCTTTGCAGGATTCTATTCTCAAATCATCATTAATTGTTATTCCTTTGATTTCATCTTTTCCTAACCTCAAAGTAACTGCCCCTGAACTTGTTGTAGTGTCAATTGGGTTTAATGGAATCTCATGATGCATTTCATCTGGAGTCACAATAATGTCATCATCCTCATCAACATCACAATCAACCATCTTTACTCTTTCAACCTTCTGCATCTTTGGTGATGGTAGGCAAGCTTGCTTTGAAAAACTCGGACAAGAATCCAAATCAACAATATTTGGCACTGACTAGCCTGAAGAAAATGGTGCAATATTTTTAGCAACATCTTCAGCCCTACTTACCCTTCTTCTAGAAAAAACCTTTATCTTCTTTTGAGGCTGATAAGTAGGCCTCTCCTCTAACCTTACTTCAGGGTACTCCTCAATTGTTTGTGATTTCCCCCTTTCTTCCACAACCCTTTCATATTTCAAAACCCCAATGAAACTCTCAAAATTATCAATGGCATGCATTGCCCCGCTAAACTCATCTTTAGCATTAGGTATGGGATTGAAACTAGGTATTCTCTCCTGCTTACTTTTTACCATTTTAGAGTAGGCAATATACACTACCTTTCTCTCCTCTTGTAATTCCAAATCTAAAATATTCCTAATGATGTCCTCAGGAAAGTAGAAGTTGTGGAAAAAGGTTCCTGTCCGATGTTTTTCCTTCATTTGAGAGATAAAACCCTCAAGATCATGATTCGTGGGGCTCACAGTCTTTAGCCTATAAGGCTCAAGTAATGTATGTAACTCCTTCCATCCTCCCTTTTCCATAACAAAATTGACAAATGCTATATATTCAAGGAAGAAAGAACCTGGGAATTTTGTTCAACTGATAAGTGTAGCTCTTGAGCGCCTCCCAACTACCTCATGATCTCCAAGAATCCAATTCTAAGAGGCACCTCCCTTGGTAGAACCCTTGGATTAACATTGGTGCCAAATTTTTTGAAAACTGTTGTGTTATGATAGGGGATAATGTCTCCCCAATTGTGCATTATGTTCAATTCAGGTCTCCTCTCCATCGGCCTCAAGAAGTCATGAATTTCTTTAGGAATCCTTGGGGGGTCACAAACTAGAGCCTTCCTCAATTTAGATCCAAAGACATTATGGAAAGTTACATAATCAAACTTATGATCATGCATGTCAAGAATCCTAGTCCAATATTGGACAAACATTTCAATATTACCTTCCTTCTTCTTTAACTGCATATCTCTTTCAAACACAGATTGACCCCTATACAAAAATATGTGGATTAACAGAGAAAACCACTTGAATCCAACCCAATTTCTCCCCTACTTTAAAGCCACAAGACTCGTGTAGATTTTCTCTGATAGGTAAGAGGCAAAATCATATACCACGTTGAAACTCGGGTGCTGGAGACTTACGACCATGTACATAATATCAATAGGCAAGTTTGTCTTTAAGCTAACTCCAAGAACTAGACATAAAGCACAAACAATCTTCTTGAAATAACTGGAGAAATAGTCCACAGGAAAAGGTTCAGGCTCATTCCTGCCAATCACTACCTTCTTCTGATTTTTTCCTCTTCCCGAGACAACTAGATGAGGTATCAAAAGGGATGTTCTGAACAAACCCTTAGTATTTCTATACTCTTGTCTGAAAACCTCAAGGTTGACAGGAACCATATCTTGACTCCATTCGTGCAACTTGAAAATCTCTGTGATTTATTCTCTGGTTACCTTAATCATCTGCACACCAACATGTGTTCTGACAACTTGGGTTACAGGGTCATATCTCGCAAAAATATCCTTTAAAAGGTCTACATCCATGTAGACATTAGGCACCACCAACTTAACCAAGTCTAACCTCCACAGGTAACCCAAAGGGACTGACAAATTCCTATTCTGAAACCAATTGGAGAACAATTGCCACCTGGTATATGGTACTTCGACATCTCAAATTACACACTGCTTGTCTGTTAGCCTTTCTAGAAGTAGGGGTCCATATAACAAAACCTTTCCCTCCTACTTCTCCTTAGTAGAGGGCTTTAAAAAATCAATAACATCTCAAGAGAAAGACCTGGTAGTGGTTTCAAAACTAGAACTCCGGGCCTTGGGTTCCATTTATATCAAACAAATGATAACTTGAACTAGGGTTTTCTTATTTTCAGATGGCAAGCAATTACAATTTTCTCCCTGTAGTCTTAAATAGAAAAATACCTTACAATTCTAGAATCCCGAGCAATTATCTAGACAAGCTCTAAAAGTAAATATATTCAAACAATTCTTCAGGAATAGAGTAGGAAACAATCACTAATTGTTCAACAAACAACCATAAAATCTTTTGAAATTACAAGAAATGACATATGTGCTACTTACGTATTCATTTGCAGAACATCTAGGGCAGTGAAATTGAGAAATCACAACGATTTGCTTCACTCGATACTAGGAAATTCTTCTTCAATGTAGAGATACAATACAAAAATAGCAATTCGTAAATTTTAGCATTTAATTATGCAGGAAAAGTCAAACTCGACCATTACTATTCACTCACGCAAGATAAAACAACTATAGTACAACAACTGTCTATTTTAAATACGAGTCGTTGATCAAAAGCAATGTTGGCTAGAAGAACGACTCAAATTATTTAAAACAGTTCGAAAATGCCACGTCCACTCTCCAGTCATCAAATAGATAGGAAATTCACCTACCAGGCACCACATCAACACATAATGGGCCCCACCATGGTCGTCTAGAGTACAACATCGACATCCACCCATCAAAAAATTGTACACCTTGCAACATTATTGAAACTGAAGTTTTAATTGCGCGAGGTCAGTGAGGGACGACAACGATGCATCGGTAAAGAAACAACTGTCAACATTAGCATCCATCATCGGTCAGCAAGCAAAATTGGTCCCCACCATCAAATGCGACAGGTGGTAGCATCTCGCACGCCTCACACCATATTTATGACGTAAGTAGAAACCTTGCGAGGTTTGCGAGGAATGGTTAAGATTAAGATCACTTGATCCAATGGTCATGCAATCTGCACATGCGAAAAAGTTATTCTTAACGAAGGGGACCGAATAGGTGGACGGGGAAATGACCCTCGAGTTCGAAAAGATTATTTAATATTTAGTCTAAACAATTCATCGACCCGATACTATGGAAATATAATACTATTATGACACAAAAGATCAAAAGGACAGGTAAAAGGGGTCGGTAAAGTCATGACCAAAAAGGGATAAAAGACCACTTAAGTGACCGACCACCGTCAATAACAAGTCAACACTCAAAAAGAAAACCCATGAACCAACCAATAAAACCGAGGACAAAATAAACCTACAAAGAAAAAAGAATAAAAGCTCCACCAGTGGCTCCGACTGGGGATGTATGCCCCTTGTGGGCATATCAAGATTCCAGAATTTATGGTTACGCAGACCAGATACAAAGAGAACCAAAAACTAAGGAATTGTTCAGACAAGATAAGCATACAAAAAACCAAGCAAAACAAAAAACAATCAAACCTACATACATTATTTACAGGATTGCACAACGCACATGGAAAAAGAGGTACTTCAAGAGAAAGAGTATTTCAAGAACTGTCCATGTACTGGCAATTCAAGAACTTCACCTGCAAGTGATTGTAAAAAGTATGAGTCTTCTCGATGTGTATCCATAATTATATATGGGCCTAGCCAAAGGGGATCAAACTTTCCATGCTTGCCCTTATCTTCTAATCTTGCATTCTAGAGCAACACCATTGCTCCAGTGCCAATTTTTCTCTCAATCGCTCTTTTGTCATAAAGGTGCTTTACCTGAAGTTGTAGTTTTTCATTTCTCTTATGAGCTTCTCTTCTAGTTTCATCCAATTGATTTAATTCATCCATTTTGTGCTGCATCTCATCACATATATCATCAAAATATTCTTGGAAAAATTCATACATCTTCAACACGTTGTTTTGTGGGATACGTGCTTCCATCCCATAGACTATGTTAAAAGGTGAATGACCAATTTCCTTCTTGATAGTTATCTTATCAGCCCACAATGCCAATTTTAATTTGGAATCTCAAGCTCTTTTGTTCTTCTCAATCATACGTTTGATGATCTTCATCAAACTCTTATTACTGGACTCTGCCTATCCATTTCCTTGGGGATGATTAGGGGAAGAATATGAAATAGTTATACCATATTGATCACAAAAACTAACAAATTCTTTTGACCTGAAACACATTGCATTGTCTGAAACAGTTCTTTCAGGTACCCCAAAATGACTTAAAATATTATCAGTCAAAAAATCAATAACAACTTTACTTGTAGCCCTTTTGGCTAGGATTGCTTCAATCCATTTAGTAAAGTAATCTGTTGCCACCAATATCCATGCATGTCCTCCACTAGATTTTTTAGATATCTCCCCTATGAAGTCAATACCCCATTGCTTGAAAGGAGCTGAAACAGACACATGTCTCAATGACAAATTGCCAATTTTTTTTAACTTTCCAGCAAAACCTCTGATAGGCATCACATTTTTTAACATATCTGTGGGCATCCTTGAACACAGTAGGCCTCCAATATCCTACTCTTATAATCTTATGAGCCATTGTCTTAGCCATGTAATGGCCTCCACAGAATCCTTTATGCATCTCTATCAATAGATCTTCAGCTTGGTCTCTGTCCACACATCTAAGTATAACACCTTCAGGGTTCCTCCACCAGAGCTCACCATCAATAATAACATACCTAATTGCTTACAACTTAAGGGTTATTTTCTTAGGAAAATACATACCTTCAGGACATTGCATTGTTTGTAGATACTCAAGAATCCTTCTGTACCAACCACAAGTTTGCATACCACAGATAGGCATGATGTTCTGTTGCTCTATCCGATTTATTTGATTTACCTCCAGATTTGCCTCAACCATTAATTGGGCTAGACCCTGGCCTCTTACAAGCTTGGTAATTTGTATGTCAATGTTAAACTCTTGGATTCTATTTATCCACCTCCATCTGCTTCCTGTAGTCTCTTGCTGGGTGAAAATGTCTTTAACTGCTGCCGTTGGTACATATGCCACAACAATTGCTCCCATTAGATAAGGTTTTAAATTCTTAACTGCCTTTACCAGAGCATATGCCTTCTGTTTAGATATGTCATATTTCAATTATGCAGTCTGCACTGATTTATTGAAGAATGCAATTGGTTGCTCAAAGCCATCATTGTTTTTCTGCATTAACACACTAGCTATAGTGTGAAAAGAGGCAAAAGTAAACAACTGGAATGGTTTGGAATAATTAGGCGACTTGAGGACAGGGGCCTGCTTAATTGCATCTTTGATAGTCTAGAAAGCCTTGGATGGTTCTCCTATCCATACTATCTGTAACATTATAATAAATCTGTGATAAGATCTGTAGCTAGAACGAACAATTGTCAATTCTAATCTAAATCAAAACTAATCTAAAAATCAAACAATAAAGAATGATTATGAAAGCATAATTAAAACTAAATAAACTGAATTGATCTCACCGAATATGCATTCATCCCTTCAAATTATCTCCATTTCTCTTCTCCATTTTTCCTTTTTAGTATTCTTGCCCTTAGATTTCTGTGTTTTAATGCAAGTATAGCTTTGTCGAGTGTCTAAGCAAAATATCGAAGATTGTTTCTTCTCAAAAATGTATAATGATTTCGGGAGAGGAATAATGATTATGATAGGACATTTTATAGATTTTGGGTTTTCGAACGATCGGCTCAGATTGAAAGAGAGATCGACGGACGAGATTGATGAATGCCATGCAATGTGAGTTCTGTCTCAGATAGAACATGAGTTAGAACATGAGTCAGGAAAGACTAAAGATAGAGACTAATTTAGAACGTGAGTTAGAACACGAGTTCAAGATCTTAATCTCCAAAAATAGATTTTGTATGCAAAAGTCAAAGTTAGAAGTTGAAGAATAATGCATTCGAATGCGAACTTGAGTTAATTAATTAAATAAAGATATTTAATTAATAAAAGCATTCATGCATATGAGTTAGAACTAGTTAATCGACTGGTTGTGACAGAGAGTCTTCTCGTAGAGATTTGAATTTAGAGATAATTGGAGAACTAAAAATAGATCTCGAGTCAGAAGGTGAGTGGACTATTAGATATCTGGTTGACAGAGGAATATGACATAAATAATTAAATATGAATTTAATTCAACATTTGAAAAATAAGAGATTTTAATTAAATAAATAAAGATAATTTATTTAATTCACTTTTGAAGAGGATTAAATGAATAATTAAATAATAAATATTTAATTATAGATAAAGGGGGTTAAATGAATAATTAAATAAAGATATTTAATTATAGTTAAAATATGATAAAGGGGGTAATTAAATAATAAATTATTTAATTGATAGAAAAAGGGGGAATTAGTTAGTTAGCGACATAATTAAATAAATATGATTTATTTAATTAATCAAGGTTGAATAAAGGTCATTTATGAATTAGTGAATTAATTAAAAAGGGTATTTAATTAATAAAGGAAATATGTGTTAGAAAAGTTAATTAAATAATTAACATTATTTAATCATGACCATGGATAATAGAGAATTATGTCGAATATGTATTGCAGGCCTAGACCAATTTTTAGTATCTATAGTTTGCCCCTCTTTGATACAATGTTGGTACGATGTTGTGTCAAAGAAAATATGCCTCGATTGTGCCCCAGCATGAAACAGGGTAAGGTATGCCCCCTCAGGAAAATTGACAATTTTTGAAAAGTTTCAAAAAAATCAGGAAATATTCCCGATAAGTCAAGATGATAGTCAAAAATGCTATGGAGTCGACGGAATTGAATTTGGAGTTAATACAGACGAATACAAGTCGTTGGAAGTTGAAAGATTATGTGGCCAATAGATTAGGGCTGAGAAAATGCCATTTGAAATCCTCCTATAAATAGAATTTAGGGCTAAAATGAATTCATTTGCACTCGGAGGAGATAGAAAAACTTGAGAATTTGCTTTGACTGACGGACGAAATGGCACCTATTCCGTACACCATGCATCGAGGATATCGGATTCGGACCTTCAGGAGGCCAGCTGACGTAGGACCACTGGTATGTACTCGAAAATGAGATCTTTTAATGTATTTTTGGCACGTTTTTCTAGGCTTAGAAAACTAATTATACAAATGCGGTGCATCGTGAACGATGCATATGTCGTCGTATTCACCACATCTGACCGCGAAATGACGCATGTGCAAAATCACGCGTAAGCTAAAATAGGCATATAGGGGAATGAACGCATTTGAAGAATAATGCACCGCATGTGTAAACATGCAACACATCTGAATGAGGGTTAGATGCATGTGAGGTCATGAACCGCATATGAATAGAAAGGCACCGCATTTGTTTAAATGCAACGCATATGCAATAGAAAGTTAGAGAAATAACCGCATGTGCACCGCATGTGGTTTTTGTGAACCGCATGTGCAAAAATGCACTGCATGTGGTTTTTGCCAACTGCATGTGCAGTAGCCAGAAAGGGTATTGTTTAGAAAATGCAACGCATATGTAATATACATCGCATATGAGGCGCTGTGCAACACATTTGAAAAAAATGCACCACATCTGTGGATGTGAGCCGCATTTGGCTGGTGAAATTTTTTGAAAATTTTTGCTAAGTAAAACTTGAAATTTTTTTGACATCATGGTTTAAATGCAGGTGGTTTTAGATCCGATATATACACAGGAGTCACAATTAGATACCTTCGATTTGAGGGATAATCTGACGAGTGCAGAGATTCGACTGTTATGGGTTCTAGGTCTACAACATTGTTTGTCTATGCTTGCCATTTGAGCGAACATGGGGATGTTGAAGGCACTTTGCGAGCGATGGCATTCTGAGACATCGTCATTTCATTTGTTGACTGGGGAGGCCACTATCACATTAGAGGATGTGTACAAGATTTTGAGACTACCCATTAGAGGAGAGCGGGTTACATATGATACCCGATGAGGGTTGACTGAGTTGGCACAGTTCTATCAGGTTGATGACATCAGTAGGCTCGACATTGAGCACTACAAGATTAGATGGCCAGTGTTAACAGACATACACGACAGGATTGATTGCATCCTATGTACATTGATTTGGGGTATTGTGCTTCCGGACAGACGGGGTCATGGCTTTCCAGTGGGATGGGGAGCTATGTTGGTTGGTATGTTGGAGAGTGAGACGAGATATGCATGGGGTCCATGTCTACTCAGGATGCTATATTTTCATTTACATGACATCACCTATAGAGATGCACAGTTGTTGAGTTGTGGGACAACACTATTGATGGTATGGGGTTGGGAGAGGATAGCTATCTTCCGTCCTCCCGTTATAGTAGAGAGAGAGGAGAGACACCCCTATGTGTTTTGATACACAAGGAAGATCACACAGACCCATGTGGGTGACACAGGATACTGGTGACACGCTTTGGATATTCTTGATCAGTTCATATGGAGACCTTACATGGATTTTGAGGAGTGGGTGGACAAGGACATATATTTGCCATTCTGCCGACAAACACAGTATCTCATTGGGAGGACTGTTTCGAGTGTTCATATTATCGAGCGACATCCGCCAGACAGAGTTTTGAGACAGTTCGAGGAGGTTCAAGATGAGCCTCAGAGTAGAGCAGAGTTTGCTCGGTCATCGAGAGAGGTTCCATGGTGGGGACCCATGATTCCAGTGGCTACTGCAGAGGTAGACATATAGGCATTACAGCCAGTACAGTGGGAATGGAGAGATGGATTAGAATATCCAGGGACTACTGCAGCATATGATGCATGGTGGGCGGTTCATCGCCTAATTCCTTATACAAATCTTGACTAGCCAGCACCAGTCGAGAGATGAGGCACAGGGCTGAGAGGACGTCGGAGAGGTGGAGGTGCCAGAGTTGGTAGGGTTGGTGGTAGAGGTGATGGAGATGATGGCAGAGGCAGAGATAGAGGTGGGAGATGAGGACGGAGAGGATAGAGAGGTGGTCATGAAGGTGGACATGCACCTATGGAGGCAGCAGTAGCAGTTGATTTACTGATGATAGATATCAGAGGTAGAGTGGATGCACTAGCTGGGGATGAGCACGCTGCAACAGAGGTAGTGGTTGAGGAGCGTGTAGAGGTAGATGTCGGAGGAGAGGATCTTGGAGAGAATTCTGATGTAGACATGGATTTAGACCCTCTTGGTGTGTTGGCAAGATATGGAGAGGATGACGTTGAGGATGATGTTGAGGAGGAGGCACCGATGGAGGAGCATGAGAGACAGCTTAGAGATCAGATAGTGGAGGGGAGATGGGATGAGGATGCTCCAAGAGATAGTGACAGGGAGGCTTTAGAGGAGATACTTAGACTTATGACTGTAGAGTTTGAGGCAATGAGATTAGAGAGAGACAGTGCCTTCACAGAGATGGACAGTGCTTATGCAGAGAGGGACAGTGCTCGTACAGAGAGGGATAGTGCTTGTACAGAGAGGGATAGTGCTCTCAGGGAGAGAGATCAGGCTATAGCCCGACGACAGGAGGTAGAGCAACAATTTTTAGAGATTAGACGCCTTTGCAGTGGTTCCTCATCTGAGGGTTTTGCTCGTGAGCTAGTCAGATCAGTTGAGAGAGCATCATACTATAGGGATCTTTATGAGGCAACTATTCCAGTAGACAGACGAGCGCCTAGCTTTTCAGAGGTGCGGAGTCACAACAAGAGTCATACTCGGAGTCAGAGGACACAGAGCACTGAGGGGGTGATAGGACCATCAAGGATAGTTCCATATTAGAGGCCTTCCACTTCGCAGAGAGCACCTTCGAGTCTTTTTTCACCACCATCACCACGTGACAACAGGGGTAGCAAGACATGATTACAAGGTCTTTTGTAGATATGTGTATGATTGATCAGAGAGCCTGCAAGCTCATGTTTTATTTATTGATACATTTAAACATTGTATTGTGACACACTATTTTGAGTGATATATATATATATATATATATATATATATATATATATATATGATTTGGCGGCTTCTACATGATATGCAATTCTATGTTATGGATGATGCTTTATTTCTACATAATTATGTTTCCTAAATGATGTATGTACATGTGTTATAAATGAAATGTTTCTACATGTTTATGAGTTATGCATTTTATAATGATGTTTATGGATGATTCTATTTACTTATGACAATGAATGTAAATGTCTATATGATGCTTATTTATATGTGACAGTAATATGTACATGCAATGCTTACCTTATATGATGATGCAATGCCTATTATGTAATGATGTGAAATGCAATGATGTGAAATGTATGATAATGCAAATGATCTAATGTTATTATTGTGTCACAAGACCTTATATTTATGTCAAAGAAGAGAAATGTTAGGATTAAATTAATTCAGAATGTTAATAAGAAATAATTAAAGTGTGATTGACGGAGAAAATGATATAATGAAAGTTGATTGATTGAGAAAAAGATATAATCTTCGATATATTACCAAATACTGCATACTTTCTTGTTATCATCATTGGGCGGGACATGACACAAATGGATTGTACACACTATGATATGAGATAGACCATAGTGTACAAAGTTATCCACCTGTGAAAACAGATAGTTGTAGACAAGGAGTGTCTTAACTTAGACTAAGGACAAGATGCCCCAGTCATTTTGTCGAGACAAACCACAGACAACAGACAAATAAAAGATGGGTCATGAGACGCCATTGCTCCTCTAAATCCTTGATAGGACATCCTTGAGGAAATTAGTAACATGATTCAAAAACCAATGTTAAAAAGACAGTTGATAGACAACAGCCAAAGAAAAAGAGTCCTAAGACATTGTTTCTTCTCTAAATCCTTCAAGGGACATCCTTGAGAAAGCTAGTAACAGGATCTTGCACAAATTGATAAAAAGATAAGATGAAATAAGATATAAAGTCATAAAGCCAAATAAATGTATTTTCCAAAACTTGATCTTGTGGGATTGTTTGATGTTGATGTTTGACATAGCGTAATGTGAGAGAATGACACATACCGCATAAGACGTTAGTCTGGTTTCGACTTGGTGACTTCTGTATGACAAAGCTTGGTTTCAGAAAGACATGTGCCATATAAGATGTTGGAGTCTGATGACGTTGAAGTGGCAAGCTACATGAGACTATGATAATGTGATGTATGATGTTGGACATAGCGTAATGTGAGAGAATGATGCATACCGCATAAGACGTTGAGTCTAGTTTCAACTTGGTGACTTCTATATAAGGCATGACAAAGCCTGGTTTCAGAAAGAAACGTGTCGTATAAGACGTTGGAGTCTGATGATGTTGAAGTGACAAGCCACATGAGACTATGAAAATTTGATGACGTCTATTGACAAGAAAGACATATCTTGCATAAGACATAGGTTGATCGCTTTGACAATGTGTTGGATATTGACTTGATGACTATTGAGACATTTTTCCTTGTTAATGCATGACTTGTTTTGATTCCTTGACTAATAAATTGTGTGTGTGTAGATAGTGTTTGACATGAGATGATACCTTAAAGTACTGACCTAATGCGGCTAAAGACATGCATCTAAGTGAATGATATGCAATGTGTGTGATAGTGAATTGAATGAACCCTATTGGGATGACCTAGTGTGGTCTCAGGAGCTCATCAATTGATTAGCTTTGCCTACGTTGTACACACAAAGACCTTGTAGTTCGACATGACCAATGACTTTGTATGTACAAAGAGTCATGATTTAATGTGTGTGATACATGACAAACCTAGACTGACAAACCTAATGCCTCAGGGGCACATTGATTGATGGCCTTGCCTATGTCCCAATCGTAGAGGCAACGTAGTTTGACTATGTCTATGACTGACTTAACATGACCGACTTGACATGATTGACTTGACATGATGGACTAGACATGATGGACTTGACATGATTGACTTGACTCTGTTTTTGGGATTTTTTGATATTTTTGGATTTTCGGAGTTTTCTAATGTTTTTGGATTTTTCAAGACATTTTTGATGGTGTGACATTATGTACAAGGTGTTAGGGCATTGAACAAGGATTTACCCCTAGTCGGGAAGATGTTTGGAAAATGGAGTGGATAATGCGATAGAATGGACGCTTAGATGTCAATCGTTCCCAAATGATGGAATAGGACAACCATTTATTATGAGTGATGGTGAAAAAGTCTGATTAGAATGATGGTAGACAAAAGAGCGAGCTTGACTACACATGGTGCTTGTTTGCCAGGTTTTCACCATGGTACTTATCTATAGCGCCACCGAAGCGGTTTTCACTAGTGGACGGATTTATTTCTCTTTACTTTTTTGATTTTCTCAATTTTTTTGGTGTTACAAAGATGCCTGTTTGCCAGGTTTTCATCAAGGTAACCATTTTTTTGTTTTTCATTTTTTTTGTATTTTTCTAGATTAAGACACAGATTCTCAGAGACTAAGCATAGATCGTTTTTAGATGTAGACCGTTTATAGGGGACAAAAGCGGCTCTCCTTCAGGAGTAGAGAGTTGGTACGCTCTTGATCCAAAGGATTTTGTGACAATGTACAACCCCAACCAGTTAGGCTCAAACTTACCTGGTTTCTCTCTTTCAGCTTGGTTCTTAGGATTCTCCATTAATACCAGGTCACCAATGTGAAAGTGTCTATTGAGAACCTTCCTATTGTAACTACGACGAAGACGATTCTGATATGCTTATAAATGATCTAATGCTTTCTGTCTTCGCTCATCCAGCAATTCTAGCTCTTGTAACCTAGAGACACAGTATTCTTCATCGTCGATATGACCCTTCAAGGATACCCGTAGAGAAGGTATTTCGACCTCAATAGGTAAGATAGCTTCGGACCCGAATACGAGGGAATATGGAGTGGCGCCGGTGGGAGTACGAATGCTTGTGTGGTAAGCCCATAAGGCAGGATTAAGTTGTAGGTGCCAGTCACGACCAGCGTCATTGATAGTCTTCTTAATGATTCTAACAATTGTCTTATTCGATGCCTCAATTTGGCCATTACCTTGTGGGTAATATGGGGTGGAGAAATGGTGTTTGATGTGGAATTCTTCACACAAATGGTGTACTTCTTGGTTCTTGAATGGGCGGCCATTGTCTGTGATTATGGATCGAGGTACACCATATTGACAAATGATATAGTTTAAAATAAACTTAGAAATTTGTGTGCCGGTTATGTATGTCATGGGAATAGCTTCAATCCATTTGGTGAAGTATTCGGTGGCGGTGATGATGAATTTATGGCCATTGGAGGATGGAGGGTATATCTTACCTATGAGGTCAAGTCCCCATTGGGTGAAGGGCCATGGTGAAGTAATTGGATGAAGTTCCTGCATTGGCGCTCTTATCAAGTCTCCATGTATTTGACATTGTCTACATTTCTTTACAAAGACGTATGAGTCTTTCTCCATCGTAGGCCAATAGTAACCTAGTCTCATAATCTTGTGGGCTAGAGTGGAACCACTCAAATGAGATCTGCATATACCCTCGTGCACCACTCACAAAGTTGTTTGTGCTTCTTCAACATCGAGACATCTCATAAGGGCGCTATCTAAGGTGCGTCTATACAGGGTTTCTCCGATGATGGTGTACTTGGCTAACTTTCGGATGAAGGTTTGACGTTGGTTATTGGAAATTCTTGAGGTAGAGTTTGGTCAGTGAGGTAATCGAATATGTCTTTATACCAAGGAGACATAGGACCAACAATGGTACACACCATCATAGTATCAAGGACATCATAAGCGGGGACCAATAGCTGTTCAACCAAAAACTCGAACTTAGGCACATTACTTGGAATATCCAACAAGGAGGCCACGGTTGCCATAGCATCTGCAGCTCTATTCTGGATACGCGGTATTTGTTGAAAAGTTATGTCATTGAAATACTATTTGAAACTATCAGCCATCCTCTTGTAAGGTGCAAGCTTCTCATCCTTAGTCTCGTAATCATCATTCACCTGTCGGATTACCAATTGAGAGTCGCCAAAGACATGTAGGCTCTTAATGTTCCACTGAGCTGCCATTTTTAACCCTGTCACTAAGGCTTCGTATTCTACTATATTGTTGGTACAAGGGAATGCGATCCTGAATGATTTGGGAATGGTATCACCTTGAGGTGTGACAAATAAGATACCCGCTCCTGAACCATGATTTGTATGTGACCCATCAAAGTAGAGTTTCCATTCAGTTTTAATGTCAAGGTTGAAGAGGAATTCATTTGGAAAGTCTGCCACCAATGGATGGTCTGCCTTTATAGGTGCATTAGCTAGTTGATCTGCAATTTCCTATCATTTTATAGCCTTCCTTTCGACATACTGAATGTCATACTCACTAAGTATCATAACCCATTTAGCCAATCGACCTGTTAAAGCTGCCTTACTTAGGAGGTATTTAAGTGGATCAATTTTTGCAATCAACATTGTTTGTCGATTGAGCATATAGTGCCGAAGTTTTTGGGTAGCAAAAACTACCGCAAGGCATGCACATTCTATGTTGCTGTAATTCAATTCATAACCCACTAAGGTACGACTGATATAATAGACAACTCTCTCACGACCTTGATCATCATGTTGTGCGAGAAGAGCCCCTAATGCTGACTGAGTTGCTGATATATAGAGTATAAATGGTTTTCCCTCTATAGGTGGCATTAAGACTAGTGGAGTAAGCAAATAGTCCTTGATTTGCTAGAATGCTTCTTGACATGTAGATGTCCACACAAACGGTACTCCTTTCTTGAGTAGATGCTGAAATGGATGTATCTTATCCGCCAGTTGTACTATGAAATGCCTAATTGACTGTAATCTTCCTTGTAGAGTTCTGAGTTGGCCAATGCTAGTTGGAGGAGGCATTGCTATGATAGCTCTTACCTTCTTTGGATCCACTTCAATGCCTCTTCAAGAGATGATATAACCTAACAGTTTTCCTGATTTCACCTCAAAGGCACACTTTTTCGGATTTAGCCTGACATTATAATTCTCTAGCCTTTGGAATATCTTGTTTAAGACTTTCAAATGATCCTCTCTCGTTTCTGATTTTTCTATAATTTCATCGACATAATCTTCCATAAAAGTATGTACAAAGTCATGGAAAATCGTAGTCATGGCCCGTTGATAGGTGGCTCCTGCATTCTTAAGACCAAATGGTATAACATTCCAACAATATGTGCCCCATGGACACGTGAAAGCCGTTTTGTGTTGGTCTTCAGGTGCTATCTTAATCTGGTTGTATCTAGAGAAACCATCCATGAGGGATAGCATCTCGTATCCTGCCGTAAGGTCTTCTATCATGTCGATATTTGGCAAAGGAAAGTCATGTTTAGGACATGCCTTGTTGATGTCTCTAAAGTCAGTGCAAATGCAGATGCCCCCTATTGGATTAGTCACTGGTACAAGATTTGATATCCAATCTGCATAGTCTATTGTCCTTATGAACCCTTCATCCAAGAGTTTCTTAAGTTCTATCTTAACTAATAGAGCAATTTGTGGATGCATTTTCCTCAACTTCTGTTTGACTGGTTTAATACTTGGCTGTAGTGGTAAATGATGCAATATTAGGTCTGGATCTAGCCCAAGCATGTCAGCATATGACCATGCAAATTTTATTTGTCTCTTTGTGAAGAAGTCTTTAAACTCATGTTTTTCTGTCTCTGTTAAAGAAGCTGCAAAATATACCTTTCGAGGATTCTCTTCTGTACCTATGTTGACTTCAACAAATTCTTCTACTAGCATTGGTGACCTTTCCTATTCAAAGGGGAGAATATTTAAACCTCTATCCTTGGGTGCCTCAGAGAGGTTTTCGCCCTCAGATACGTCCTTTCTTTTGAATTTTTCATCGTCCAAAGGCGCCTTTCGGTTTTCACCTAGGGATTCATCATTTTTATTTTCATTGTCTTTTTTCTTTTGATTCTCATTTTTGCGACTAGAGGTGTAAATAGACTCCCCAAAATATGCTTTATCGTCCAAGTCTATGGTAAAACCTGCCTTATGATCCGCTCTTGGTATACCTTCTCTAAGTCCCATGAACTCAACAATTGCTTCATCGTTCTCGAATGTATCTATGATAGGTGTACCTTGTTGATCCTAGTCGATAAGTTCGGGATAGATAAGGGGCATGTCATCATCAAAGTTCCTAAAGGTAGCTGTGGACAAGGTGAGTATAGAATGATTGACATGGTCACAAAAGTTTTGGACCAAATCCTTCTTGTTCTTTCTCCTAGGGGTAGGGATGCTCTGATGTGGGACTATAGTGAGGTCGGTTCATCAAAAGATGGCTGTTTAGGTGCCCAAGATGAAGGATCAAGGGTTTCCCAATAATAGTTCTCATGCCATTCTGCCTTTGACAAGTGTTTCTTAGGACGAGGACTAGATTGTTTTGGTACAGGTTTCACGTTGAGGTCCAATTCGCCAAATAGGGCATCGATATTCATGGTGCTAGTAGATGAAAGGGATTCCCATTCATCATCGCTAGAGTAAGGGGATTCATCATAAATTGGAGGTTTGTCGTAGATTGGGGGTTTGTCAAAAACTGGGGGTAGTGGTTCATGAGATGTCTCGATGCCAACATATTCACTCACTTCCTCTTGAAACAATGACGAATTACTAGGAAACCCAACTCTAAGCGGTTGACACCCTAGCCCTAGATATTTCGGTCGTGGGTAGACAGTAATCGGTTCTGTCCTTCCATTTTGATAGAGTCCTAACCCGCTGTGTCCATCATAGCCTTCCTTTTGCATTATTTTAAATCCTTTTCCATACCGGTCCTTGGCTATTTGAATAGACGGGGAGGGGTATTCATGTTCTTCTTGATATAAATAGGAATTACCTTGATCCACAACTTCGTCACTTAACTCTCCCCATTTGGTTAATGTCGTTGTAGGGGGAACATGAAATGTGATGATTGATTGTCTTCTATCTGCCATGGGTAGGCCATATGCCTTAGGTGGAATCAGTTTAGTAACACAGTATGTGGCCTTTCTATGATATTCGCCACAACCCTTGTCTTGGATCTCGAGTTTAGGAGTGGATGATGGTGGTTGGAATGAAATGGACTTAGTGAGATGTGATGGGTCAATGTATTGGGATAGAATGGATGATGAGGCATCTTGGTTAGTGGGTACTTGTCATGGTGGAAGGTCCCTTAGGCTTGTACAATATTGGAAGGGATTTGGATCATCATCAATAGTGATCTCAGTGCCATTATAGGGGAACTTGAGTCATTGATGGTATGTTGAAGGGACGACTCTCATTGCGTGTATCCAAGGTCTACCTAACAACAAATTGTATGGAAGGGTGAGATCCAAGACTTGGAAGCTGGTGTTCAAGATAGTTGGGCCAATTCTAATAGGGAGCGTTACAACTCCTTTGGATGACCTTTCTTCATCATCATAAGCCTTAATGACTATACTTTTGAAAGTGTCTACCCAGTCTTCTGAGAATCCTAATGCCTTAACCAATTTAAGGGTACATAGGTTCAAACCTGCTCCTCTGTCTACCAAGACTCGTCAGACTTTGTTTTGATGGACTAAGACTTCAAGATGTAAGGGGTCATTATGATCTGACTTTTTAGTTGAGTAGTCTTGTTGAGAAAATGTTGCATGGTGCGAGTTGGTCAAATATCCCACCATTTCTGTGAAACGATTGACATCTAAGTCTGTAGGAACATTTGTGTTCTGTAGAGCTTTGTCAAGAATGGATCGATGCTGAGGTGATAAGGTCAAAAATTCCAAGATAGATATTTGGGTGGGGTTTTTACTCAATTGATCAAGAAGGTTGTACTTGAACTTGGAAGCTTGAGTAGATGGCTCTAAAGAAGGACCAAGAATAATAATCTTAGTTCTGTGTGTGTTCACATTACATTCTGGATGCTTCTTAATGGTGAAGGTATTGACATTCTCGTTTGCGGCTCGAAGGTGGTTTATGGTATTTCCTTTACCATAGTCATAGTTGGTATTGTTATAGTTGGCCGATGGATTATTCGGGGGTCCCAAACTGGAGGCTTTTCCTTTTGTGTGGTCATGTAATGGGTCCGTGAAGACCTTATGATCATTGTTCTTAGTGTTTTTCTGCCCACCAACCTCTATGATTCCGTTTTCAACAAAGTCTTGTATGATGTTCTTGAGTTGACGACATTGTTGGAGGTTGTGTCCTTTGGTTCGATGATAGTCACAAAAAGAGTTATCGTCCCACCATGAAGGTTTGAACTGTCCAGGATCATACTCTCTTGGTTCCAAAGGTTTGATGAGATTATGCTTAATCAATTCTTTGAAGATAGTCTCGATTGGTTGTCCCAAAGGTGTAAATTCACGTGTAGGAAATCTCCTTTGTTGTGGTCTTTGTTGTTGTGAATTTTGGACATAGTTAGCTTTTTGATCTGGATGGTTCATTGTGTCTTGATTGGGATTGTAACCCCTAAGGGTGATAACTGGTCTTGTATGTAT
Source organism: Sequoiadendron giganteum (assembly GCA_007115665.2). Lineage (NCBI taxonomy): Eukaryota > Viridiplantae > Streptophyta > Pinopsida > Cupressales > Cupressaceae > Sequoiadendron > Sequoiadendron giganteum. The sequence goes on from CM021103.1 coordinate 309,353,418, forward strand.
GTGTTTAGCATCAACAATGCCATTATTTGTAACATTCTTGTTCCTAGACCATAATTTATTTCTATCATTTGGCGCATTTTGATGTTGGACAACCTGATTCCTGCTTGGTACTTTCATTTCTCCTTTGTCTATAAGGCCTTTCTCAAGGATGATTCCCTTTTGTACCAATTCTAAGAATGAATTACAACAATGTACCCTTAGATCACTTCGCAATTTAGGGTTGATGTTCTCTAGGAATATTGTGACCTTTTGTTTTTCTGGTATTTCAACTGGACACCTACTAGCCATACTTCGCCATCTTTGGAAGAAAGTGGTGAAATTTTTGCCATCTTCTTGTGTCGTGTGGCACAAGGTTGCAATTGTTACCTCATTGTCTATGTTAAAGGCAAAATGTTCGATAAACTTCTCAGCTAATTTTCCCTAAGATCGTATACCATATGGTAAGTTAGAGAACCATTCCAGTCCTATCCCGACAAGGGTTCGTGGAAATAGTCTCATCAAGTATGTGGGGTCGTACGATATGTCCATGCATGCTGTTGAGAACTCTCTAATGTGTTCTATAGGATTCTTTTTCCCATTATACTTAGGCAAAACTGGTATGTTGTATCCATAGGGGAAAGGTGTCTTATAGAGTGCTTTATCAAATGGACATGGACATAGGTCTTGTGTTGAGATAGTTCATTTTCCGGACATAGACATGTTGTCCATTTGCTGTTGAAGAGCTTGCATTTTGTTTTGAAGGACATCAACTTGTGTCAAAGACATGGTGTTCGTGTTATTTGGATCAATGTAGGTGTTCTAATATGCCATGTTTTGTGATGGGTTATGATTGGGTGAGGGAATATATCCTGTGAAAATGTTCTGATTTGGGATAGGGATATTTCCTGTTTGAATGGTTTGAGTTGGTATCGGAATGCTTCCTGTCTGAATTGTCTGATTTGGTATAGGTATATTCCCGCCAACTTTGGTTCTTTTACCAGTCGTGTTGGTGCCAAAGGGGTTGGGGGAAGTTGCTCCCGTAGTGAATTGTAAACCTTGTGTTATGTTAAAAGGAGTTGTGTTTACAATTGACGATGTTTGTGTTGGTATCCCTGTTGGTATCGCTGCGGTTATTTGGGGAATAGAGATAGTTGATGTCGCAGTTTGTGTTGGTTGAGTTGACTGTGTTTGCAAGGTACGAATATCAAATCCTATGGGTATTTTAGCACCATCTACTAACAATTTTGCTAGATAGCGTTGAGGATCATTTAGCAAACATTCATCCATAAAGGATGCGAATTCGGGATCTTGAACTGCTGCATCTATGTCTTCTATGTAAATCTGACCATGCGTGTCTCTAGTGACATGTTTTTCTAGCAAAGGCTGGTGTGGTTGTTTACTTCCTGATGGTTGGTTTTCGAATGGATTGATGAATTCGTTGGGGTTTGTCATTGCTTTGTGTTTCTTTTGGGATCTTGTTTTGACCATGAAATATATTGCTCAAAATGGGGAATGCAAACTATGTCTAAAACTGATATGACCTATGTCTATGTTTTTGGATTTTTTTTTTTGACACTAAATGACGTTGCTAAAATGGTTCTAAAAAGACGTATACTAAGATGACGTGTGACAGGACGAAAAATATGCAATATGCGAGTAGATTATGATGATAAATGAGTCTAAGACAAATATACCCTACCACCTAATGGAATAAATGCATGCAAAGACTTCTTTGTGACCAAGGAACCTGATTGTATGACAAGGACAGTAACTAAGATCTTTACTGTAGCTAAGACGGATATGACATCTAATGATGGTAACTAAGACGTATATGACACCTACTGATGCAAGGTTTTGAGAAAAATTTTCAGTTTCTAATCCAAGGTTGATCCTAGACCTAAAGAAAAAAGTGACAACGATGTTTTCAGACTCAGCTTGTGATTTTTGATGTTTTCTGTTGACAGGCAAATGCAGTTCACAATATAGTTGCGGTTCAAGATTTCACAGATGCGTTTTTTTGATAGTGTATGCAATTTTCCTAACAGTTGTGGTTTTTCCTCTAACAATTATGGTTTACTAAGACACATGCGGTGCAAAAACTGACAGATGTGGTTTACCAGGACACATGCGGTTTTAAAACTGACAGATACGACTTGCATGCACACATGCGACTCAGGATGTGACAGTTGCGACTCGTGATATGCAGACTCAAAAGTGAAATTTTTGATAGCCAGATGCGATGTTTCCCCTAACAGATGCGACTCTCTATGACACATGCGGAAATTAAACTGACAATTGCGACTCTATTTTTTGACTGTTGAATTTTTCCCGAAAGTTGAAATTTTCTCGAAAGTTATTGACTGAATTTGTTGGTTTGATCAAGATTTTGACGAATACAGCAAACAAAAAACACAAAAATCAATTTTGCGATGGGAGGACAGTTTAAGACTCGAAAACAATTACAACCTAGGATTTTTGGACATTATTTGCTGAATTCTTACTTAGATTTCTCCAGCTACGCCCATTCAAGGCGGATGACTAGTAGCTTGACCCCACTGGCTCCCCTCCACGACACTCACTTATACGGGGCAACCAAGCTACTATACCCATGAAACTCCCATGGCATACATGTCACCTCAACACAAGAACCATAAATTTTGTAAGACGGCTTCTCAGGTTATACACCTGTTGCGCCAGCAAATAGATAGGATTTTGGCAACTCTATAACAAGGTTTTTAATAAGGGCATTATGTGCATGGGACACTATCCAACGTCGGCGAGAGTCCATTTCTGTCCATCTCGTCGGAATAGTGTGCGTGATTCGTGGGGTTTCCCCAAGAATCCTCTTTTATATATCGGTTGGAAGTCGCTTGGCTTTAGCGTGCTACCAGTCTGAGTCGTCTTGGGGTGAGTACTTTTACCCACCAAGACAGGCCCAAGTTCTAGAGTCAGCAACCGTTTCTCTTACACCCAGGATCGCATGACTGCGCAAGGGGAGAGGATACTTTGGTGTATTGAATTGTAAGGGTTACAAAAATGTGCAAAGCACCAGACAAAGAAGACAGTGCTTCTTTTTAATCCAAATGATAATTTTCTATCTATCAAACAAAAAATTTATTTTAGGCTCCACGATAATTGTCTATCTACCAAAGAAAACTTGCTAAATAAATAAACACATAGGCACTAGGTCTTGTATGCAAATTTATCAGTAGTTTATGGTTTTTAGCTTTCGTCCTGCAGAAAATCGTCTTATGTTTTTAAATGTCTTCAAAGCTTCATCCTGCAAACACTATGTTATTCCCCCTTAACACAACTGACACAAATATTAGCGAAAAACCCAAACAAGCTAATAAAAATGAAAAGTGAAAATATGGATGCACGAAAATCGATAAAAAAGTGAAAAAATGTTACCAGCCAGATGCGGCTTTTGGAGCCATAGATGTGGTTCGACTGTTGACAGGCGAATGCGGTTCACGAATTTGTTTACAGGCAGATGCGGTTCGTGACTTCACAGATGCGGTTTCCTATGGCAGATGCATCGCTGTTTTTGACATATGCGGTTCGCTAATATAGATGCGTCGTTTCCCTTAACAAATGCGGTGCGTTGTACAAAAAATCTGCAAAAACCAGAAAATAGCAAATGGAAAAATGGAAAAACGAAAAAAAGATGCGCGGATTTTGAAGCGTGTTCACGTTGGGTTCACCAAATGTAACATTAGAATAAATATGTGATAAGATCTACAGCTAGAACGAATAATTGTCGATCCTAATCTAAATCAAAACTAATCTAAAAATCAAATAATAAAGAACGAATATGAAAGCATGATAAAAACTAAATAAACTGAATTGATCTCACCGAATATGCATTCATCCCTTCGAATTATCTCCATTGCTCTTCTCCATTTTTCCTTTTTAGTATTCTTGCCCTTAGATTTTTGTGTTTAAATGCAAGTATAGCTTTGTCGAGTGTCTAAGCAAAATATCGAAGATTTTTTCTTCTTAAAAATGTATAATGATTTTGGGAGAGGAATAATGATTATGACAGGCCATTTTATAGATTTTGGGTTTTCGAACGATCAGCTCAGATTGAAAGAGAGATCGATGAACGAGATTGATGAATGCCATGCGATGTGAGTTGTGTCTCAGATAGAACATGAGTTAGAACATGAGTCAGGAAAGACTAAAGATAGAGACTAAGTTAGAACATGAGTTAGAACACGAGTTCAAGATCTTAATCTCCAAAAATAGACTTTGTATGCAAAAGTCAAAGTTAGAAGTTGAAGAATAATGCATTCGAATGCGAACTTGAGTTAATTAATTAAATAAAGATATTTAATTAATAAAAGCATTCATGCATATGAGTTAGAACTAGTTAATCGACTAGTTGTGACGGAGAGTCTTCTCACAGAGATTTGAATTCAGAGATAACTGGAGAACTAAAAATAGATCTCGAGTCAGAAGGTGAGTGGACGATTAGATAACTGGTTGATAGAGGAATATGACATAAATAAATAAATATGAATTTAATTCAACATTTGAAAAATAAGAGATTTTAATTAAAAAAATAAAGATAATTTATTTAATTCACTTTTGAAGAGGATTAAATGAATAATTAAATAATAAATATTTAATTATAGATAAAGGGGGTTAAATGAATAATTAAATAAAGATATTTAATTATAGTTGAAATATGATAAAGGGGGTAATTAAATAATAAATTATTTAATTGATAGATAAAGGGGGAATTAATTAGTTAGTGACATAATTAAATAAATATGATTTATTTAATTAATCAAGGTTGAATAAAGGTCATTTATGAATTAGTGAATTAATTAAAAAGGGTATTTAATTAATAAAGGAAATATGTGTTAGAAAAGTTAATTAAATAATTAACATTATTTAATCATGACCATGGATAATAGAGAATTATGTCGAATATGTACTCACAGACCTAGACCAATTTTCGGTATCTACACTATCTTTTCTCCCTTCTTCAACATCTTTGATATTGGGCGGACAATCTCAACAAAGTTTGTGACAAATATTCTTAGAAAATTTATCTGTCCAAAGAAATATTGGATGCCTTTTACATTTCTTGGCTACGTAATTCTATCAATAGTAGTCGCTCTTTTAGGATCAATCTGCACTCCATCTTTTGAAACAAGATGCCCCAACAATTTTCCTTCTTTTACCCTGAAGGCACACTTCCTAGGATTTAAAGATATCCCATATTCCAGAGCTCTGATAAAAAAAATCTCTAAATGAGGACAATGATCCTCCTCACTTTTTCTATGGGCAGTAAGATCATCTTGGTAAATGGCAACGAACAGATCAATAAAATCAACAAAGGCTAGATCCATAGCCCTCTGAAAAGTTGCTCCAACATTTATTAATCCAAGTGGAATTCTTACATACACATATGTCCCCCATGGTGTGGTGAATACAGTATTGAATTGCTCAAACTCTTTAACCATTATTTGGTTGTACCCAGAGAATCCATCCATCATAGATAATAGTTCACATCTTGTAACATTTTGCAACATAGCTTCCATATTAGGTAATGGGTAATTATCCTTTAAAGAAGCAATATTCAATTTTCTAAAATCAACACATAACTTGATATCTCCATTTTTATTTCTAATAGGTACCAATTTAGAGAGCCAAGATGAGTGCCTAATTGGTTTGATGATTCCTGCCCCCCTTAGCTTAGCAAGTTCTTCCTGCATTTTGGGTTGCAGAGTAGGGTTAATCGGTCTCTGTTTTTGTCTGAAAGGCTTCATATCAGGTTTCAATGGGATCTCATGTTGGAATAAGTCCTCCCTATATGCTTTAAGGTCTTCATATGACCAAGCAAAAACATGTTTATATTTCCTAAGCAGGGTAATCAACATGCTTCTAACATGTGGTTTCATTTTCCTTCCAATATAAACCTTTTTAGGAGCACCTTTTGTTCCTAAGTTTATTTCTTCTAGGTCCTCCTTATGAGAGGAAACTTGCTTAGTATTCGACATATTCGGGCCATAAAAAACTCTTTCAAGTGGAACTAAACCTCAAGGAGGGGTATTTGTTTTGAGCTGAATCACCTCATTTCCAAACAGGGTTTCCTTCCCATCAATTTATGTTACAAACGAGCCAAAATCAATTTCTTGGCTTTCATACTGATCCACACAATGCAAGAACTTCAATATGTCTATGTCATCATCAAACATTTGCCAGTTACAAATATTATCAGGTATTGTAGGCCTGGTTTGTACTTCTATTTATGAGATGCTACCAAAAGTGACATCATCCAGTTTGACGACTATGTTTGCTAACAAGGCATATTTAGCATTTTGACCTCTTTCAATCCATTCTATACCAAAAGCACTAAATATTTCAATAGTATCCCATATTGCGTTTCTATATTGCCTAAGTCTTTTATCTTTAGCTGCAAAGCGAGATCTAATTTGAGAAACAACTAATGCAAAATCTCCCAAATTTTTTAATTCTTTAATACCATGCTTTGAAGCTATCTTCAGACCAAGTATGAGAGCTTCATACTCAACAACATTGTTGGTACAATAAAATTGCAATAGGAAAGAATATTTAATTGTTTTACCTTGTGAGGAAGTAAAGAAAATTCCTACTCTTGAGCCATCTTTGGAACAAGCTCCATCAAAATGCATTATCCATAAATCACCTTCTGATGATATCTTTAGTATCTCTTTATTAATAGGTGCTGATTGGATCTCTTCTTTTGTTCTATCTTCCTCAACTCAGAAGTTTTCTAGATTAGTTTCCACAAAGTTAATTCTAATAGATTCTGGCGATTCTTCCACATTTTCAATCATGTGAGGGGCTCTTTTCTCCCTATCTACCTTAACATCTTTCTGTTCAATAGAAAATGTAGCAAAAGAAAAATCACATTTTTATACTCCCACCCATTGAAGCACTCCAAGGCCGAAATAACAACATGCCATAAGTAGGTGGAATATCCACCACTGTAACACTCATGTGTAGCTCTTTCTTAGGAAACATTGTTAGTCTATATGGAACATTATTTATAATACCTATAACAGGTACTTCCCGAGAATCCATTGAATAACACTTACCATATATGTTGTCCACTTTTAGTCCCATTGCATGCATTATCTTTACTGGCATCACATTGTTAGATGCTCCTGAATCGATCATGCAATTTCTTAACATTTTCCCATCAATAATTAGACTTAAGAAAAAAATATTGACATGGTTGGGATTAGAAGTAATAGTGGTACCTAAGTATATTTGGGGACTTTTTGTGATATTTTCTTCCACACTTTTTTGCTTTTCTTGACCCTCTTTTGATTTTACTTGATTAGAAACCACTTTAATTTTTCCACTTGTAGGAATACTGTTTATAAGTGCAATAGTCTTATCCTTATGTTCATCTATACACATCATTTCTAAGAAAGGAACAATAACCCTAACTTGTGAAAGTACTTGGAACATATCTATTGAAGTGTACTTTGGTAATTCAGGAAAATTTATGTTTTCAAAAATTACCTTTTCTTTTCTTTTGGGAGTTTCATCATTAGAAGAGTGCTGATTGTTGTCTTTGATGTTTTGGGATACAACTTCATTCTTTGTCTTAGTCGTATCAAATTTCTTTGCCCATATCTGGGGCTCCCTTATTTCTTTAGGCTTTGAAATGACATTCTTAGCCTCTAAGTTGATATTTGTTCCAATTACATCTTTTTCTTTTATGAACAGGCTACAAGGATTACCTGAATCACCTAGAACAATTTTGTTTCTTAATTGTATGTTATTCCTTGCCTTGCAACTAAGGCAATAATTTTATTTCCAATTTATTCATCTGAAGGTCTTCTCAAAATAGTATTATCCACTTTCAATTCATTCACAAAATAATCATCATTGTCTTCTTCATTTGGAAACACTTGTGGATGGTGTACCTCATTGTGTTGTCTTTGAACATCAACATCCAAGCCACAAGGCTCATCATCTATGGTATAATAATCATAGGCTAGATCAACTGGTCCTAATAATACATTTGTCATTGTATCTTGATCCTGGGGAGACTGAGCATCTCCCTGATCATCCTAAGATTCTACCATATTTTGTGCTACTGCACACTGTTGTGAAGAATGGGGAATTCCACATACTTCACACCAAGGTAAATTTTCTGTGGCATTCAGAGAATTCTTCTGTAAAGGATCAGGCATAAGTTGATTGTTTCTCTGGTTTCCTTACAAAGGTTTTCCATTATTCCAGTTGGTATTATAGGGATAATCCTATAGCCCGAGAGGCCTATCATTTCTTTGAAAATGAGGCTTGCCATTTTTTGCTTGTTTCTGCAATAGGGTAAGGACCTGATCTATTTTTAATCAGCAATAGTAGGTTTACCAAAATTTTCAGTCTGATTCTTGGTGCCTTTAAAAGTTTTAGGATCTTCTCTTCTCCCCACTTTACCAGAAGCTCTTCTATTATTTTCAATGTTCACCACCATCTTATATGCTTGCCTCAAATTTTGAGGATCTTTATCTCTTAATAAATAACACATTTTAGCATCACAAGCATTACAATATAAAACTAATCATGCACTCTCATTAGGCCTCAAATATGCAGGAACTCTTGTCATAGCCTTTTGGAAATGAGCATTAAACTTAGTAACCAATTAATTATGCCCCTTGGTAATGTTATTGAAATCATTTAATATAAATATGAGGTTTGTCTGATCCCCGTATTGTTCCCTGAAAAATATGCAAAAGGCATCTATGGAGTCAATACTAGCATCAGGTAACCCCCTATACCAATCCCTAGCATCTTCAACTAATGATTGCATAAAGTATTTCATTGCTACATCATCATACCATATTTCAAAGTCTTCAACAAAGCCTTGAAATTTTTTCAAATGGTCTTCCCCACTAAAATCATTATTACCAGTGAATTTTGGGAGATATTTTCATGCATTATCTGGGACTGGATTAGGATATCCTCGAATATTACCAAAACACAATTTTTTGTATCTGTCAATTTGGGGTGCTTCTCCACCACATCCACTTCTGGGGGTGCTTTGTTGCTAAATATCCTTCTTATCATCCACCTTTTTATCCTTTTCACCACTACCTTGTTGTTTATTCTTACCAGTGCTTCCCATTTCATCCTCAGAGTAAGAGTTGAAGTTTTTATGACCACCTCCACCTCCACCTCCACCACCTTGGTTACCACCACCCCCACCTTTAGGAATTTTCTTCTCATATTTCTTTCTCAATGACTCATTCTCGCTCTTTCCTGAACTAGAAGCTTGGGGAGTAGGTATAGATATCTTTAAGAAATCTATCTTTCTTGCCATCTCGGTATTAGCAACTTCTATTTTTGCTTTTCTCATATCAACCTGCAACTAATCATTTATTAGTTACAATCTTAGGAGTTCAAGATTTTGAGGAAAATCCGATGGTCTAGGATTAGCTTCATTATTTGTTTCATCACTAGTATTAAGATGGCTTCTATAATTTGAAAAAATTGTAGGCACTTTTCTGAGGTTGATCAGCATGAGCTTTCCCATGGTCTACAAAGGTTGTCTTCTTGGATCCAACAAATAGATTTGAAGTTTTGGTAGCTGATATAGAAGGGGTATATGTGGGAGTAACAAAAGTTCCAATAGAGACTGTTTCTTTAGAGAATTCTCGAGCCCTATCTATAGTCGCCTTAGCCACCCTTTCCTCAAAGGTTTTTCTCTTAGCTGATTCTTCCCTCATGTTTTCAACTTTCTTTTTCTAGGCATTCCTTTCGGACTGCTTAGCCTGGAATCTCTCTAGATTCTCTCTTCTTATTTTGTCCCTATTATCCTCTGCCTCCTGCAACCTATTTTCTTCTTCAATTAAGGTTTGCATACCCTTGTCTATATTCATTTCATTCTCAAGGATATCTCCTACCTCACTTGGAGCTGGAGTATAGTAAGGTTGCTTTGCTTGATCTTCATCTTGAAGCAAAGGCGTTTCCTCATTCAAAGAGGTCCCTTGTGGTTTAAAATTTTGTCTAGTAAAAATGGACATAGTACCCGATGTTGTAGCTTTTGGGAACTGCTTATCCTGTTCCCAGAATCCCCATCGCTCCTCCTCTTTGGACATATCAGCTTCAACTTCTCGAGCCATTTCAAAAGGAAAACTACCATGATCCATTTGAGACACAATAGCTTCTGAGGAATCTCCACTAATAAAATCACTATTCATTTCGACATTTAAATTAGGAGAAGAGACGATAGGAGATTGAACAAACATACTTGGGGTATCATTTATTTTTACCCATTTCTTGTCCTGTCCTGGTTCGAGCTCTAGCATTGGCTCCGGGTTCCTTTTTGCATACTTTCTAGTCTTCTTCATGGTCTTTGGTGTACGAGAACTCTCCTTTGTACGTTGCTATTTGTATTTTGTATGAATAGTTGTGTTCGAGATATCAGAGTCACCACCCAAAATATTGGGAATTATGAAGTGATTGCACTTTGTTTTTGTGCTCATGAATTTGGACAAGAGTTTGAACATTACCCAGCACATTGACACAGAACTTAGGAAAACTAGACGCATACACCGAATATGAAAAATTAGGCACACAATTTAAACAAAGTATATTATAACAAATGACTCTGACAAAACCAATTTTGCACTAGAGACCTTTCATTCGATAGTTCCCTAGTGGAGTTGCCATTCTGTTGGTGTTTTTTATTGCAACCCACACGTATTTCCTAGAAGCTCCTATGAATTTGCCACATTCAATAATAAAAGTCTAGGAAAAGTATGGCCAGCTTAATGAGAATAGAAATAAGGCTAATTCTCCTACACTTCGGACTCTCTAAAATCTAGGAGGGTATTCTCTTAAAATGTGCTCTTAACATACAACATATAAACGATTCATTTGCACACAGGTAAGCAACAAATAGATTCTCAATTATTATTAAAGGATGAAATCCTTCAAGAAATTGGCTATTCCTTGAAAAGACCCAAGTCCCATTAAAAGAGAATCATAAACTCAACTTAAAGTAAATTGATAGTGAGTAAAATATCCCGAGGCCATAACACAAAACATGCAAGAATAAAACGTGATCAGAATTCCAGTGCCATATCCCAACGCATAGAGTCAAAAGAGAAAATTGAACTATAGGGTAAATTTCATCTTGAACACTTATGATCTATTATGAATTGGATTAAAATCCATACATCTATACTTGAGTTTATTACTTCTTTATGAATCCTATTTGTAATATTGCATGAACTTACTGGTTAGCTGAAGCATTTAACTGATCCTTTGAAGTAGAGCTATAGTTAAACATAATTAGCAGTAAAGAACAAACGAAGATCAATGAAAATCATCTTGGATCAATATTTCATTAATAATCCATGTAACATAGCATAATAGGAGAGAAAATAAACTCCAAATATTCATGAGCTTGATACAAACATGCTCAAGAACCCCATGATTAACTAAGTTCTCCAATTTTGACACAAAACTCTAAAACCTAGACTTACAATTCATTCTCTTTGTATCACTGGACTCTTACTTCTCATATTTTAGATATTTCAGTAGAGCTCTCTTTCAGCCTAGAATTCCCTTTTATAAAACAAGGGAGCCAACAAGCTTCAGGCCGGAGAGTACACATGTCCATTTGTAATTAGACCGCTAACTCCTAATTCAGTTATAATTCTATTATGCAAGTGAAGAGCATAAGACAAGAATCATCATTAGTTGATATGAAGGAAATAAAATATCGTTCCAAAGGCCGCTCCCTTTACATCGAATGCATGCTTAACCATTATAGTAATAAATCGACCTCAACACCCTGTACTTGAAGTCAAAAGGAGAATGCAATTTTAAAATATAATATCTAAGGCCAGACCTATATTATACATGACCAAGTTGCAATTCTCGATAATAATATTCATAATTCCAGTTCATCAATGAACACATTTTTCCATAATTCAAACTCCTCCTCGGAAGGCCACTAGAAAACCACAACCTGATCAACCTTGTTTCGATAGGAAGCATACTTCACCATTATCGATGTGGCCTTTTTATCAAAGTTCTCTAAGAAACTAATAATAAAAGAGAACTTTTCCAATGTATTCTCTAGCATGCGAATGTCAACATTTTTTCATATCTCATGTGTTTGAGACATCATTATATTGTTCATCTGATCCTCCCAAACTTGTAGGGGTTTTACTTCATCCCAACTATGCAAAATATGCAGAAATGGGGTCAAGTCCTTTTCATCATGTACATCTTTTAACAATTTAATCTTGGTATCCATAGGGAGGACAAATCCCTGAAACTTCTGCTCAACAATTCCTTTGAACAATTGATATGTTGCTATAACAGTAGGATATTTATCCCCATGCTATTTTGCCCCTATTGCCATGAATTTCAAATTCTCCATTCTAGGGCTCTATTGGTTTAGCAATTGGATGGCCAATTATTTATCCCTTGGAAACATTTTTAGTGCTTGGAACATTAGGACATAATTTGCATGAACACTGTTTAGCTTACTCTGGACCCTTCTGTTTAAATGTTTCAAAATAGTGTCCACTATTACTGAATTGCTTCTCCCTGTTGCATCCTGGATTTGCTTTACCATCTCCTTATACTCTTCAACCCGGTGAATCAATTTCTCCCTAGAGAGTCCCCCTCTAGGGCTAGTAGCCCTCTCAATTTCAATAGGAACTTATCCCATATTATATGGAACAATAGCCAAAGACTGTGCTTGTGTAGAAGGTTGAGACTGCTCTACTGGTGGGTCGGAGATAGTGTGGCTAGAACTAGCTTGCTTTTGAGACCTCATGGTATCTATTTGTTGCTTCAATAAAGCCAATTCAGTTTCCAAATCTGCTACCTTTTGTTGACTCTTATTATATACTCAATAATAATGTCATTATATTGGCCTCTCAGAGTATCCCAGTCCTTAATCAAATCTTCAACGGTTTCCTTGGTGAATTTGGCAAAATTTATGACCATATCGGCAGCTTCTAATGCTGGGGTGTCAAAAATTCTCCTCACAACCAAGTGACCACTAAAGTTAGATGGTTTTGCAACAATTGGTTTTTTAGAGCCAGTGGATAGAGACCAGATTGTCAAAGCATCCCATTCCTCACTAAAGGTTGATCCTTTGAGTTCCAATGTAGCCTCTTCTCAGTAGCAAGAAGTGCCTTATTGGCCCTTCTTATTGTGTCAAACACCACAACATCAACGATATCCCATTCATGAAGTAGCAATACTCCAATTTTTTGTACCAATGCCCGACTCTACTCTGGTGTTATTTCTCTTAATTTGTCTTTTATCTATTCTCCGACCTTAGATTGATTACCTTCTTTGGGAGCTCTAGATGCAGACTTCTCTCATGGGCCACCTTCTCAGCATATAATGCAGTATGTGCTCTCCACAAAAAATATTTCAAAGCACTAGTTTGAATAAAAGAGTCATTCATCATGAACTCTCTGCAAGCTTCTATTCTCAAGTCATCATTACTTGTTATTCCTTTGATTTCATATTTTCCTAACCTCAAAATAACTACCCTTGAACTTGTTGCAGTGTCAACTGGGTCTAATGGCATCTCATGATGCATTTCATTTGGAGTGACAATAATGTCATCATCCTCATCACCATCACAATCATCCATCTTTAATCTTTCAAACTTTCGCCTCTTTGGTGATGGCGCGAAAGCCTCCTCTGAAAAACTCAGAGGAGAATCCAAATCAACAATATTTGACATTGACTACCCTGAAGAAGATGGTGCAATATTTTTAGCAGCATCTTCAACCCGACTTCCCCTTCTAGAAAAAACCTTTATCTTCTTTTGAGGCTGATAAGTAGGCCTCTCCTCTAACCTTACTTCAGGGTACTCCTCGATTGTTTGTGATTTTCCCCTTTCTTCCACAATCCTTTCATCTTTCAAAACCCCAACCAAAATCTCAAAATTTTTAATGACATACATTGCCCTGCTAAACTCATCTTTAGTATTAGGTATGGGATTGAAACCAGGTATTCTCTCCTGCTTAATTTTTACCATTTTAGAGTAGGCAATATATATTGCCTTTCTCTCCTCTTTTAATTCCAAATCAAAAATATTCCTGATGATGTCCTCAGGAAAGTAGAAGTTGTGGACAAAGGTTCCTGTTCGATGTTTTTCCTTCATTTGAGAGATAAAACCGTCAGGATCATGATGCTTGGGGTGCACAGTCCTTAGCCTATAAGGCCCAAGTAATGTATGTAACTCCTTCCATCCTCCCTTTGCTATAACAAAATTGGCAAATGTTGTATATTCAAGGAAGAAAGAACCCTTCTTCTGTTCAACTGGAAAGTGTAGCTCTTGAGCACCTCCCAACTGCCTCATGATCTCCAAGAATCCAATTCTAAGAGGCACCTCCCTTGGTAAAACCCTTGGATTAACATTGGTGCCAAAAATCCTAAAAACTATTGTGTTATGATAGGGGATAATGTCTTCCCAATTGTGCATTATGTTCAATTCAGGTCTCCTGTCCATCGGCCTCAAGAAGTCATGAATTTCTTTTGGAATCCTTGGGGAGTCACGAACCAGAGCCTTCCTCAATTTAGATCCAAAGACATTATGGAAAGTTACATAATCAAACTTATGATCATGCATGTCAAGAATCCTAGTCCAATATTGGATAGGCATTGCAATCTTAACTTCCTTCTTCTTTAACTCCATATCTCTTTCAAAGAGAGCCTGACCCCTATACAAAAACATGTAGATTAATAGGGAAAACCACCTGAATCCAACCCAATTTCTCCCCTCCTTTATAGCCACCATACCCATGTGCATTTTCTTTGCTAGCTAAGAGGCAAAATAATACACCACATTGAAACCCGGGTGCTGGAGATTTATGGCCATGTACATAATATCAGTAGGCAAGGTTGTCTTTAAACTGACTCCAGGAACTTGACATAAAGCACAAACAATCTTCTTGAAATAATTGGAGAAATAGTCCACAGGAAAAGGTTGAGGCTCATTCCTATCAATCATTACCTTCTTTTGATTTTTTCCTCTTCCCGAGATAGCCAGATGAGGTATCAAAAGGGATGTTCTAAACAAACCCTTAGTATTTCTATACTCTTGTCTAAAAACCTCAAGGTTGACAGGAACCATATCTTTACTCTATTCGTGCAACTTGAAAATCTTTGTGATTTATTCTCTGGTTACCTTAATCATCTAAACACCAACATGAGTTCTTACAACTCATGTTATAGGGCCATATCTTGTAGAAATATCCTTTAAAAGTTCTACATCCATGTAGACATTAGGCACCACCAACTTACCCAAGTCTAACCTCCACGGGTTACACAAAGGGACCGACAAATCCTGTTCCCAAACCAATTGGAGAATAATTTCCACCCAATATATGGTAACTCAACATCTCGAATTGCACACTGCTTGTCTATTAGCCCTTCCACATGTAGGGGTCCATAGAACAAAACCTTTCCCTCCTGTTTCTTGTTAGTAGAGGGCTTTAACAAATCAATAACATCTTGGGAGAAAGACCTAGTAGTGGTTTCAAAACCATAACTTCGGGCCTTGGGTGCTATGTATATCAGACAGATGATAACTCGAACTATGGTTTTCTTATTTTCATATGGCAAGCAATTACAATTTTCTCCCTTTAGTCTTAAACAAAAAAATAACTTACGATTCTAGAATCCCGAGCAATTATCTAGACAAGCTCTAAAAGCAAATCTATTCAAACAATTCTTCAAGAATGGAGCGAGAAAAAATCACTAATTGTTCAACAAACAACCATAAAATCTTCTAAAATTACAAGAAATGGCATAGGTGCTACTTATGGTTTCATTCGCAGAACATCCAGGGCAGTGAAATTGAGAAATCACAACAATGGCTTGCTTCACTCTATACCAGGCAATTCTTCCTCAATGTAGAGATACAACACATAAATAGCAATTCACAAATTTTAGCATTTAATTATGCAGGTAGAGTCGAATTCGACCATTACTATTCACTGACGCGAGATAAAATGGCTATAGTACAACACTTATCTATTTTAAATACGAGTCGTTGATCAAAAGCAATGTTGGCCAGGAGAACGGCTTAGATTAAGTGAAAATAGTTTGAAAATGCCACGTCCACTCTCCAATCATCAAATAGATAGGAAATTCACCTAACAGGAACCACATCAGCACGGAATGGGCCCCACCATGGTTGTCCAGAGTACAACATCGACGTTGACACGTCAACAAATCACACACCTTTGAACATTATTGAAGCTGAAGTTTTAATTGCGTGAGGTCAACGAGGGACAACCACGATGCATCGGTAAAGAAACAACTGTCAACATCAACATCCATCATCGGTCAACGAGAAAAACTGGTCCCGTCCATCAAACATGACAGGTGGCAACATCTCACACACCTTGCACCATATTTATGATGTAAGCAGAAACCTTGTGAGGTCTGCAAGGAATGATTAAGATTAATATCACTTCATCCAACGGTCACGCAATCTGCATATACGAAAAAGTTATTCTTAAAGAAGGGGACCGACTAGGTGGACGAGGAAATGAACCTCGAGGTCGAAACGATTATTTAATGGTTAATCTAAACAATTCATCGGCTCGATACTATGGAAATATAATACTGGTATGACACAAAAGATCGAAAGGACGGGTAAAAGGGGTCGGTAAAGTCATGACCAAAAAGGGATAAAAGACCACTTAATTAGCGACTGACCACCATCAATAACAAGTCAACGCTCGAAAAGAAATCCCATGACCAAACCAATAAAACCAAGGACAAAATAAACCTACAAGGAAAAATAGATGAAAGCTCCACCAGATCTATTGACTTGAGTGAATAAAAGTTGGATGGATGAAAAGGCCTGCAAGTTCAAATGAACACATATTTCCTACAAGTGGGTAAATCTAAGCGAATGAAATGAAAAAATTGAACAATAGAGGTTCACTTGACCATGGAAATCCTACAAAACCTATACTTAGAAAATTCTCATCATTCAAAACCTATTGCAGATGTTTCTAAAAAAATAGGACATTTGTAGGAGAAACTAATTGAACTGCACGTTGTGGGGAAAACATCTAAATCCAAATGGAAAGGGAAAAAGCACAAGACAATAAATTTTCCCCTTAGCATATTTTCAAAAATTCAAAAAGCAACTATACTTGGTTTTTTATGCTCTATCGACTGGTCTTAAGGAATTTGAAAGAAAAAGGCCCATGACTTATATCTCAGATTGGTTATAATTTTGGGGTGAATACGAAAAAAAGGCATAAAAGGGACACAAATTTTTGGAGTGCCAACATAGTGAAATTATAAATTAATTGGTAGTAACCAATAGTGGTTATTACACTATCACATTGGAAGAAGCAAGTGATTTCAAAATAGATTCCATTTTATTAGGATCATTCTCAAATCTCTATCTTGTAATATCTCTAACTATTGATTTATTTGAATCATAAGATTATGAAATTAGATTCACAAATGTCGTTTAATGGTCATTTTATTATTGGATATTGTTGCTAAAGTGTTTACATAAATATTAATTATTGATTAATTGTGAGTCGAGTTTTGAAATGAGAAAAATATTAATTAATAATTAATTGTGCATTAGGTTTAGAAATGAGTGGCAGGAGGAAAAGGAGCCACTTTGAAATGACAGAGTAGGAATTGCTTGACAAAGTGCGAGGATAGTGCCAAGGATGATGATGATAAGGGGATAAAGGATGAGTGAAGTAGATCATGGGATTAAGATGATTAAGGGAGGCTTGTGTACATGTAACTTGAGGCCCATCATAATTCCTTAACCATGTTCTCAATGATATAAAATATTTCATAATTGACATTGTGTAGTAATTATTTCATGTTGAAAGTTATCTTGGTATCATTTTCTATTGTTGTAGATCACTCCAAATGATGGCCTTATCAAGCATAGGATTTGAGGAGGGTTTCTTTTGTCTATAGATTTATTTTTAGTCTCTCCTTTAAATCTCATTGCTATGTAGATGCTAGTTCATCTGTAGATGGATCTTTTTCTCTAAATATCTAGTCTCCTTTGGGTGTTATGGCTATTATCCCTACTCTTTTTGGCATGTGGGAGTCTAGAAAAGTCTCATACCTTGTGGTATCTTCTTTGAATTTGATTTCATGTTTTATCAGTTAAGTCTTGGTTAATTGTGATATTTGTTTGGTGCTTGAGGCTAATATTTTAGGGGAGGTAGGCTAGTGAAATATTGGGAAAATGTTGTTAGGGGCTCTATGGTGTCTTCTTTTTCTCTATATTTATCCATGTGATAATAGTAAATTTGCATACCCTAATTGCACATTTGTCACTATATGATCGGAAAACAAGATTAAATAGCATAAATTATAAACCACAAAATATTTCAGGGGAAGAGATTAGAGGTTTTACAACTTTGGCAATGAATTATCGGAATGGTTCATGAGACAGTGTATGCTAAATGTGAGGTTTCTTCACTTGGGGAGGCAGGAGAGGAAGAGTTGATGAAGAGGCTAAGATTTTATGATAATGGCTCCTGATATCTCATGGTGAAGGAGAGTCATCATTCCCAAAGGAAAACTTGACAAGATTAGAGATGGTCTCCACCTCCTAGGGTTTTAAAGATTAATAATTAATATTGATTGTTCTTCCAGGGAAAATACTAGGCATGCGGTTGTTGGATGAGTTAGGATGAGTAGTGTAGGTGTTGTACTTTTATTTTTTTCTATATAAGGGACATCATACGAACAATCTAATGGAAGGTCTTGCTATCCTCACAATTATTGAAAGGGATTGTTCTCTGGGTTGGCGTAGGATTGTGTGTGTTTGATTCTCAAATTTTTGCTAATATGTTACATGACAAGAAGTTGGATGGTGTTGATTGGAAGTTGGCTTTGGTAGTTCAATAGATTCTGTGGTTGAGCGATTCGATGGATGGTATTTCCTTTGTCCAAATCCCGAGGGAGTGGAATAGTTGTTAGTGTAATTAATTAATTATTACACTAGCATAAGTTAAATTGGGTTTTAATATTAGTCCTAAGTTGAGTTTAATCATTTAATAATGTTGTTGAGATAATATTCCCTTCTAGAAGATGAGTTGTCTTTTCTAGAACTTATCTCCATCTTGTTATCATTCCCTAGGTAGTTGGTTAGGGTTTTCTTGTTATCACATGAAGTGCGATTTGAACACTTGGCAACATCCTTTGCATTCTAGGTTTAACACTTGCCTATATAATCAGGCATATGTACTCTTTGTAATCATCCATCTATCAATCAATCAATACTTTCTTTGTGGTTGAATATTTCTTCAAACCCCTGTTTGTTTTCTCCATCCATTCTCTTCCTTGTGACAGGTATCCATTTGCATGCAGGTGATCTTGGAGTCTGAAGTTGGTTTTGACAACTTCTACATGGTATCAGAGCTTTCTTGCTGCATGCATGTTCTTCTTTTAAGAGTTTGGAGCTATTTGGAGCTACAAGGGTTTGTTGCATGCCATTTTTTATTGGAGCCGTCATATTTTTTGCTTCAAAAATCTAGTTTTCACTCATTTGCAGGAAAAACGATTTCTAGCTTTTGTAGCCAGCGTCGAAATCTGAACTAGATATCTTTTAGATTTTGCATATCTTTCACAGATCTGGAGAAAATCACTGTTGAAAAAGTGGCGCACGTTGAATTTTTCTCCTGGCTGAAGGTTAAAAAAAATCAAATTTTCATCTTCTGCTTGTTGGATCAAAAAACGATTTCTGGGTTTTGTTTCTAGCATCAAATTATTTCTAGGTTTTTATTTTTGTCTACAAAGAGTGAGTAGATTTTCCAGAAATCAAGTTAGAAATAAATGTTTTTTGCTAGAAAATTCGTTTCCTACAAGCGAAATTTAGTTTTTGAAAAATTCATAACTTTTGGCCACGATGTCCGTTTTTGGCAAATGAGATATTGACGAAAAGCTTGTTTCGAGCACTTCATAGTGGTGTAGGCCATGTTTTCAGATTTGTTCATCTACACAAATCTGAGGTTATTTTTCATCATGGAGACAAATGTAAACATTGGTTTGTGCATGCACTCTTTTTTGTTTGCATGCAGTAGATTTGCATTTTGTTTTTAATTTATGCATGTTTTGCATATTCTCTCCTTTTGCAATCATTGGGTATTGTAATAAATGAACTGATATAAAGTTCCATCAGGGGGGTTTCTTGAATAATAATCTAATTAAAGTGTGCATGCACTTGATCTTCATTGTGTTTTGATGACAACTCGCATGGGTTGTAATCTGGTTTCTTAGTTTTTTTTGGCCATATTTTTTCTTAGTTTGACACATATCAGATTCACATTGGATCCATCTCAGTTTGAGGGCCACTAAATTTGTGGTTAATGTTCCTGAGTCTTTATGGTACTTGTTCTCATGGAAAAGTTCTGGTCTCAGTTTGACATCGGCATCGAGATTCACGGTTTCCAGATTCTATCATCATCTTTGCATCTACTATTGCTTTATGGATTCCAGGGTTGTTCCAGTTTGGTGTTTTTGAGTGTTTCGTAGCATTGGGTCTGCTGTTGCATTATTATGATTCCGATATGGTTTTTTGTAGACAAAAGTATCTTTCCTCGCTTGTCAGATTGCGGTTCCAGTGTTACTCCACAGTGTTCTTCCAGTGCTTCTTTGTAGCAGTTATCTCATTGTAGGGGGGTTTGTCCCACTGGGTTTTCCTTCTCTATTTCATTATTGTATTTGTACATGGGTACCTGATCAGGCCTTGTTGCCGGGACCCATTCATGCTTTCTTGCATTCATCTTAGTTTTAGGTGAATGCTTATTTAGTCTCCTAAGTTGCACTTATGTGGGGGTGTTAGTGTAATTAATTAATTATTACACTAGCATAAGTTAACTTAGGTTTTAATATTAGTCCTAAGTTGCATTTAATCATTTAATAATGTGGTTGAGATAATATTCCCTTCTAGAAGATGAGTTGTTTTTTCTAAAACTTATCTCCATCTTGTTATCATTCCCTAGGTAGTTGGTTAGGGTTTTCTTGTTGTCACATGAAGTGTGATTTGAACACTTGGCAACATCCTTTGCATTCTAGGTTTAGCACTTGCCTATATAATCAGACATATGTACTCTTTGTAATCATCCATCTATCAATCAATCAATACTTTCTTTGTGGTTGAATATTTCTTCAAACCCTTGTTTGTTTTCTCCATCCATTCTCTTCCTTGTGACAGGTATCCATTTGCATGCAGGTGATCTTGGAGTCTGAAGTTGGTTTTGACAACTTCTACAATAGTGTGGATGAATGTTTGGCTAAATGGAACTTTGAGTGATTGGGGGATTGGAAGGTTGATGAATAAGAGCAATTATCTTGAGATCAAGTTCAACCTTTGGATAGACTGATTCTAGAAGATATGGTTGGTTCTTGAGTAGCTAAGGGTTAGATGTTTGTGAGGTTGGATCTCCCATGGTGGGGATTTCAGCAAAGATTTGATTCCCTTTCCTAGCTTTGTTGCATATTTTGTATTTTGTTTGTATTTTTTTATGTTCTAATAAATTTTTACCCTCTTTGAAAACAAATAAAAAATATTCAAGTACAGTTGCTTAGAAACTTAAGAATGCTAAAATTGCACATTGAAATGGTCATATTTGTGTGCAAATTTCTTAGAAACTTAAGAACACTCAAATCAAACAATCAATATTATGATTGTTTATTAGGAATTGGAAGAACAATCTTGAAAGTACACCTCATCTTTTATCTAGTTTTTTGTCAATAATTTTCTATAGATAGGGAAATGAATAAGGATGACCTATTACATGATAAATATTAATCTGAAATTGCTTAGAATCTTAAGAACACTCAAACCAAACATTGAAATGGCCATATTTGTGTGCAAATATTGAACTACAATTGTTGCACACTATGTATTCAACCTTAGGCCTTATGTTAAAGGTTGACTTACAACCACCAATACAAACAATTTAGTCTGGAATATTATAGGGATACATTAGATCATTTCTAATGGCACAATTATTGTGATTTAGCTTTATGAATATGCACAATTGATACAATGCATATAACTAAACACGTGCATCTTAAAGGGATGTAAAACAAAGTATAATTAAATCTTCACTGAGACTCTTTTGATATGGGCCATATAGACAAAACATAAATATAAGAAAAAACTTAAAATATAATGAAGAAAAAATAAAGTAGTAGTACTTGGATAAAAAATGGTATCTAATTGTCTATATTCTTTGTAGTCAAAATGCAATTATTGGAAAATGGAGGAAAATCATGCTTGGTTTTATGCACTCAAATTGTAAATAGCTTACTAATACATTGGGTTAATTATTAAAATTTTCTCTCTTGATTTTTTAAAATGTATGATTTTTGGATTTGAAATCGTAAATTTTTATTGCATAAGAGGGGATGGCGTGGATTGATAGAGAGTCAATTTTAAAATTTGGTATAGTAATTGTTTGATTTGATTCCAATGGTGAGGCTCACATATGCATATTTATTTTATTGAATATTTGGTGATTGAAGTCTTCGATTGAACATTTATTGCACAGTATATGTGAGAGATGGGATGGGATGATTGTGATAAATACGAGTTTTTATTATGCCAAGTTGTGAACATATTTGATTACTCAAGAACTAGGAATTGTACACAACTATATTATATATTAAATAACAAGTATGTAGTGATTTGACAATTTTGTCTATGTGTTTGGACAAATGATTTGTAAGATTGAATTTTTTTAATATAATAGTTTATTATAATTTTGTTATATTTTTATAAACATATTTTATTTATAATGAATAACATTGTATTTTGTTTCATATAGAATATGCAATGCATCATAAATATTTATTGACACTAATTAATGGTAGTCACAATCAATGATATAAATAATATAAATTTTAAAAAATTAATTAGATGATAGTGATATACACAAACAATAGTGTGAATATATTCTTTATTAGATAAAATTGTAATAAATACCCTTACAACCATTGAAACACGCTCAACTATTGAATTATCCTTCAAGGCTTTCTTTTCTAAATCAAACTGGGCTATTTTAGTGTATATATGGCCCTACTACTAATTGTGATCAGAGAATTGTATTGGATGGCACAAAAGCAGATAAATGGCTTTGCTGGTCGATCAACTCAGTTTTTCTGTGTGTTTTCCATGGCTCTACCAACATACAATCCGGCTTAGAAGTTGGTTGAATGTAATTCTTCCGTTCGATCAACCATGGAGAGAGGTGATTCAATTCATAGCGATAGACACGAGAATGATCCAATTCTCGACAAGGAGGACCCAGTTGTACTTGAAGATGAGCCGGATGAAGTGAAGTGCAGTGGAGCTCTAGTATGGGAGGAAGTAAAGAAACAATGCTGGATAGCTGGGCCTATGGTGTCTGTGATTTTGTTAGAACATAGCTTGCGGATGATATCTGTTATGGCGGTAGGGCATTTAGGGGAGCTTCCTCTCTCTAGTGCATCTATTGCTTCTTCCTTTGCAGGTGTCTCTGGCTTCTCTGTGCTGGTATAACTAAAAGCCTTACTTTGCTTTTATTGTAAGAGTTTACAGTTTGCATACATTTCTGAGACACCCTTCTTTGTTAAATTCCCAAAAACGAAAAAGATTTAGGAAGATTAAAAAATTAACGTACATGAGTCCATAGACCTCGAACTGGCAATTGGCCGTAGTAAAGCCTAAATCAAAAGACATCAAACTGCTCTGTTTTACAGCTAAGCCATCCCTGCAGCCCATATTTGATAAGTTTTTTGGTCCTGCAACCGACCAAATATTTCATAATGATGCACTGCTGAAGCACCACGAGGAAGAATAATTACATGAAGGTTTTGAAATGGGATTGCAGTGACCAACCTCCTCGGAAATACTGGTTACTGGGTTTGAGTCTTGGTGACAAGTAATGCTATGATTGCAAGTGGGTCATTTGAGCTCCAGTTAAATTTGTCTAAAGAAACAAATTACTACTTATCAGAGATGGGTTATTGCAAATGACTCAATATTGAACAGGCACTTAAAGCCAAAATATTATTTTGATAATGATACACTCAAATCATATGGCAGGCTTTTGATGCTCTTGTAGTCAGACTCTGCACCCAGGTGCTAAATACACATTCTATTTCTGTTTTCAATAGTTTGCGCTGCAAGTTCTAAGAAATTTATCAATACCTCCTAAATGATTCAATAAATTAACCCTTTTTCCAATTAGGGTTGCTCAGCAGATACAAATATCTTTACTAGTTTTGATCATGTATTGCACCTTTTAGATGTCCACTGGTGTCAAAATAGAAGTTATTTAGAGGTTGGTAATGTGTTTTCATGAACGTAATATGATGCTACAAAGCAAAATAAATAAATCCGAGATTATTTTTATCTCTTCTTGCGTGAAGAAGAGATTTTTGAAAAGATTTTTTTGCAGGAAATCTAATAAATATTGACTCGATTCGGTCTGCATACTGAATTGGCCCTATAGATAATCTCAGCAGTTATTATGGTTCACTTCTTTTCTTAAGAGTTTTTAAGTCTATTATAATCATAACTATTCAGAAAAGTAGAGATATCAGTTTGTTTAGAAGTCATGAATGCAGTCTTGCTTAGAAGACCAACTATTTTCTTTTCATTTTGTACAGACAGGAATGGCAACTGCATTGGAAACATTATGTGGACAGGCCTACGGGGCAAAGCAATACCATCTGCTTGGGATTCATGTGCAGAGAGCAATTTTTGCTCTTTTCTGTGTGAGCACACCGCTTGCTGTGGTGTGGGCTTACATGGGCAACATTCTAATTGCGTTCGGGCAGGACCCTTTAGTATCTTTTGAAGCAGGGGAATTTGCCAGATGGCTGATTCCCAGCCTGTTTGCTTATGCAGTTCTTCAGCCGCTTCAAAAATTTCTCCAGTCACAAAGCATTGTCTTTCCCATGTTATTATGCTCTGCAATTACCTTGTGTTTCCATGTTCCCATCTGCTGGGCTCTGGTATTTAAAACTGGATTGGGTAATAAAGGGGCTGCATTGGCAAGTAGCATTTCCAACTGGGTCAATGTGGTACTTCTTTTACTTTATATAAAAATTTCGCCTGCATGCAAGAGGACATGGACATCCTTTACAAGGGAGGCTTTGCATGATATTAAAGATTTTCTCAAGCTTGCCATTCCATCTTCACTGATGATCTGGTATACTAATTTAATATCTTAACTATAAGATTTGGTCCAAGATATCTATGTAATACGCCAGAACATTTTTGTTGTAAATATACTTATAAGTTTAACCCTTCGGCATATTCAAATTTCATGGCATGTGAAGAACAATTTGACAAATAGGCCATATTAAGTTTTGTTCATCATAGCATAATGCATGGCAGATTATACCAGAACGGTTTCCTAAACTTATTTTGTCGGTTCACTATTCTATGGCTGTGAACAGCTTGGAGTATTGGTCCTATGAAACGCTTGTTCTCTTGTCAGGCCTGTTGCCCAATCCAAAACTTGAGACATCAGTTGTTTCAATCTGGTATGTATGTGTAATGTGAGAATTTTAATTGAATGAATTTTAATAAGGTCATTTTATTGCATCTACTTTATTTGTATCTGAGCTAATCTTGATATTTTGCAGCCTTAACACTTCTGCTCTAGCATTTACAATTCCCTTTGGTTTAGGTACTGCTGTAAGGTTAGAACATTTTACAGCTAACTAATTAACTAATAAATTTTAATTGTTTCCGTTAGTCGTTAAACATATTGAAGGAAAAAAAAATAGGATATTAGATCACCAAAGATTTAATCCAAATAATTTTCAATAAAAAAAATCGTAATATTTGAATGGCAGCACACGAATTTCAAATGAATTAGGAGCTGGACACTCACATGCTGCCCGCTTAGCAGTGTATGTAGTGTTCTTTATGGCAATTGCAGAGGCAGCTGTGATAGGGTGTCTTTTATTCTCTATACGAAATGTTTGGGGTTATGCTTATAGCAATGAAAAGGAGGTTATTGATTATGTTGCAACCATGATCCCACTGCTAGCAGCCTCCTCACTTTTGGATGGAATACAAGGAGCTCTTTCAGGTTCAGATTTACCCTCATATTTTGAGTTACAAAAATATTCATCATGAAGTCAGGATAGCACACTGCAAAAATATTTTCTGTGGAAGTAATGGTTTTCTGAAAATAATGTTTCAGGCGTTGCTAGAGGATGCGGGCGGCAAAATTTGGGTGCTTATATTAATCTTGGGGCATTCTACATAGTCGGCATTCCTATAGCTGTCCTTTTCGCCTTTGTACTCCATCTTGGTAGCAGGGTCAGTTACTCTTTCCCCATTGACTTATTTACAAAGCTCTCAAATTTTCAATGCTTAAGTAATAAATGAGAACTTTTGGTAAAAATTATAGACTCTCTTACCTGTCAGAGGAAGATTTTTGACAGATATATAATATAAAACACTGTATTCTGAAAATAAAACATTCTAGTCTTAACGTTCAACTGGCTAGACCATTCCCAACGGTAGTCTGAGAATATAAATTATTTTCCCTGATATAAGGCAGTCATACCCAAAGGTGAGAATAGTAGTCTGTTCATTTAAGAAAAAAAATCATTCAAAATGATATGCCAGAAACTAGAAATGGTTAATAGCTAAATCCATTTAGTTGTAGACTATGCATACTATTTTCCATCACAAGCTTGACTTTGCTGTGTTTTAGCATATAAAACCATATAGCAATTGCCAAAGTAATAAATATAGAAGAGACTTGTTCAAATGTTTCCTACTTAGTTTCCTCTTAGCAAAAGTAGAGAGAACACAAGGCTCTGTATAGTGTGCAGGCAAAATGCTAAATTTGGAATTTTTAAAATTATTCCATTTTAACATTTTAATTTGTTGCTTATGCCAATTTTTATGAATATTTTAGGGACTCTGGCTCGGAATTATCTGCGGCGGTTTTACACAAACAATTTTACTATTCCGGATGACATCATGTACAGGCTGGGAACAACAAGTAAGTAACTCCAATGAGAATAGAGGACATAAATTGTATCGATTTTTTCTGCATCAATGAGAGTGTATATGAGTGAGATGTAAAATATGCATAACACAGAAGAATGAATATCAGTGGTACATAGCAACTTGTAATGAATTTAATTTATGTAAGACCAATTCCAATTTCCTTTTGAGGTTGATCTGATGCACATTAGGTGCGTTAATGGGTGTTTTGTGTCCACATGCACATAGCAACTAGACCAGCAAATTTGTTTGGTCTCACATGAACGTTGGCTGACTTATGGCCAGGCAAGAAATGCAAGAGAGAGAGTAAATACGTCAGCATTACATGCACTTTCTGAAGATACAACAAAGGTACGTGTTTTTTGTTCTGCTTTTAAGAGAAGGCTGCTTTTTGGGAAATTGCTTTTAAATTAAGAATGAAAAGCTTTATTTATTTTACTGCATTTCTACCTCAAAATTCTCTATCCTGATCAATGGGAATTCTTGTGGTTTTTTTTGAAAGTTCAAGAGGAAACAGGCAAGGAGACCCACTCTCCCTTTTCCTTTTTATCATCATGGCTGAAGTTTTTGGTAGGAAGTTATGTAGCCTTCAAAGATCTGGTTCTATCAAAGGAGTGGAGGTGATATCTTCGGTTCAACCAATCATACATCAACAATTTGCAGATGATACAGTTCTTTTTGGGAAAGGTTGTAGAGGAGAGGCCTTACAGATGAAAAGGTTGCTATCAATATATGCTAAGGCCTCAGGACAAGTAGTCAATAAAGAGAAGTCACAAATTTTCTTCTTTCATGTCAAAACAAGAACCCAAAACCAAATATTAAGGTTATCAAGTTTTAAGGAAGGTAGACTTCCATGCACTTACTTAGGGATACCAGTAGATAAATACTTTCATGTTTCTAAGCTGATCAAATATTAGGAAAATCAATCGCTGTACTGTCATAGAATACCCTTAACTTATTGTCATGAATGTTTGTCATCAAACAGGATGATAAAAATTATCATTCTAGTCAACTTTCAAACTCTTAGAGCACACAAGATTGAATTGTGGCTTCCTTGAACTCTAAAATGTGTTTAGGTACTTCCGCTGTAATTGCAATGTCATTAGTAAATAAGATAATTTTTTTAATTCATAGCGATGGACATGAGAATGATCTAATGTGTTGTTATGTACCATTATTCTCCTTAAGAAACTTTGAGCATCAACAATCTTGTTATATGTTTTGTATCATAAATCAATAATTTTGAAAATAGGTAGAATGTTATGGATTTTTTAATTAGAATGAATGTTCACATGATTTTTTTTATTATTTAGTTATTTTAATAAGTAAATTTTTATATAATATCTTTTTATTACAAATATAAACCAAAAGATATAATCAAGATTAATTTATTATGTAATAATAAATGTCTAAATTAAAATTTAGTGTGGTGTAGTGGTATGTTGTAGTTTGGGCATTTAAGGTGTTGTGTTCAAAGTTCTCTGAATATTGTGCAAGCTTTTTCGGTTGTATACTCTCTAACTTTGATCAAAACAAAAAAATGTGGTTTCATAAACTAAACAAAGCTAAAAGTTTATAGAAATGTCATTTCTTTCACAAATGATGGAAGACCTACTCTATATGTCTTTAGATTTACATTGTCAATTGATTTTTTTAGTAAAGGAAAAATATAACTTGTAGACAAAATCAAGAAATGCAAACAATATAAGATGAAGTGACATTTGACTTGAAGAAATCAAATAAAGAGAAAACCTCACGAAAGATAGAATTTTGTTCCATGTTGTTATCTATGAATTATTACATGTTTACTACCCTCTTGAGATTTGAATGAATATTATTTACATGGATAAAATATCCAAACATCTATAAAATATTTGTAACTTTCTCACATAAAAATACTTCTAATCTGCACTACCACTACAACTCTTCTAGATTGTAAGAATCTTGATCTTATTCAATCACATTCAACCCAAGCTATATAAGTTAGTAGTAGTACACTACTTATCTCATGAGTCAAGTGAACACATGCATTTTTCTGTCTTTTATCCTAAGTAAAATACTTACCACTTGTTTTAGAATTTATAGGCATTGATATGATATGGTAGATAAATATTTGAAGAAGTTATTTAAATATTTAAATTAAATCTACAAAGTTCCTTGTCTTTGTTTGTGATATTTCTCACCATAGGCATGATGACAAGACAAACTTAAAAAATTATTCATGAGTGGAAAGGAGGAAACATAATGAGACATGGGCAACCTAATAGAGAGTAATGATGCAAGTATGGGCACCTTGGCACAAGATATGGGTAGTTGGGCATTGTTCATTAAGGCATGGAATGAGTCATTGCTTTCTAGGTCGGGTATGTTTATGCAAGAAATAATTACCAGATACTAACTATGGTGATTACAATGGAAGACATAGACATTTCCATTGATAGTGGGTGTCTCTCTTTCCCTCCAAGGGTCATCGTTGAGAGAAAGAGTGAGAGGGAGGAGGTTTCCGCCTAAGAAATTGGAGCCACTATATAAGTGAGTGCATTGAGAGAGAGAGAGAGAGAGAGAGAGAGAGAGAGAGAGAGAGAGAGAGTCATGAAAACTGAAGGAGAACATCAATTGTAAAGCCATACCTCTCTCTAAAATACTCTACCACCATGACCAACCAAGTGATTAGGGCATGCAAGAATTGAATTGAGGAGAGCAATGAGATGCACATTATATATAATAGTGAAAGATGCTCCAAAATTGTGGAGAAAATTGGTGAAAGGCTTCTATATCTAGAGGACATTTCTAGACTAGAATTAAGGAAACCCACTCTTAGTATGAATAGCTTTCTAAGTTGGTGTTTGCAACTGAAGTCATTTCTTAGAAAATAGGGACTTCCAAAAAAAGGTGTAGACTTGTTTCATAGAAAGCTTGATTTGATTTGTTATCTTCTTAAAGGTAAATATTAGTACTATTCTTATTTCCACATAAGTATTTATATCATTTCTTTCATGGTTGAGTTACGATTGATCTCTATATTTGTTCAAAGTAAGATTTCCTAAATTCTATGAGATCTGGAAACTATATATGTACGCATACACACAATATACAAAGGAATCGAGCTTTAGACTTACAATTTTTTTTTTCAATCTTTTCATTAAATTTATTTTGTTCATATCTTGTGATCATTGCATTTCATAAATGACATCTCTTTGAGGTATTTTTCAATCAATTTATGTGCCCACACATGCTCCTACAATATGCATAAATATCTATTTGGGCAGTTGTGATTAAATTGTATTGGCACTTACATGATTTTATTTGGTTCAATGGGATTATCTCTAGTTATTACTACCCGAAGGCTAAAGGAAGAATGTTATTGTATATTATGATGTTTGGTTTATCATTATTTAGTAAACTATGATATTTACCATATTAGGGTATACTAGGTAATGATACCTAAGATAATAGTTAATATTTGATTTGGTAATGCATGTGCATTTGTGGGTTTGGAAAAATATATTAAAAAGGACCAAGTTATCGAAATTAGTATTGAACCAAATTCAAATTTACGAGGTATATGTTTTTCCATGAAGAGTAAAGAAATGAGGATGAAAAAGGATGGTAATTTAGATTGATATCAATAGTAAAATTACCAATTGATATATGCATCAATAATTATCTACCATAATTTTTTATTGAGGTTTTCAAGAGGCCCTTTATTCTAATTTGGAGAAAGATTGAACTTATATTGATTCTTTTGAAGGAATTTTGTTTGCTATGTATTGTGGAAAACTCAAAGTTTAAAGGTTGAAAATAGTAACAATTGAATTTTGAATGGGTTTTATCCTTAATGTTTTTGTACATATCTATTATTATGTTGATAGTTATCAAAAACAACTTATTTAAAAGCCTTTAAAGAATCATAAGGTCATTTCTTGTGAGAATTAATTATATTATACCTAATGAAAGTAGAATGAAGGTTGGGGATTTTAGTATCCTAGATAGTAATGTTCTAGTTAAACTCAAATTTCAGCCTTGGAATTTTAAGTATACCTTTAAGTATTTAAAATGGAGTTTAATGGACTATAGTAATGCTTCATTAACTATAAGGTAAAGGGTTGAGGATAAGTACCTATCTTGTTGGTTACCCTTGTAAAATAGAGTGAAGTTAGTTTAATATCTCCTAGACACAATCCTTGCAATAATGATGAGTATACAGGAATAATTGTAGCTTCACAATATTTTTTATATTATTTTAAATCTAGGGTTATGATTAAACTTGTTGATTGGCAGTATCTTGTGTAATATGGGTAAGTAGCCCCACTCTATATCATATCATTGATATGATTATTATGCTAATGAATCATTGATGTGATGGAGGTTAGGATTATGAAAGGGTAAGTGCATGGAAATGGAGGATCAAAAAGGGGGATTAAGTGGCCACTTTTTTTCTTTTTAATCAAGAAAAAAATCTTGGATGAGAAATTGAAGATAATTACAGTCAAAATCTAAAGATGCAACAAGAACAAGATTTATAGTGCTTTGAATCTACTTTATAAACTACTAATTTTTTGAAATGGTGGACTTTAAGGGGTTCAAAAATTGGGAACACACAAAGTGTTCATATTTTTGTCAAAAAAACATAACATAGCATCTAGTGTGCTCCCCCTAAAATGTTAACTTTTTTTAGTATTTCAAAAATTGCTCTAGTGAAAAATTAGGTAACAATATGTAGTTCATGATTTATTTATTTTTCTAATTTTTAAAGTGGACACATCGTGAAAAATTAAAAAATTAAGCATCTACCCCCTAATTTTTTTGCAAACTAATCAAAAATCATTTTGTTTGAATGTGTATAGAATAGAGTGTTGCATAAATGGTTGTTGTTGCACCAAAATATTGAGCTGTTAATGCTCGATACAATCGCTAGAGTTAATGAATCCATGGGAGGTGGTTATGCCATGTCACCAACCTGAGCGTTGTGCTACACAACACAAGGAGACCAAGGGCGCCCACCTTGCAACAATCCCCCCAGTGCAAGCGAGGGGTTCGAACCCGTGACCTAGGCACAAATACCAAATATTGCATAGACGGTTGTCATTGCACCAAAAGATCGACCTATTAATGCTTGATACAACCACCAAAGTTAATGAATCAATGAGAGGTGGTTAAGCCATGTCACGAAACCGAGCGCTGTACTGCACAACATAAGGATACCAAGGGAGCACACATTGTAACATAAAGTCTATCTTGTAAAAATGTAATTTATTTCAAATTTAAATGAATAAGTAAAAAATGAAACAAAAAATATCACACAAAAATTTTGATTAAAAATGGACACTAACAAAAAAAATTAATATCAAAACTTTAACATAATTGAATTGTAGAAAATATTACATGGTTAGAAAGCTAAGGGAGAGCTCAATATTAATACGTTAAATTTGAACTTGACATTGAAATACATGCAACCTTATGGAGAGCACGCTCAAGTGTTACACCCCAATTGTGTAATTACTATTTACTATTACTATGTAGGGTAAATGTGAATGTGTTTTGTATCTTGAGGATGAATAAAATGTGCTCGCACTTTGTTATCAATGCATTATGAATGAATGTTGCTTTATTTAAATGTTATGAGTAGAAATGCTTATATATGAAATGAATGGTTATTGAATTAATACTCTAACTATTGAGATGTATCACATGTGTGTAATGCATATTTTATGAACAACTCAATGTTATGGGCATGTCTTAGTGGATGTAGGTATATGTTCAATTCCTCCAAGTGGAGGGGAAGTATCACTTAGGAGAAGGTCTTGGTCGGGTAACTAGTAACGTAACCTATCTAAGCTTACACACACCATAGTAGAATAATTGAGTCAAGTTATTTACATGGGAAGTTGGTAAGTCATCCTTAGTTTGATGTGTCTACATTAGTAAGGTTCTTATTACTATTGAGTTCATTATTGGATGATGTTTATTTGTTTGAGCTTGTGAGTTCTTCTTTATTACTACACTTGTATCAATGAGGACATACAAGAAATATGTATATGTACACACATGCATGTCCATGATAGATCATACACATAAAGGAATGTGCACATGAGTATACATAGGTATATGTACCTATGCACACTTATGCATGAGTTTCTTATGTGCATGAAACTATCCAATAGATCTAATGACATGTATATGTATACATATAGATATATCACATGTAGGTACTTATCGATATAATAGTGATTATGTATGGATTTTGTGAAAATCAAATATGTATAGTATATACATATATTCATATGTATATATGTATCAATATATGCGTATGATAGCAAAAAAACATGCCATACAGGTATATCGATGTATGTATACATACATATACATGTACATAGAGGCATATATATACAATTGGTATATTATTACTAAAAAGTGATTACTATCTTGCTTATATTTATTTGTATATCGAATGTATACATATTTTGTTGGCATGTGATATATATATACGTTGATCTATATATATATATACATGTATATGTGATTATATATATACAATAATATATATTTAAGTAGTATCTATTGCTTGGAAATCGATTATCATTAAACAATGATAGAGACCAAGATTTATCAACTAAATTAGAGGCTGATTATATATTACTTGTAACAAAATTTAAGAGGCCATATATTACTCATGATGTCCACACTTTTGGAATGAGTATTTTGCAAAACATATCATAGCTGTTAAGTCGATATAAGAGTAGAGAATTAGTCGACGCCTTATGTGGAATTTTTTTAGACTTAGTAAACTCTTAAATGCCGTGTCAATGACTGGATATTAAAAGAAAATAAAAGCATGTATAGTAGGTCGAATGACTTGGTTAAACTGATAAATGAGGAGAGTTGACTCATGAAAGACTAAGTCGATAAAAACTATGTGCTGCATATTAGTTATTGACTAACTCAACAAAATTGATGAGTTGTGCCAAACTTGTAGGAGGCTTATGCTCTATTTGGTGCCACATTATGAATCCTACTTGTTGTAGATGTTCATTATGAAAGCAATTTGAATTACATCTTTATCATCATGTGCTGATTTGAAATAGTCTCATGTTGTTGTCAACTAATAAGGTCAACCTATTGATTTTTCTAGTTGAGTATGTTCTTCTTGATGCGCCACCTTTTAGCTAAGTTGAGTGAGTGGTTGTGCATGATGATTTTCATCAACACTCATGCCTATTTTGCAGGATGACGAGTCTCTTTTCTGTTGTATAAATAGTAGATCAACTCACTTGTTGAGGATGCATTCCATACACATTGAGCTTAGCATTATTATACACTTTTTCTTTGTAATTATTATCTGCAATATACTATTCTATTTGAGAGAGAGAGAGAGCTGTGAGTATTGTGAGAGTATTAACATATTGAGTGAAGTACATTATCATCTTGAGAGAAGGGGGCTATTATGGCATAACTGAAGGAATCAAGCATAAGAAAGTTACTATTTGGGAAAACTAATTTACAGTCAATCAAATTGGATAAGCGGAAACATGCATGGGGATATTTCTTCTTTTATTTTCTTAGCTTTTGGAAAGATTGTTTTAAGATTTCTTTAGTTAGACAATTAGAATACATGCATTTAGGGAAAGATGGTATCTTCTTTTAAAGAAAGTAGAAGTTATTAATACTATTTGTGAAGTTCTTTTATTTACTCCATAATAAGGAGGTATTATTTTTCATAGGTATGTATATACTAGATATGATTAGACAAGGCTAACTTAAGGGTTAGTCATAGCTAGTTATTTTATCATGTTAGACAGGTAGTAGGCTACTCCTAGGATTGTTGTCCATTTGTAGGAGGGAACTTGTAATTTTTCTCAATGAGTAGAGATACCCTAGAGTTTTTTAAAAAGCGATGGGTTAATCCTGAGGCTTAAGCTTACCCATGTGAGGGATTAGCTATGCATAGATATAATAGCCTTAAGTCAAAACAATATTAATATGTGTAGGTGAATAATTGAACTTCACTTAAAATACCGAGTGAGAACATTTTGGCCAAAGTAGTGTGATTGCCTTTGGCTCCACTACTAGGTCATCGTTTCCATGTAGTACATGCTATCTACCGAGTGTAGGATTATAAAATCTACTCATGTAGGGCACAACAATAAGCTCATTTTGGTTTGTCGTATGGGGTTACCCAACCAAGATATTCATCAAAGGGTAGGGCCATCTATCTTTGATAGATGTGTGGGGGACTACATGTGAGTCTGTGGTTGGCAGAAAAACACTTGAATGATGCTTCTCCTCCTCAGTAGGTGACAAGAAGACCAAGGTTTTGAAAGGTGGATTCCTAGACCATTTATATCTATTTCTTTGTAGCTTGATTGAACCATGTATGTAATTGTGTACATTATTGGAATATTGTAAATGTGAAATTATTTAAATGAAATGGAATCTTTGTTGTATGTTTTTATGGAATCTTTATTCATATATTATCAATAAAGAAAATAAAAGAATTATTTCAATGGCTCGTTACATAGTTTATTTACTCAAACAATGAAAAATTAGGAATTATTTACTTCAGTGAAGGGTTGGCATGTTACATGTGGTATCAAAGCTACCAATTTTAGTTCTGGAACCTACAATCTCATCATTCTTTCTGTCCAACGTTATCTAATGTTTGAAAATTCTTTTACCGGGATGGTGCATCTCAGATTAATGGCTCAAAAGTCAATATTCAGAAATAAGCACTACCTCAAGGATACAAAGGAAAGAGAGGCCATCATTAGAAAAATTGAGTGTACTAACTATGATAATGCCATATGGTTGAGTGACATTGAAAAATTCAATCATGCACTTTATCAGATCAATGATATGAAAATAATGATGAAGATGGAGGCCATGTACAACTATCTACCTTCCATCTCACTAAATAATTTTGAGTCATTATCACTTT
This sequence comes from Sequoiadendron giganteum, assembly GCA_007115665.2. Taxonomy (NCBI): domain Eukaryota; kingdom Viridiplantae; phylum Streptophyta; class Pinopsida; order Cupressales; family Cupressaceae; genus Sequoiadendron; species Sequoiadendron giganteum. The sequence goes on from CM021103.1 coordinate 309,389,363, forward strand.
CCAAGGATATGCCCTTGGAAGGAATTTTCAGTCTGACATTTATCTTTAGGGACCCTAGAGTTCTAACAGTGGCAAAAGTAATTGTAATTTCCTTGAGTAATGAGTTTGAGGGCTATGTACCTTGCAACTATGTATTGGATGACAAATCTGAAGGCTACTATTCATTTTGAGATAGGTATGAACAAATGAGAGATGAGAAACAATCTCAGTTTGTAGGTTATACTCCATTAAGTTATGTGTTAGAGACTAGGTTTGAGGGATACTCTCCACTTGACTATCTGAATAGTCACTCCATGTAATCAAAAGGATATTAAAATCCTCAAGAAATGAATAAAATCATATGGTTATAAAAAATAATGTGCTTAATCTTATGTGGAACTCTTTATGTGTAGTTGATATCTCATTTTAATGTTTTCCATAAGAAAGTTGATAACATGATTTAATCTAACATGGATACACATTCAGGTAAAATATCATTCTTGTGAAGATGGTGAGGACACGAATCAATCCTAGCAAAATCCAAGAAGTAGGGCAAGGGCCTGTAGGAATTGAAGCTAGACTTGACCAAATCTTGGAAAGGTTGGATAAACTTGAACAAGAAAGGGTAAAAGCTAGGGTTGAGAAGGAGGTTCTCGATAATGAGAATGAGGGGGAAAAATATTCTCATGGGTGTGATAAAACCCATGATCACAAGAGGGATAAATCACCTACACCATTTGAGGAAATAAATAAGAAGTGTATGGCTTTCAAACTTTCCAAAGATATGAAGAAGATTACCCACCCAAGTTTGACGAAAGCACAAGTGGAGATAAAGCTAAGGCATGAATCGTCCAAATAGAAAAGTATTTCAAAATTTGATATTACACTAAGACCACTAAAGCCGCATGGGGCACATATTAGTTAGCGGGAGAAGCCTCTAATTGGTGGATGAACAAAAATATGGAACTCAATATTAACTCATGGAAATTGGCATGGGGTGAATTTGTTGAGATATTCCATAAGAGGTGGCTGCCCCAACTCTACTATGACCAAAAAATCATGGATTTATAGAGTTTGAAACAAGGTAATATGTCAGTCAATGAGTGTTGGGATAAGTTTACCTGACTTCTATGTTATGTTCCTATGTACCAAAAGGATGAATGTTTTTGTATAAGAAATTTTATCATGGGACTTAATAGTCAAATCAGAGGAGAGGTGGATGTACATGGTCCAACAACTATGGATCTCATGTATGAGAAAGCGGTCAAACAGGAGAAAAAGATCAAGGCTATCTCCAACCGTTAGGAAATTAGAGACGATAAGAAGGATACGAAAGTTTAAGACATACCAAATTTGGAGAAGGTGGAGGTTGTGAAGAATATACCAAAGAAATGAGAAAAAGGGAACTATAATAGTGAAAAAGACTCTAAAAGGGAATGAAAGAGGAATGGAACCAATGGGGGAAATACCAACAGTACTGGTGGAAAAACTAGTAGGTCTGGAGAACCTGTGAAGAAGAGAGGGCCGTATACTAGATGTTATACATGTGGAGGGGACCATTTTGCAAGAGAATGTCCTAATAAGACTTTTTATAATCCACTACCTACTCAACAAGAAATGTTCCAACAAAAGATACATGCGAATATGGATGATCACAGGGTTGAGTATCAAGTGACTCCAATTGAAATGCCAAGTATTTTGTTTGGCTTACCTATTTTTGTACTTATAGATACTGGTGCAATTGATAATTTCCTTTCACATAGAGTAGCTAAGCAATTATCTAGAAAGGATGTACACATGGCAACATCTTGGGATGTAGTGTATGCAAACTAGACAAGAGCAAAGGTAGAACAATGTCTATTCAAGGCTAGGATAGAGCTACCTTGTTTTTCTACAAAATTAAACCTTTATGTCACACCTTTAGGATTATATGATGTTATATTAGGTATGGATTGGTTGTGGAGACATAGGGCTAAGTTATATTTCCATGATAAAAATATAGAGTTCCTAGATGATCTTAGTAACCAAGTTTCGTTTCAACGGATACCTAGAGAGGTCAAGATTCATCAAATCTCGACAATGCAACTATTAAGAGCTAAGAAGAAAGGGTGCAAACTCTTTTTCGTTAAGATAGAAGAACTTGAAGAAGATTTTGATAACTTGGAATCCAAAAGCTTCTAGGAGATGCAAGATGGTGAAATAGATGAAACTAGAATGTCGGACATGGAGAGGTATCCAATATTGAGAAAATTTCTAGATGCTTTTCCAGATGAATTACCTAGGTTTACATTGAAAAGGATATTCAAATTTTCTATAGATATAGTTCCAAGATCTGAACCTTTTTCCAAAGTTCCATATAGGATGGTAACCACTGAGCTAATGAATCTTAAGGCATAGTTGGATGAACTATTTTCTAAAGGGTTGAGAAGACTAAGTGTTTCACCCTGGGGAGCACTAGTAATCTTTGTGAAAAATAAGGATGGTACCTTGCATTTGTGCATTGACTATCATATTCTTAACAAAGCCATGATGAAGAATAAGTATATGTTTCCATGCATTGACGATATTTTCAATCAAATAAGGGGAGTTTCCATTTATCTAAAATAGATTTGAGATCTGGATATCATCAGTTAAGGATTAAGGATGAAGATATGTTTAAGACTGTGCTCAGAACTAGATATGGACACTATGAGTTCATAGTTTTACTTTTTGGATTAACGAATGCACCTATCACATTTATGAACCTGATGAATAGTTTATTTAGGGATTTCCTAGATAAATTTGTCTTGGTTTTTCTAGATGATGTCCCAATTTATTCTAAGGATGAGGAAGATCACTATAGACATTTAGAGATAGTTCTACAACATTTGAGAGAACATAAATTGTATGGTAAACTCTCTAAGTGTAATTTATTTCAAAGGAGAGTGCATTATCTTGGGCATGTGTTCTCAGCAGATGGAATCTCCATAGATTCGGCTAAGATCAAGGTAGTACTTGAGTGGCAGGGTACTATAGAAAGTTTATTGCAAACTTCTCCAAGATTGCTTTTCCAATTACTTCTTTATAGAGGAAAGGGAAGAAATTTGAGTGGACTGAGAAGTTTCAAGAAGCTTTTGACCTACTCAAAGAGAAGTTAACTACTGCACCAATCTTGAAAGTTCCAAATCTTGAAGGTAACTTTACTGTTATCACAGATGCATGCAAGGAGGGCTTAGGGGGTGTGTTAATGCAATATGGGCAAGTAATTGCTTATGAATCTAGAAAGTTGAAAACTTACGAGAAAAAATATGCATCACATGATTTGGTGTTAGCAACATTGGCTCACACATTGAAAATGTGGGGGCATTACTTGTTAGGGAAACCCTTTGAGATGAAAACTGATCATAATGGCTTAAAGTACCTTTTCACTTAACCTAATCTAAATGATAGAAAAAGGAGGTTAGAGTTAATAGCTGATTATGACTTCAATATCAGTTATATCAAAGGAAAGGAGAATCAAGTTGGTGACACCTTAAGTCTAAGATGTCATATTGCTTCAATTGTGGCAATTCAAATTGACTTAAATAAGATTCAAGTGATGTAAAAATGCAAGGAAGATGAGTACTACTTGCAAGTCAAGCAAGCACTTATAAGCAATCCACATGATTCTAGGTATGAAGGGTTTCATTTTGAACCTAATGGATTACTTAGATATAAAGGGAGAATATATGTACCTTACATAGATGAGCTATGAAATATGGTATGGAAGGAAGTACATGAGCACCGTACTCTGGACACCCTGGAGTGACAGTTTATGGCAAATGTGAAGCCATTATATTTTTGGAAAGGGATGAAAGGAGATGCTGCTAGATTTGTGGCTAGGTGTCTTGAGTGCCAAAGGGTGAAATCAAAGAACTGTCATCTTGCAGGCTTATTATACCCACATGATATACCAGAGAGGAAGTGGCAAGGCATAAGTATGGACTTTGTGCAATGGTTGCCTATGTCAAGAAATAAGCACAATGTCATTCTTGTGGTTGTGGATAAGATTTAAAAAGTAGCACATTTTATACTTGGGAATCTAATTGATGGAGTACCTATCATAGAAATAAAATTATACAAGAAGTGTTTAGGTTGCATGGGATTCTTGAAAAAATTATTTTAGATAGAGATGCTCAAGTCACTTCTAGATTTTGTCAAACTTTGTTTTTTGCATAAGGGACTCAACTGAATATTAGCTCAACATATCATCCAAAAATGGACAGGCAAAGTGAAAGGGTGAATCAGGTACTATAAGACCTACTTAGGATGTATTTCATGGATCATTAGTACAAGTGGGAAGACTACTTACCCTTAGTATAATTTTCTTACAAAAATTCTTATCATTTTGTGATAAAAATGGCTCCTTTCGAAGCGTTATATGGTTGAAAGTGTCAAACTCCTATAAGTTGGGATAAACTTGAAGACAGAGTAAGTCTTGGGCTAGAGATGTTGGTGAAAATGGAAGAGAGAGTGAAAATTGTTAAGAAAAGGTTGGCTAAAGCTAACGACTAACAAAAAAGCTATGCTGATGCCAATAGAGTGCCTCAAAATTTTATCGTAGGTGAAAAAGTGTTGTTGAGAGTGAAAACTCACAAGAGATCCATTAAATTTAGAAAGTCTTCCAAGTTATCCCCACGATATGTAGGACCTTTCGAGATTCTTGAGGAAGTGAATCTGGTAGCTTATCAAATTGCATTGCCATCATCTCTTTCTAGAATCCATAATGTCTTCCATGTGTCCTACCTAAAGAAGTATATACTTGGTGATAACCATGTGATTGATTGGACTACTTTATAGGTAAAAGACCCCAAAGTGGTAACACTCAAGCCCATAAAGGTGCTCAGAACATATAGGCTTCACTTATGTAACGGGGAAGTATTGCAATGCAAAGTCTAGTGGGACCAGTATGCAGAAGACTTAGCCACTTGGGAGGACTATGTTGAGATTCAACAAAAGTTTCCTCACATTTTTGATGCTTTTAAGAATGCTTAAAAATAATATGTCGATTGTTTTTTTTTTTATGTTGCTGCATAAAATCATTGGCGATGATGATTCACAAGGGGGGGAGTATGTTACACCCCAATTGTGTAAATAATATTTACTATTACTATGTAGGGTAAATGTGAATGTGTTTTATATCTTGAAGATGAATAAAATGTGCTTGCACTTTTCTATCAATGCGTTATGAATGAATGTTGCTTTATTTAAATGTTATGAGTAGAAATGCATATATATGAAATGAATGGTTATTGAATTAATACTCTAACTATTGAGATGTATCATGTGTAATGCATATTTTATGAACACCTAACTGCCATGGGCATGTCTTAGTGGATGCAAGTATATGTTCAATTCCTCCAAGTGGATGGGAAGTATCACTTACGAGGTCTTGGTCGGGTAACTAGTAATGTAACCTATCCGAGCTTACACACACCACAATAGAATAATTGATTCAAGTTATTTACATGGGAAGTTGGTAAGTCATCCTTATTTTGACATGTCTATATTAGTAAGGGTCTTGTTACTATTGAGTGCATTATTGGATGATGTTTATCTACTTGAGCTTGTGAGTTCTTCTTTATTAATATGCTTGTATCAATGAGGACATACAATAAATATGTATATGTACACACATGCGTGTCGATGATAGATCATACACATAAAGGAACACACACATGATTATACATAGGTAGATGTACCTATGCACACTTATGCATGAGTTTCTTACACACATGAAACTATCCAATGGATCTATCATGTATATGTATACGTATAGATATCACATTTAGGTGCTTATCAATACAATAATGATTATGTATGGATTTTGTGAGAATTGAATGTGTGTATATATATGTATAGTATATACATATATTCATATGTATATATTATCAATATACACGTATGATGGAAAACAAACATACCATATGAGTATATCGATATATGTATACATGTACATAGAGGCATATACTTTTATATATATATAGCACAAAATAGAGCATAAGCCTCCTATAGGTTTGGTATGACTCATCACTTGTTGAATCAGTCAATAACTAATATGAAACATATATCTTTTATCAACTTAGTCTTTCATGAGTCAACTCTCCTCATTTATTAGTTTGACCAAGTCATTCTACTTGTTGTACATGCTTTTATTTTCTATTTATATCCACTCATTGACATGGCGTTTAAGAGTTTACTAAGTCCAAAATGCTTCCACATAAGGTGTCAACTAAGTTTCTTCTCTTATATTGAATTAACAACTATGATATGTTTTGGAGAATACTTGTTCCAAAAGTGTGGACAATATGAGTAATATACGACCTATTAAATGTAGTTACAAGTAATTTATAATCAGCCTCTAATTTAGTTGATAAATCGGTCTCTATCATTATTTAATAATAATAGATTTCATAGAAATGGATACTATTTAAATATATATTATTATATACATACGTATAATCACATATACATGTATATATATAATATATATTTAAATAGTATCTATTTCTTGAAAATCGATTATCATTAAACAATGATAAATACCAATTTATCAACTATATTAGAGGTTGATTATATATTACTTGTAATTGCATTTAAAAGGTCGTATATTACTCATATTGTCCACACTTTTGGAATGAGTATTCTCGAAAACATATTGCAGCTATTAAGTCGTTATTAGAGAAGAGACTTAGTCGATGCCTTATGTGAAAGCATTTTGGACCTAGTAAACTCTTAAATTCCATGTCAATGAGTGGATATTAACAAAAAATAAAAGCATGTATAACAGGTAGAATGACTTGGTCAAACTGATAAATGAGGAGAGTCGACTCATGAAAGACTAAGTCGATAAAAACTATGTGTTGCATATTAGTTATTGATTGATTCAACAAGTGATGAGTCGTGCCAAACATGTAGGAGGATTATGCTCTATTTCGTGCCACCTTATGAATCCTACTTTTTTTATATGTTCATTATAAAATAAATTTGAATTACATCTTTATCATCATGTCCTGATTCAAAATAGTCTCATGTTGCTGTCAACTAATAAGGTCAACTTGTAACTTTGTCTAGATAAGTATGTTCTTCTTGATGCATCACCTTTTAGCTAAGTTGAGTGAGTGGCTATGCATGGTGATTGTTGTCAACACACATGCCTATTTTGTATGATGATGAGTCTCTTTTTCTCTTTTCTGCTATATAAATAGTAAAGCAAATCACTTGTTGAAGACACATTCCATACACATTGAGCTTAGCATTATTATACACTTTTTTCTCTACATATATTATCTGCAATATACTATTCTATTTGAGAGAGAGAGAGTTGTGAGTATTGTGAGAGTATTAGCATATTGAGTGAAGTACATTATCAACTTGAGAGAAAGGGGTTATTGTGGCATAGTTGAAGGAATCAAGCATAAGCAAGTTGTTATTTGGGAAAATTGATTTGCAATCAATCGAATTGGATAAGCGAAAATACGCATGGGGATATTTCTTCTTTTATTGTCTTAGCTTTTGGAAAGATTGTTTTGAGATTGCTTTGGTTAGAGAATTGGAATAGATGCATTTAGGGAAAGATAATATTTTATTTGAAATAAAGTAGAAGTTGTTTATATTATGTGATATAAGAGGGATTTTGTACACATGGGTATCTTTATTCTCAAGAGATCACAAAGGAACGAACTTCCCTTATACACCTCAGCTTGAACGAGTTGATAAAACTATAAAGAAGTACACCAGAATTACCTCAGGCCTTGAGAGAGTGAAACTTCAAGATCTCTGCTTCTGATGGAAGAGCCCTTAGCCAAAGGACATCAACACGGTTTCAGGATGCCAACGCAGTGCATTGTCGTCTTAAAGACACAGTGGCATCCTAAATTGCAAGGAGCTCAGAAGCTCTAGAGGGCATAACCAAGTTTTGCCTCCAAACTTGGGTCAAAGGCATGATAAATCAAATAACCAAACATGAAGCTAGATTCTAGAATAAGCATAAAAGTGTTGAATTCTTCTATGGAATTTGTCCTTGATGTCAAAACTGCCCTGGGTCGGTGCCTAGGCATTTCTCTATCTGCTCTATATGATGCAACTTCTTTCTTAGTATAATAAGGGTTTATGGTAAGTGGAATGGCATTGTGAATTTATCATGCAAATTCAGTCTTCACTATACCTCATAAGTCTTTGGACATCATTTGGCAATGGCACATTATATAGCATTGAATATATCAAGGTGCCATTCGACCTTGGGTAAAGGTATTCTATTTGGTCTCCTTTTGCATTTGAATCGGGTCTAAAGGGTTGACATTTAAATCAGGCCTTAAGGACGAAAACAGGTAAAGGCATTGACTAATATTTTAATGTCACATTGGAAGTGACTTAGCCTTGATTTCTTGGGAATATAAAAGTCAATAGCCATCAACATTTGGAGGTAATATTTCATGGCACGTTTTTATCGGTATTTCTTATAGTCAACAATTGTCAAATGGAAATGAGTTTGTCGGCATGTGTTTGGTAATGCCGCAAACATCTTACCACGGTACCGTAGAAGGTTAAGAGAGTAAACGCGGTAATATGGTGAAAGCGGTTAGTGGCATGCATAGAAGCTACCACTATACCGCGGGTAGCCAGAAGGGTAACCATAGTAGTGCGGTGAAGTGGCTAGTGACATGCACAAAAGCTATCACTATACCGATGGTAGCTAGAGAGGTAACCATGGTAGTGCAGTGGAAATAGTTAGTGGTATGAAAGGTGCTACCACTACACCGCGGGCTGTCATCAGTGTAACTGCGGTAGTGTGGGCAAACCGTCAACAACAAGCAGGACAACTACTGCTGTATCGTGAGTAGTTAGGAAGCTAACTGCGGTAATGCGGTGAAATTTGTTAGCGGCTTACAAGGAGCTACCGATGTACCATGGGTAGTTCGAAGGAAGACCGCAGTTGGGCGGTAAAGGAAGAGGTAATAGTTAAATGTTTGTCACTACTATACTATAGGATGTTCAAAGGGAGACTGCGACTATGCGTAGCAGGTTTACTAATCTCTGGCAACATACTGGAAAATAGAAAGACCATGACATTGGTCGGTTCACCTATCAGTTTCCTGCCATCGAATAAGAGCTCGAATAAGGGAGAAGCTTGGGTTGCTAAGCCACTTTGTAGTCTGGTAAAATTGCTACATGCAACATCTATTTCGATACTCTCAGGTATTCAGGTTTTCAATTGGTTTGCAGAACCATTACTTCTAAATGGAAGGTGGAAAATTGGTTAAATCTTTTTTATTGGTCAGAACCAAAAGGATTGCATATAATTTTTAACTGCATTTTACAATAGATTTATCTTATCAGTTTTATGAAACAGTGGTATCTATTTGGGGAAATCATGATGACTTCAAATCTGTTCAGTCTCTTACATGGATTCTTTAATAACGATTATTGGATGCATCATTCTGAAGTTACGGTTACATTGCATTGGAGTTGTTGGTTGCACTATTGTTGCAATTGGATTTTCGAGGGTTTTGTTCATGAATTTGATATTTGATTTAATGGTTCTTGTTTTCAACTCTGTTTGTATAGGCTACTTGAGAGGATAGGTTTTAGTCTGCCTTTTATATTTGAAAAATGATTGGATTTTCCTGTCAGAAGAACTTCTTCATATTGATCTTTCACACATGGATATTGCAACACATGGTATTGTTGGTCAATTGAAGTTTGATAACCTGATAATCATCTTTGTTTTATTCTCTGAAATAGAAAAACAAGCAACTGTTGTAACCTTCCTTGAATGTAATGATGAAATATGTAATCAGAAGTAAATGGAGAGATTAGGGCTCTAATATAAAAGAAAAACAAAAAGAGAAAAACAGGTGTTAACTATCTTTAAGTGAAGATCTATGAAAAGAGGAGAAAAATAGAAAAGAGAGTATTAATTGACAGAGTAGAGAAGAACAATGAGAAATATATGAAACAAAAGGGAAAACTTGTGATAATACATCACAATGACTGTATTGAAAAATGTTGAGCTCTGAGATTCAAAATCTGAAATATGAGTTGATAATCAAGCTGACTTAAGGCTTGACAATGCCGGAAATTTTGAAGGTTCATTTTGGAACTTTGAGGATTTTAGTTATTGTTTGTCAAGAGGCACTTGATAGATAAAAGAGAAACAGAGAGATCCTCTGTATTATTGTATGATTTACTGAAATAGTAAAGTGGTTGGTGCTCCTTGAGATTGGTATCGCGAAATGAGGGGTTGGTGCTCCTTGAGATTGGTGTCTCTAAATGAGGGGATGGTTCTCCTTGAGTTGGTGCTCAAAAATTTCCCTATAAAGCATTATAAATAGAGGTTTTGAAATTAAGCCAGTAAGGCAGTTTAGGAGTGGTTTTTCTACCCCAGGAGGGTTTTCCACTCGACAATTTGTGTGTCTCCTTTTTGTGTGATTTATGTTTATCTTGCATAATCTTTTTTATAATAATTTATGTTATTGTGCTCATTATGTTGGTCAATTCTTTGATACTTCAAGGTTGTTTAAAATTTTAAAGTCAATTTGCTCAAGTCTATCATGCAAATTTAAATTGTGCAAATCTGATGCAAAATGTCTTTCATAAAGTGAATTAACTTCTACATTTTGTTCTCATTATATGAATTCTCAAAAGTTTGTCAAAAGCAAGTCAAAGTTGCATATTATGAAGTTTTATAGTACTGTTGATAAAGCACATCAAGATTGTTCATAAATCTTTATTTGAACAATATCATATGATGCTTTTAATATGGGTTGCAAATGTCAGTCAAGTCTCATGTCAATCTGATCTAAAGTGTTAATGTTCACTTGCTTAATCAAATCTATCTCTTTGGGTTAAATGAGTAAAAGTTTCATTATGATTTCAAAGTTAAAAGTTAAAATCACTCCACTCTGATTCACCCCCCCTTCTCAGAGTGAATCCACTTCCAACAATTGGTATAAGAGCGTAGGGTCTTGCATTAGGTTTCATTCCTAGGATTGATTCTGGTCTTGGAAGTCTATTTTTGGGTGTCGTGAAGTATTTGTCATGGCTAAGTGCAAAAGGAACAAAGGTCAAAATAAATTTACTTTTGTCAAGCAAACATTTGATAAATCAACCCCTGCCAAGTCTAGTGAAGTTTTGTCTCAAGAATTACCCCTGCCAGTTAATACTAAAAGTGATCCTATTGTTGGTGAAGAAGATCACTTGGTAAGTGACTTTGAACAAGAATTTGGCGAAAAGGATTGTGAAGGTGATGAGTTTGAATTTGATTTGGAGGAAAAACTTCGTGTTGCCTTAGATGAGCTTAGGAGGATTAGAAAAGAAAATCAGAATCTTAAGGTACACTTGCAGGAAAGTGTCAGTGTCAATAAAGATATAATACAAGATCATAATGATGATAAAAAGACTATTGAATTTCTAAAAGTCCAAATGGTTGATAAGAAAAAGATTGAAGAGGCATTAGAAGCCAAGTTAAAAGATAAGAATGAATTATGCAATAAATTGGAAAATGAGGTTGCCTCATTAAAGATATGTTCTGACAATGATTCTATGTTAAAAGAACTAACTCTTAAAGATGATTTGATTATTAGTCAGAAAATTGAAATTGAAGAATGCAAAAGGATTGTAGTTGTTGTAAAGTCTGATTTGGAAGCTAAAAGACTGAATGTCTAAAAATTGAAGGAGAAGTAGTTGCATTAAGAAAAGAGCTAAAAACTATTAAGGTTCAATTGGATAAAAATCATAAATTTGATTGCAATACTAATTTATTGAATGAGATGATTGGTAGACAAAAGCAATTTAAAGATCCTACAGGAGTGGGATATGAGGTTGGACAAGGCTCTACAGAAGAATATAAACATGAGTCAGTCTTTGCTACTGTACATGGAAAGACATTTACAACTAAGAATACACCAAGATTGAAGGTTGATCTCGATCACCATATTGTTGCTGCTCAGACAAAAGAAAAATGGGTTAGGACAAAAAGACCATCAAAATCCTCATTTATCAGGTACAACCACTCTCAATTTTATGGATATTGTTATTGTTGTAATGCTTATGGACATAGAACAATAAATTGTTGGATGAATATAACTCATAATCATGAGAGATATGTCAAGTGAGGTTCATACAATGCGCCCAGAAGAAATTCTTCTCTCTATGGTCTAGAAAACACTATTATATGTTATAGGTGTAATGGGTTTGGACACAAAGCACAGTGGTGTAAGAAAAGTTTGGGAAAGCCAAATAGGGACTAAATTTTCAAACAAAAGGAAAAGAATACCTTGAGTAAGGAGAAGACAAAGCCTATACAAGTATGGAGAAGAAAGCAAGAAAATAAAAATAAAGAACTAAATCTTGTGCATGTTGCACAAGAATCATCACTAAGCATTTGAAAGACCGTATGAAGATAGGGGGAGATGATTAATGCATTTTTGAAAAAACCCCTTTGATATCAAATAATAGAAACAAAGAGTGTTAAGACAATGAATTGGTTGAGGTCTTATTTGAAAGAATGACATAGGCAGTTAGTTGAAAAACATTAACGGTAAACGTTGAGTTCTGCAGTGTTGTGCTTGGAAAACATGAACAACATACTAAGTGTTTATTATAAATTCACTTGTTTCTAGAGTTGTGGTTGCTAGTGTAGCATGTTTTGACATTGAGTATGTTGATATAGTATATTTGTACTTGAGATTAGACAAACAACATTGACAAAAGTTTGGGTATTCTTGGATGATAAAGATTTCAATATGCATCTAATGATCAATATTTTCATTTGATAGTTGATTTCTACATGATACTGATAGTTTGGTGACTTGAGACTTATGTAGTGGACTATATGCTATAAATTTGGCTGCTTTCTATTATTTTTGGTAAAAGATGTTATTCTGGAGAATAGGGTTAGTTGCAATGAAAATGTGCTGGCCTAATTATCTTACCATTGGTTCCTTAAGTAAGTGTTGAATATGCAGTTGTATTGTCTTTCTTGTTGAGGTATATAAATCTATTTTGGCAATAGTATACTTAAGTTCTTCATCTGTAAATGAATTTTATCATCATACTGGTTTTATTATGTTCATGGAGAAATAAGTAGTAAGTTATTGAGTCAAAAAGTCACTGTTTGAAGAATTTTCATATTTTCAATAAGTTTGAGAAAAGAATTGGTGTGTTACAGATCAGATAAGATTTTTTTTGTGAAGCTTATTTGTTGGGGGAGCTTGGTTCTATGGTTGCTCTCTTACATCTTGTTGATCTCTGTTTGCTGCTCTAATTGTATTTACAACTGGTTCATTGGTTGTTTGTCCTTGGTAACAATACTGGCTTTGATGACACACTTACATTATTTGGATGGTACATACTGTGAACAGTTGGTTCTTGGTTCACATGTTTCATGGCATGAACTTAATTTTTTATATGTTGGTACTGATGTTTCCCATATGCTCATTACAACAAAGATATGCATTTGTACATGGTAAGTCATACTGGTAACAATGTGTTTACAATTGACAATGGAGAATGAAGTTTAATATGACCAAAAGGTGGAGCAATTGGCCTTGGTGTGCAGCTTTGGTTATGAATATTTGACAGGTTACTTGGTTTGTGGCTGAATAGTGATGCTCAAATTTGCAGCCTTATGGTATTGTTGGTTTTTCAGTCATTTTTTGATTGCTCTTGATGTCAAACCCATGATTGATAAATTTGTTTAAATTCATGACATTAAGGTGATATTCATTGAAATTCATGGTGTGGAAACTTACATAACTTATTTCTCAGGATATTCATGCTTCCCATTCATATTTCTCCTTTCGTAGATACTTATGTTTTTGTTGGACTGACCGTGAGAATTATGCTTATGATTGTTCAAGATCATGAATTTATTTTATATTACTAGTCATAGCTTTTGCATGGGCATGCAATTTTTTTTCCAAGTACAAATTGGTTTAACAAGTGACTACGGTATTAGTTCTTAAAAAGAGGATTCCTCTACATTCGTATCAAAACATAAGTGCTTAAAATAATTGGTTCATTGCTTTGCATTCATTGTTGTGGTGATCATAATGGCTTATGGTATTGGGTCTGCATTTTTGCTGCATTCCTATTATAACTGCAGCTCGGTATTGATTGTTGTTGTACTTCATGGAGAAAATGGGGAGAAAATGGTTGTTGTATATCACAGGTTTCTTCCTTTGTCCTTGTGACAAAAAGGGTGAGAAAATGTTGATTCAAATGGCTTAGATTTTTGCCATCAAGGAGAAAGGGGGAGTTTGTTGACTTCTTCTGTGGCATTTGTCCTTGATGTCAAAATTACCCTGGGTTGGTGCCTAGGAATTTCTCTGTCCGATCTATATGATGCAACTTGTTTCTCAATATAATAAGGGTTTATGGTAAGTGGAATGGCATTGAGAATTCATCATGCAAATTCAGTATTCAATATACCTCATAAGTCTTTGGACATCATTTGGCAATGACACATTATACAAAATTGAATATATCAAGGTGGCATTCAACCTTGGGTAAAGGTATTCTATTTGGTCTCCTTTTGCATTTGAATTAGGTCTAAAGGGTTGACATTTAAATTAGGCCTTAAGGCCGACAAAAGGTAAAGGCATTGGCTAATATTTTAATGTCACATTGGAAGTGACTTAGCCTTGATTTCTTGGGAATATAAAAGTCAATATCCATTGACATTTGGAGGTAATATTTCATGTCACATTTTCGTCGGTATTTCTTATAGTCAACAATTGTCAAACGGAAATGAGTTTGTTGGAATGTGTTTGGTAAGGCCACAAACATCTTACCGCGGTACCACAAAATGTTAAGAGAGTAACTGCGGTAATACGGTGAAAGCGGTTAGCAACATGCATAGCAACCACCGCTATACCGTGAGTAGCCAGAAGGGTAACTGCAGTAGTGCAGTGAAGTGGCTATAATCATGCACAACAACTACCGCTATACCTCTGGTAGCCAGATAGGTAACCGTGGTAGTGCGGTGAAAACAGTTAGGGGTATGAAAGGTGCTACCGCTACATTGCGGGCTATCATCAGTGTAACCATGGTACTGCGGGTAAACCATCAGTGGCAAGCAGGACAACTACTACTGTACCACGAGCAGTTAGGAAGCTAACCACTGTAATGCGGTGAAAGATGTTAGTGGCTTACAAGGAGCTACCATTGTACCGCGAGTAGTCCAAAGCAAGACTGCGGTTGGGAGGTAAAGGAAGAGGTAACAGTTAAATGTTTGTCACTGCTATACCGCAAGATGTTCAAAGGGAGACTGTAGCTATGCGTAGCAGGTTTACTGATCTTTGGCAGCGTATTGGAAAATAGAAAGACCATGACATTGGTCGGTTCACCTATCAGTTTCCTACCATTGAATAAGAGCTCGAATAAGGGAGAAGCTCAGGTTGCTAAGCCACTTTGCAGTCTGGTAAAATTGCTACATGCAACATCTATTTCGATACTCTCAGGTATTCAATTTTTTAATTGGTTTGCAGAACCGTTACTTTTGAATGGAAGGTGGAAAATTGGTTAAATCTTTTTTATTGGTCAGAACCAAAAAGATTGCATATAATTTTTAACTGCATTTTACAATAGGTTTATCTTATCAGTTTTATGAAATAGTGGTATCTATTTGGGGAAATCATGATGAATTCGAATCTATTCAGTCTCTTACATGGATTCTTTCATAACGGTTATTGGATGCATCATTATGAAGTTACAGTTACATTGCATTGGAGTTTTTGGTTGCACTACTATTGCAGTTGGCTTTTTGGGGGTTTTGTTCATGAATTTCATATATGATTTTATGGTTCTTGTTTTTAGCTCTGTTTGTGTAGGCTGCTTGAGAGGACAGGTTTCAGTCTGCCTTCTATATTTGAAAAATGCTTGAATTTTCCTATCAGAAGAACTTCTTCATATTGATCTTTCACACGTGGGTATTGCAACACATGGCATTATTGGTCAATTGAAGTTTGATAACCTGATAATAATATTTGTTTTATTCTCTGAAATAGGAAAACAAGCAACTGTTGTAACCTTCCTTGAATGTAATGATGAAATCTGTAATCAGAAGAAAACAGAGAGATTAGGGCTCTAATATAAAAGAAAAACAAAAAAGAGAGTATTAATTGATAGAGTAGAGAAGAACAATGAGAAATATATGAAACAAAAGGAAAAAATTGTGATAATACATCACAGTGACTGTATTGAAAAATGTTGAGCTCTGAGATTCAAAATCTGAAATATGAGTTGATAATCAAGCTGACTTAAGGCTTGACAATGCCTGAAATTCTGAAGGTTCATTTTGGAACTTTGAGGATTTTAGTTATTGTTTGTCAAGAGGCACTTGATAGATAAAAGAGAAACAGAGAGATCCTCTGTATTATTGTATGATTTACTAAAATAGTAAAGTGGTTGGTGCTCCTTGAGATTGGTATCTCGAAATGAGGGGTTGGTGCTCCTTGAGATTGGTGTCTCTAAATGAGGGGATGGTTCTCCTTGAGTTGGTGCTTAGAAATTAGCCTATAATGCATTGTAAACAGTGGTTTTGAAATTAAGCTAGTAAGGCAGTTTAGGTGTGGTTTTTCTACCCCAGGAGGGTTTTCCACTTGGCAATTTCTGTGTGATTTATGTTTATCTTGCATACTCTTTCTTATAATCATTTATGTTATTATGCTCATTATGTTGGTCAATTCTTTGATACTTCAAGGCTGTTTAAAAGTTTAAAGTCAATTTTCTCAAGTCTGTCATGCAAATTTAAATTGTACAAATCTGATGCAAAATGTCTTTCATAAAGTGAATTAACTTTTGCATTCTGTGCTCATTATATGAATGCTCAAAAGTTTGTCAAAAGCAAGTCAAATTTGCATATTATGAAGTTTTATAGTACTCTTGATAAAGCACATCAAGATTTTTCATAAAGCTTTATTTGAACAATATTATATGATGCTTTTAATATGGGTTGCAAATGTCAGTCAAGTCTCATGCCAAGTTGATCTAAAGTGTTAATGTTCACTTGCTTAATCAAATCTGTCTCTTTGGGTTAAAAGAGTAAAAGTTTCATTATGCTTTCAAATTTAGAAGTTAAAATCACTCCACTCTGATTCACCCCCCCTTCTCAGAGTGAATCCACTTCCAACAAAAAGGACTTGGAGAAAGTTTACCTTTTACCAGGCATTCAGATCTTTTCTCCAAGATTCACTCCACAACTTGCACACAAAAGATCAAGGGGAAAAGGTTGGGCTGTATAGGGTTCTACCTCAGTCAGACCCCCGTTTTGGTGTTCCCACCTCCACGGACAACCAATTTTGGAAAGGATTATAAACAAAGTGTATGGTGGAAGAAAAACCCACTTTGGAGTAGAGCCCACACCACAAAGTAGTAAATGAACAAGTAAGAAAGTGTCTGTGTGAGAGAGAGCGTTACCCACAAGTCAAGACCCTCTCCAGAGAACATGGACATATTGTTGAGTGTTTGCTTGAGAGGTGTAGTTGCTAGAGGGACCTTAGTCAGGCATGGATTCACCTGTGAGATTGTTGCTATCAAGGATGAAGATAACCCAAGACTAGAGCAAGTAGTAGTAGTGCTTGAATGAATGTCTTCCAACCCCAAAATGAGAGAAAGAAAGGGATTTTTCATGCATGCAAAGGAAAAAAAGAGCCATTACATCTGAGACCTAACCACTAGGACACATTTCAAAAGGATCAAGATTCTAGATTCCTTATTTCAAACTCGGAAGACTGCTAAGATGCTAGCATGCCATGTGGACATCCGCACACCGCACAAGCATCCAAGGCCTATATTTTCAAGAAACGTGTTATCAGGTTTTTGTCGCTCTGCCACAAGTCTGTATGGAGTCAGAATCATGAAATTTTGACTCATGATATTTTTTCATTAATGTTTTAAGGTGTCATAAATGCTAGGAAAGATGCAAAAATGTGGAATTGCCCTTAAGTGTAATTTTGCAACATTAAATTTTTCCCCCACTTTAGTGGACTCAATTTTGGGAAAAATCAACCTCACTAAAGTAGAGAAGAAAAATTTCACCTGAATTTTACGGGACTACGTGTGAAGAAAAAAGGACTATAGAGGGCCATTGAGGTCGAGCTAATAGGTACCGAGGATGCCCCTAACATTTGAGCTCAATAAAAAATGACAAAAGGGTCATGAAGGATCATTCAAAACTTCCTCTTGCAAAACTTAAATTTTAGGTCAGCCTCAAATTATTGGAAGAAGCTACCTCGAAGAGAAGAATGATCAAGAAAACGTCACTGATTCAAAGGAAAAACATGATCAAGAGGTGACTATATGTCCCCTCTTGAGTTTTCCCCCAACATGGTCTAGTAAAATTAATTAAAATCAGGGAGCCACAAAATTTAGGAAAAATGGGCCCAGGGAGCCCCTAGAAGCATCACTTTCACTATTTACTATAAGCAAATTGTTGAGTTTTGTGAGAGAAAAGTGAGAAAATTATTGAGCAAGAGGGAGTGCTAGGTGTTGAGGTTGGAGCAGATATGCGAGGACATCACCGAGGGCCATGAGGTGGACTAGGTAGGCCTCTAAGCCTTGTTTATTATGTAATTTAGTTCATTTTTAGCATGTTTTCAATTGGTGAGGTGCACAAGCATCTCATTGCTGTGCTCCTATCTAAAAAACATGTCATATCGGGTCTGTGCCAAGGTCCCGAGTCCATACTGTTGTCTCGGGGATGTGTTGGAATCCTTGAATGATCATGGAGGTCTAGGATGTATACACAATGCGTAAAGGTCTGCATGACGTGCATATTTCTAAACAAATTTTTCCTATTTTTTATAATGATAGTCGATGTTCTGACTTAAGAAAATTTTCACTTTTTTGTAGGAGTACACGAAGATTCAGGACCATCTGAGAGGGCAAGCATATCAACTTGTCCGTGTGTAGAGGGACCATTTGATAAAGGATGAGGTCACACATCTTGAGTGGGTCAGCCTCTAGCATGTATTCACCATGCCAGTGATGAGATATCATGAGAATATGATCATAGCCTTAATAGAGTGGTGGGAAACCACTACCTCGTCTTTCCAATTGTCTTGCAGGGAGATGACCATCACACTCGAGGATGTCTATTGGATCCTTGAGCTACCCATCCATGGATGACGGGTGGCCCTTGATGATACCTAATCAACACGAGAGTAGAGTGAGGGTGTCATCTACTATTCAGGGAGGACAAATGTTAGCAATGACATCGACCACATATACATGCATTGGTATGACCAGGTGAGGACCATGGTGTCATTGGTACACTGGGTTATGGTTGTTACTGTTGCTTTTTAGATTACCATAGACGAGTGAGGCTCACACCTACATGGGGTCTCATCCATACTATTAGAGAGATGGTCGAGCATTGCACTATTTTTTCCTGGGGATGCAACATATTAGCACACCTCTACCAGGAGTTAGGGTGGTACATGCACTCTGAGTACTATAGCCTTACTGCATGCACACTTTTGCAAGTGTGGACTTTCGCCCACATCATGTGCACCCAACCAGTCGGTTTCCCACAACGACAACCATATCACATTCCCATGGCCCACTGGTATGACATGATAGGATAGTGGAGAATTAGTGACTTACAGTTTTCACAACTATAGTTTGACACTATTGTTGTAGATGAGGTTCGATGGAGACCTTACCAATTTTTCTGATGGGTGGATGAATGCAAGTATCTGAGGAACCTGCAGGGGGACCATTTTTTGATAGGTCACCTTGATTTCATCATAGTACCATACTATTGGATTTGGGTCATGCAACAACATGGCCATCCCAATACTATCCCACCAGATGTGCCCACCTATACCATATTAAATATTCAAGATACTAAGAGGGGGGGGTGAATCAGTATCTTCTAAAATCTATTGAACAAATAATTTTCATTACTTTACTACATAACATAGATAAGAGCAAGAACAAAACATGAAATTCCACAACACAAGAACACCAAATTTTTACGTGGAAAACCCAATGAGGGAAAAATGATGGTGAGGATTAACTCACTCTATATAGTTATTTCAATATCGGTTACAAAAGGAGGCTCATTGCCAAAGGGCTCATTGCCCAGATACAAAAGCTTGCTGCTTACAAGGACTTACTGTCCAGACAAGGAGGCTCACTACCTACAAATATTATAGAAACAAAAAATGCTTAACCACCAGAATTGAACTGATGAAGAACATCACAAGTGCAAATTTAGTTCCGATGATGCACAGAGTATTCATTCACATGTCAGTAGACTAATATGTGTTCTTTAATTTTTACACTTCGCTTCTCAACACATACATGCTCACACACACTTTTCTTTCTTCTTCTTACTAGACTTATTTCTTTTTCAAATCACCTTTCATATTTACCTGATATATCCGCCTACATCAATTAAGTCGGCTTCCAAAAGTAATTCAATTATGTCTTGCAATCGGTTGGGACCAAAGCTAGGTCACACACATAACCACAATATAATTAATTGATTATTAGGTCGACCATGATTAACCTAATAAAAAAATGCAATCATAAAAGCCGATTCCAACATGGCATCCAATTATATGAATATTCGAGAATACATGTATACATGCTTCTAGTGATCATAAGCCTTTTGCCAAAACCTTAAACCATAATGATTACCAAAGAGAATATGTGGACCAAAACATTAGATCAAATACTAGATGAGATAAGCTTGTTCTGCACACCGGTTCAGGGTACCAGACCAACACGGTGACATCAATGACAAATTAAGGTTAATCTTCTCCATAATTTCAACAATCTGCCTGTTTTGAATTAATGACAACATGTGCAAAAACATAATTAAAAAAATCTCCTTCAATTTCCCATTCCATATCTCTCCCCCTTTGACATCAATGGAAAAGGGTGCCAAAAATGTAAACATGGTAACATTCAAAATTAAAAAAATTCCCAAAGTCTTCTAGTCATCAAAATATCAAAAATTCAAATCTTTTATTCAATCTTTCAAAAATTCCTTCAAATAAGAATAACACTTTCTACCTTAAATACCTTCTTGTACCTTTCTTTGATAATAGAATATAATTTCTTCCATTGAAGTACTATAGAATCCATTCTTGTGCATATGCTTTCCAATACGACCAACAATGTGAAAGAGGATGACCAATCAACAAATGAGCATTGTCTTTCATAGTCTTCTGCATTAGAAAGATGTTCTAACCAAACCTCAAAAATTTCCTTAAGAATCCAAAAGGTCTTCACTACATCATCCCTTCATCTCAATGATTAGTTTTGCTTGCAATTCACCAATTCCTTGTCTTTTCTTCCCATATTTGTCCTCAAAGATATCAAATTTCTTCCCAATAATATTCACCTCAGATTCTATTGCTTCAATTCTGCTTCTGAAATTATCAACTATAGTAGGCCATTAGAGGCAATATTTGTAAGTATTTGACATTTCTTTTATGCACTTCTTCATCTCCATGATAAGTTCAGATAACTTTTGCTTGGCTTTAGAACATCTATTTTCAACTAAGGCTTCCAATTTGTGTCCTTTCGTACCTTCAAGCAACATTCTTTCTTCAACTACCTCAACTAAATTTTCTGGCAAGGAATAAATGATTAAAATATCAATACCTTTGCAAAGTAGATACTCAACTAGAGGATCATCAATTTTATGTTTGTCAACAGGAGAGGCCAAACTCCACAACTCACCAATTTTCTTCATTTTACTTTTAACTAGCATATACTGGATGTTATCAGGATCAAAAGATTCAGATTCAGGCAGAGATTCTTCTCCTTCTTCCTTATCTTTTGGAATAACAATGATTTTTTCAGAGATAGCTTTTCTTTTCTTTGATTCCGGAGGGGAATCACTGATAACAACTCCCAATTATTTTGTCCCGAAGGAAGAACCTTCCTTAAAATGGCTAGACATAACTTCGCCGAAGCTTATTTATTTTTGCAAAGATAAGAATTTTTTTTTACATGCCATCACTTTATCTTCTAGGCCTTCCAAGTATCTGTATATTTGTCTTGCCATGGGAATCCTAGATTCCCACTTAACATGTTTGTTTCCCAGTAATGAGTCCAAAGAATACAGTACCGGACATGTAAGAAAGGACCCAAAATAGAAAGGGTATCCTTCTACCAATGACATTCGTATGTTTTCAATAATTGATCCACATAGATCAAATTGATTTTTTTATTTTACCATTTTATGTGCCAAGAACACAACAATGGCCGAAGTAGATCCATCTCGATTTCTGAAATATATTTTATAAGAAATTCCATACGCAACATACCTAATGGAGGAATCAGTAATAGTATCAATTGACAATGCTTGAGGATCCTTGTTCACTCCTGTTAGCTCCTCTACTTCCTTGCATTTTATAGTCTTCTTTCCAAGAAGGTTTCCAACACTGCATAACCCGGTAACAACTTCAATTGCTTCCTTTGTAATGGGATAAGATTTATCCAATACAATGTTGTCGTCCTTGAATTTTCTCAAAGGAACAAGATAAATTCTCTATCAGCAATCTAGGGGAATTCTCCCCACAAACCCAAACCTAGGGTTTGTAAGTTATGTAATTCGCTCGATTCTAACCCCAACTCCATCTTCTTTATTTTTCACTGATCGAATTCATCCATCTCGACTCCTTTTACCTTCAATGAGATATTTCCACTCAATCCTCTATTAAAAATTTCCTTTATACCACTAAACCTTTTCAAACTCAGCAAAAAATATTCAATTACCTTCCTTTGTGACTGCAAGAGGAAATCCTTTAATGCTTGATTTCAAATGTCTTCAAAGATCTCTCTGAAATACTCCAAATCACTATAGAATCACTCCAAGAGAGTTCCGATTCGCTCTTCAAATTATTTGAATGCTTTAGGTGAACAAAATGATTTGCAAAGTTCTCTTTATACCTTATCATTTTCCCCTAAATTTCCTTAATTAAAAAAAGCTGACAAAAACTTTCCTTCCACTCTATTGAGAAACCCTAATTCACTCCGCAAAAGAAAATGCTCACACTTTTTCTTCCAATTTATTTTGCAACACCTCTATTTAGCTATTCCTTACAACATATCCACGTGCCAACATTTGACAAGCTGTAATTCCAAGGGTTTAATTGATTCTCTGATAAATCTCCCCCTAAGACCATTGTAGGTCTAGTTCCCAGAGGATTCATCTGCACCAGATGAGGGTACAAATGCATCAGTAGACTCCGATTCTTCCGTTTCTTTCATTTCTTACTCATTTCCTACTTAACCTCTTCCTTATCAATATTTTTCACCAGTTCATCATCTTCTACCAGAGCAAACCGCTTTCCCTTTTTAATTTTGCAAAATTTTGAAATATGTCTCGGTTTCCTGTAATTGTAGCAAATAAAACTTCTTTGATTTTTTTGTCCTCCATTTACACTTGATATGCATTGATATTCTTTATGTCCAAACATGTTACAGTTGTAATAATAGCCATCAAAATATTTATTTATCCTTCCCCTATTAAATTTGCTCATCATCACTTGACTAACCATCCTTGTGATTTGAATTTAGTAGCTTTATGTCCTATCTTCTTGCATGTATAACATT
Source organism: Sequoiadendron giganteum (assembly GCA_007115665.2). NCBI lineage: Eukaryota > Viridiplantae > Streptophyta > Pinopsida > Cupressales > Cupressaceae > Sequoiadendron > Sequoiadendron giganteum. Next base: position 309,412,940 of record CM021103.1, read on the forward strand.
GTCTAGAGAATGAACTAGAAAACTGATTCATCCTACTCCTACACTTAGTTGACTTATGACCAAATTTATTACATGAAAAATAAACACCATTGAATGATGAGTACCTTTGTGCATTCGGTTGTCCGATAGGTGGTCTCCTTCCAAATTTTATTTTATTTTTTCCTTTCTCTCAAGTCTTCTGATTATTTAATGGGTTTGATTTATGCATATTTTCACCAGATTCATTCCCTAATCCACCTTTGTCTTTAGAATGTTTCTGTCCTGCTATCAATTCATCAAACTTGGTGGACCTTGTCTTGAAATCATCTTCATAGAGTTTTTCTTTCTCTAGTTTTTCTTTTAGATTTATCACTTCATATTCAAGTCTAAATAAAACATCAACCTTTCTTTTTATCATTTTTTTTAGACACCCCTCAACACTCTTCTTTTCATCCACTTTCAAATTCAATTCGGTATTTTCTTCATTTTCTTGTTTCAATTGCTCACTCACTTCTCTATATCTTTCTTTGAATTTTTTTAACTTCTCTTTCAACTTCCAGATGCATTCATTTGCTTCATCAATATTTTCTTTCAAATCTCTATTTTCAATTCTAGCCTTGTCAAGATCTTCAAGGGCAGTTTGGAGCTCTTCTTTATCCATTTGTTCAATCTCCAAGATCTCCCTCAAGTTGTTAGACTTCTCCAGAGGAACCAAGCTCTGATACCAATTGTTAAATATTCAAGTTACTAAATGGGGGGGGGGGGTGAATCAATATCTTCTAAAATCTATTGAATAAATACTTTTCATTACTTTATTGCATAACATAGATAAGAGAAAGAAAAGAACTTGAAATTCCACAACATAAGAACACCAGATTTTTACATGGAAAACCCAATGAGGGAAAAACCATGATGAGGATTAACTCACTATATATAGTTATTTCAATATTGGGTACAAAAGGATGCTAAAGGGATCACTACTTGGATACAAAAGCTCACTGCTTACAAGGACTTACTATCTAGATAAGGAGGCTCATTGCCTACAAAGATTATAGAAAAAAAATGGCTAACCGCCAATTTGAATTGGTGAAGCTACACCACAAGTGGAGATTCAGTTCCATTGATGCCTAGAGTATTCGTTCACATGTCAATAGACTAATCTTCTCTCTTTAATTTGCACATTTCCCTTATCAACACATATGTATGCTCACACATACTTTTATTTCTTCTTCTTACCACACTTACTTCCTCTTCAAATCATCTTGCATATATACCTAATATATCCACCTACATCAATTAGGTCGGCTTCCAAAAGTAATTTAACAGTGCCATGCAATCGACTAGGACCAAAGCTAGGTCACACATATAATCACAATATAATTAACAGATTATTAGGTTGGCCATGATTAACCTAATAACAAAATGCAATCATAAAAGTCGATGCCAACACATCATCCAATTATATGAATATCCGAGAATACATGTATACACGCTTCTAGTGATCATGAGACTTTTACCAAAACCTTAAACCACAATGATTACTAGAGAGAATATGTGGAACAAAACACTAGATCAAATACTAGATGAGATAAGCTTGTTCTACACACCGGTTCAGAGTACCGAATCAACATGCTAACATACCAATATGGTGACATCAATGACAACTTAAGATTAATCTTCTCCCTACTTCCAACATACCAAGGCCCATAGGAGTGTAGCGAGGGTAGAGGATTGCCCTCGTCCCAACCTTACTAATATTGTCCCCTTTGATAATGATGAGCTTGGTTGGGATCTACCGACCATAGTGGTGATAGATAATGTTGGGGTAGCAACAAGTTTTTGGCAGTGGTGGGAGAGGCACCATCCTGCTCCTATGTTTAGTGAGGGTGTCTTGAGGGGAGACCCTAGTTCACAAGAGGATTTTCCTCACCAACCTCTACAAGACAGGCAGAGAGGGTGCTAGTAGGCAGGTGTAGAGGTAGAGCGGGCATAGGAGGAGGAGGCGGTGTCTTGGTTTGGAGCCTAATCAGTCTCCAATTGGGAGATTATTGGTATGTGGTTATTGATCATGCTATATTGTACAATCTTTAGTACCATACAATTTTCATGTATCCTCACCGGTGTCTGGGGCCAGGCCGAGCCTTGGGTGGGGGTTCAGGGGCAACAACCCTCGAGAATTTTTTTTTTCACCTTTTTTCGCTTCGTCACCAAATAATAAAAAAGACGACTTTGTAAACCCTAATTTTTGGAAGCTTCTAAAATCTTGTTATAAGTAGTTAGAATGGGGAGTTGTAGTATGACATTATTCATGAGATTGTAATATGTTTTACACTAGATAATAAAATCATTGGATGGCTACGGTTTTGTGGATGTAGCCCGGATTGGGTGAACCACATTAAATTCTCTGTGTTGTCTTGTTTCTACTATAATTTTCTGTGCGTTTTATTTCTCTATTTTATTGATCAAATATTCATTTAACTTGTTGGATATCTACCTTCTAACCCTAAAAAGTGGTATCAAAGCAAGGTTGTGTTCGGTTATCATCTACAGGAAGGTTTCACAGTTGAGTGGGAGTCTCACAGTTGAGTGGAAGAAATGGTAGACGGGGGTAAGTATAAGGTTGAGAAGTTCAATGGGAAGAACTATTAGTTATGGAAGATGCAGATGGAGGAATACCTCTATTAGAAGGATTTATGGTGGCCACTGGAAGGGAAAACCAAGAAACCCTCAACGATGTTTGATGAGGACTAGGATATTTTGGACATAAAGGCACTTGGTAGTATTCATCTATGCCTGGCACAATTGGTGGCATTTAATATTACAATAACAAAGATAAATCTAGATTTGATCAAAACCCTAGCGAAGTTATATGAAAAGCCTTCCGCTTCGAATAAGATATTTCTTATGAAGCATTTATTTAATATGAAAATTGTAGAAGGTGGGTCAATTTCTAATCATTTAAATGAGTTTAATATGGTTACCAACCAATTAACTTCTGTAAATGTAAAATTTGATGAAGAAGTTAGGGCTGTTTTTATTATGTGTTCTTTGCCTGAAAGATGGAATAACTTGGTAATGGTTGTTAGTAATTATGTTTCTGGTTTGAATACATTGAAATTTGATGATGTTATTGTTGTTATTTTGAGTGAAGAAATTCATAGGAAAAACTTAGATGAACATCCACATCAGGTAATGTTTAGAAGTCATGGGAAATCACAAGGAAAATCAAAGGATAGAAGTTCCCAATCTAGAGACAAAATGGATTGCTGGTACTGTGGTAAGCCAGATCATTTAAAGAAAGATTGTTGGTCTTGAAAAAATAACGAAGACAAAAAGAAAGGAAATAAAGAGGAAAATGTGGTAAGTAATAAATCTTATGTGGATGCTTTGATTCTTTCCCTTGACAATACTGATGATTCTTGGGTGCTGATTCAGGGGCTTCATTTCATGCTACGCCCCATAGAAATTATTTTCTTGATTATGTCCAAGGGGATTTTGGGCTGGTTTATTTGGGAGATAATGAACCCTGCCAGATTGTTGGAAAGGGGAGAACCAAGATTAAGTTGTATAATGGGAATAATTGGCTACTACATGAGGTAAGGCACTTTCCAAAGTTAAAAAGAAATTTAATTTTAGAAGGGCAACTAGATGATGAGGATTGTGTTGTTACATTTAGTGATAAAAATTGGAAGGTTACAAAAGGTGCCTTAGTGGTAGAAAAAGGTGTGAAATCAGGCACCTTATATCTTTGTATAGGTCATACTATTCCTTCTACTTTAGCTATTGTAGATAAAAATCAATGTTCAGGAACAGTTGCTGCAGTTCAGTAGGTAGAAAATCAGATAGTTGCTGTGGATTCTGAAGTAGCACTATGGAATAATATACTTGGGCATAAAGGTATGAAATTAATTCATTCAAATAATGTTTTACCAAGTCTAAAATGTGTTAATATGGATTTATGTGAAAGTTGTGTGTATGGAAAACAAAAGAGAGTTACCTTTCTTGATGATGGGAAACAAAAGAAAGATGATAAATTGGAGCTTGTGCATACATATGTATGGGGACCAGCTCATGTATCTTCTCTCAGTGGCTCTCAATATTATGTTACATTCATTGATGATGCAACTAGGAAGGTATAGATTTATTTCCTTAGGAAGAAATATGATGTATTTGAAAATTTTAAAAAATCGAGAAGCTTGGTTGAAAATGAGATGGGTAAAAAGTTAAAATGTCTCAGATCTGATAATGGTGGTGAGTATTGAAGCAAATATTTTGAAGATTATTGTTCCTCTATTGGTATTCGTACGTAGAAAACAGTTCCAATGACTCCACATAAAAATGGAGTGGTTGAATGCATGAATAGAACAATAATGAAGCATGCACAGACTATGAGATTGCATGTTGGGCTGCCTCTAAACATGTGGGAAGAGGTTGTAAACACTATTTTTTATTTAATTAATAGAGGTCACTCTAATCCTTTGAGTTGTGGTATTCTAGAGGAAGCATGGACAGGTAAGAAGATGAGTTATTCTTTTCTAAAACCCTTCAGTTGTGAAGCATTTGCAAATGTAGATTCTAAAAATAGAACCAAGTTTGGTGCAATATCAAAGAAATGTATATTTGTTTTATATGGCATTGATGAATTTGGTTATAGGCTTTCGGATTTTGAAAATAAGAAAATTGTGAGAAGCAGGGATGCCATATTCAAAGAGAAAGTGTTGTACAAAGGTTAGTTGCAGCAGCATGAGAAGAAAGAAAATGATTATGTAGTGCTGGATGATATTCCAAACAATGATATTGTAGTGATTCCTCATGCTCTGCAACAACAACAAAAAATACCACAAACTCTAGTGAATGTGAGACAATCTTCAAGGATAAGTAGACGTCCGAAAAGATTTTCTCGCTCTTTGTATACTATTTTATTAACTGATGTTGGTGAACCAAAATGTTATAATGAAGCCATACAGGTGGATACCAAGGTTTAGTGGGAGCATAGAATGAAAGAAGAAATGGAACCCTTGCTAAAAAATCAGACTTGGGAATTATGCAAGTTGCTTGTAGGTAAAAAGGATTTACCAAACAAATGGGTTTATAGGCTGAAAGAGGAGGATGGAGGTTGTTGATGGTGTTTTTATGCACTTTAAAACATAGGCAATACATAGGTGCATTACCTCTCTTGAAAGACAATCTTCCATAATCAAATTGTAGAACACTATCCCAAGGTCTCTCGGATGTCAGGTCTTGACAGTGCTTGGAATATTTTAGTTGTTTGTGTGATTTGCTGGAATCATAAGGTGGCCTTACGTGGTTGAAGCTGTAGGGGAATTGAGTCAATAAATGGAGTTCTATAGGTTTGGAATTGATATGCTTTGCTGCAAGTTCAAGCAATAGTCTTAGACTCCATTATTTCATTGGATTTGGATTTATAATGTGCAAAGAACCTCAACATAAGTTGATTCTAAAAAAATGGAAAAAAGGAAAGGGCGAGGAACAAAGATGTTTCCTGGACCTGCAACTACCGATGAACAGTGATCATGGAGGTTCCTGCTGTGGACAGGTTCCTTAAACAGGATTTCACTTAACCAGAATTCTCACAATATCATGAAATCAGTGCTATCTTCTAGGGACTGCAGATGTTCATCATTCACTCACTATGGAAACATGAATAAAAGATAAAGTTCAATGAGCAGCAATGGAATCAAAGTCCAGACTAACTTTGCACAGTCATCTACCTTCAGCAAATGACCAAAAGTATGGATAAGGAAAGCATACACACAACAATTACTTCCAAAACTAGAAATGGCATATTAAATCTACCAAGTCTAATCTGAAGGAGATAGAACAACAAAGTAACATAAAGCAAAACTATAACTAAAAGGGAGAGGAATCATGAAACATATTGAGAAACCCAAAAAATACACCAAAAATGGCTGTATCTGCTATTTATAATTTCCTCAGCATGCCTTTACAACAACTCAACTCTCTTAGAATAAGAGGAGGAGAGCCCTATTTATAGTTTTCACAAAACAAAATGAGTGGCCAAGATTTGATTCCATTATGTGGCCAAGATTCATTTTACATTAGGGTTTCACCTACCCCTCAATATATTACATTTATAAAATACTTTCTTGTCTCTTCCTTATCTCGTCATCTAGTGACAACACTATGGCAAATTTGTCTTTTAGTGATTTGCCCTTTGTTATAGCTATTCTTCAAGGAATTGTTCATTGATGATTGGGTTTCCCTTTTGCTTCTTCAACACGGTGTACTCCATGAAATTCAGGATCAGAGACTGGAACTTTTCAACCTCCAGGATATCAGCCTTCAAGATCTGATAACTCCACTCCTGGGAATTGCTGCCAAGCTTCTTCCTATCTGCCTCATATTTGACATCATTTTCTTGGCAGGCTTCTGACTATGCAAAGGCTCGGGCTGTGAAGCACATGAAATCAGTGGTGATTTTGACGGAAATCCCATATTCCATAGCCTTGAAGAAGTGGGGCTTGATGTTCTCGGAGTTGATCTCGATTGCGGGCACTTCATACCCCATCATCAGTTTGAGGTACTGCGTACACTCCTCTCTGGATTCCCTTGCCCATTCAATATCAGGCGCTATCCACTACAAAACCTGCTCTAGCCGCCTCTTTTTGTGGTCATAGTCTCTCTTCCAAGTATCCACTAGCTAGTGGTCATCGTCTTTGAACGCAAGGTCCCTCTCCTAGATATCACTCGACAAAGCGAGAATAACCTCAATCTTTGGGTAGGCTGCATTGTATTTCGCGGGGAACCTCTCATAGATTTGGCTCATGTCCTCTATAGTTTTCTAGACCTCCAGGAATCTATTAGTTGCTTGGACATCCATGTTGATACTCATGTTTCCTAGGTCCAAAACTTACCGGAACCAATTTTCTGTAGTTTTGCCCAGGTTCCACCTCTTTTCTAGTTTATCAATTTGCTCCCTGGACAATAGCTGAGGCAGGGCCATTGATGTTGTGGGCTGATCATCCAGAGATGACCACTGCTAAATATATGTGGTTAGGTCCGTCACCTACTCCTTCAACTCCTCCTTGGAGATCTTATCCTGCTGGATAAGGTGCACTACGGTGTCGACTGACTCCTGGAGATGCTCGACCTTCTGCTCCCTTGTGGCCACTCCCAAATCGATGGTGGAGACGTTGTAAGTGATACCTTGTTCTCCAGCCATCGACATTGCTAATTGCATGGCCCTTGATTCCGAGGTGTCCATGGTTATCCTCGATCTGATCTTCGGCTTCTTCTGGGTGCAGCAGCTCAGCGAGGCGAGCTTCTTTGCAATCTCCTCCTTCATAAAAGTCGTTAATGAACTGGAGGGTCAAGATTTTCAAATGTATGGGGAAGATGGGTTCTAAGCCATAGACTAGATGGTATGGGGAATCTCGAAGGGCAGCCTTGTGGCGGGTGCGATCTTCCCATAAGGAAAAATGAAGTTGGGTATGCCAATCCTTAGGATTCCTATCTAGCAGCTTCTTAATCACTGTGATCAAGTTTTTGTTGGTGGACTCAGCAACTCCATTGCCTTGAGGGTAATAGTTAGAAGAGAATTTGAGGGCGACACCATAATCAAAGGTCCAACTTGTGAATTTTAGTGAGGCAAATGCAGGGCCATTATCACATACTAGGGCATACGGACAACCGAAACGATTTAAGATAAAACTTTATAAGAAATTGATTACGACTTCAGTTGTATATTGCCTACAAGTTATTACTTTTGTCCATCTAGTACAGTAATCATAGGTGGTTAGAATGTACCTATGTCTCGCAGATGATGGAGGACTCACCAGACCAATGAAGTCAAGACCCCATTGTGCGAAAGGCCTTACCTCCAAAATCGGTTGCAACGGGACAGCAGCGTTCCTTTCCCTGACAGGAGTAGTTTGGCACACATGGCAGGTACGAACATGACTGTGAGCATCCTTGAAAATGGTGGGCTAGTAGTACCCAACTCTCAGTACTTGATGTGTCATTGATAGGCCTGAGCCATGGCCAGTTCTGAATTTGTCATGGAATTCCTTAAGGACACGATCGACTTCCTCCTTTCCCAGGCATCGCAGATAGATACCTTCATGATTTTTTTTGTACAAGATAGAGCCCTGCAACATATAACTGATGCTTTTCAACCTCAGAGCTCATCTCTGGACTCCTTGCAGATGGGGTGGGCACTTGTGGTTCAACAGGTAGTACACTATGTCATCATACCATTCTCCTGGGGAGACATCCTCCAGCTGGTACTACTACACCGTGAGTTCAGGTACAGTATCAATAACTACCTCCGCCATTGTTCAGGCGAGTGCCTGACCTCTGACCAGCTTCATCAGCTGAATCTCCATGTCGTATTCTTGCAGCACCACGATCCACTTTGCCCTTTGTTCCCCCAACTCATTTTGCATAAGCAACGTTTTGACGGCAGGGTCAGGAACTATGGCAAAGACCTTGTTGCGTAAGATATAGTGCCGGAACTTCTTGACTCCTTTAACAAGGGCGTAAGCCTATTTTTTGAAATTGTGATAACATAGTTCGGCATCCTTCAAGGGGGCACTCATGAAGGCAATTGGGTGCTCGCTTCCCTCGTTGTCCTTTTGCGTCAGGATATTGGCACATGAATGATCTGAAGTGAAGGAGTAAATAAAGAAGGACTTTAGGTAGTTTGGGCTGACCAGCATAGGGGCATCAACAATGGCCTTCTTGATTTCCCCAAAGGCCTGCTTTGCTTCAAGGGTCCACTCGACCTTAGCATCTTGTTTTAGCATGGCGTTGAGTGGTTTGACTATTTCCGCAAAGCCTGTGATGAACTTGCGGACAAAGTTGACTATTTCTTACTGCCTGGCAGCTAGATTTTTATGATGGATTGAATGCGTTCGAGGTCAATAGAAATTCCCCATTAAGACAGAACATGCCCAAGGAGTTTCCCTTCAGTGACCCCAAAGATACACTTCCTCGGGTTAAGGGACACTCCAAATGTGCGGCACCTCTCAAAGACCTCGCATAAATCCGCGACATGGTTGCTCCGTTGCTTTGAAAACACTATTAGATCATCCATGTAGATGATGATGCATTTACCAATAAGGTCTTTGAATGTGATGTCCATAGCACGCTGAAAGGTGGTGCCAACGTTGATTAGCCCGAAGGGAATCCTTTTGTAGGCTAATGTTCCCCACTTGGTGGTGAACGCCGTCTTGTGTCGATCTTTGTACTGCACCATGACTTGGTTGTATCTTGAATATTCATCTAGAAAGGACATCATTTGGGACCCATTCACTACCTGTAGCACTTCATCCAACGAAGGTACAGGATAGTTGTCCTTTTTCGAGGCTCGATTCAAATTGTGAAAGTCCACACACAACCTGATTTTCCCGCTTTTCTTTCAAACGGGAACCAAATTTGCTACCCAAGTAGAATGTCTGACCAAAAAGATGATCCGGGCTGGCAGCAATTTTTGTACTTCCTTGTAAATGATTGGCTCCAATAGAGTGTTGATAGGGCGCTGCCGTTGGCGGAATGGTTTCGCATCCAGCCTGAGAGGGATAGTGTGTGTGATGATTGACATGTCATATGTCTTGAGATCATCATAGCTCCAAGCTATGACATCATGGTACCTCTGCAGCGCCTCGATGATCCCCTCTCTTTCGTCAGGAGCACATACCTTGCCTATGAACACGTTTTTGGCCTTTCCAGATGTTCCCAGGTTGTAGGTATCACACTGACCGCTAATGGTATCTTCTTTGGCTTGGTGATCTTGCTCCCTGATCTGATCAAGGTCGAAGATCCACTCTAATTCGACCATACCCCTAGGGATGGTGTTGGTCTTCAAGTTAATGATCCCCTCTATATCCAAGTCCTCTTCTTGGGGTTTGACTTCATCGATTATTTGAGCAGCAAACACATCCGAACTGGTGATGAAGTCTACGATATGTTTGTCATCATTGAATACTTGGAAATTGGCCACATTTTCTGGCACCGACGGGATGGACGTGAGCTCCACCGTGAATCGTTTGAGGCCAGATAGGGATAATGGTTGTAGTGTACTTGCTACTTGTGCCAGGGCATTGGTAGTAGAATTTTGAGAGCATAGGATTAGCTGAATGTTGAAAGCGTCTAGCCCTTCCAACAGGTCCATATGTGGTGTCGGTAGTTAGTGAGCCTGCAGTTGTAACAAGAATAGAGCTTCCTGACTTGTTTTATGACTAGCTCCGAATCTCCATATACTTGGAGCATCTTGACATGCTTTCTTACTGCCATCAAGAGGCCTAAGACCTGTTGATGGTGTTTTTATGCACTTCACAACACAGGTAATGCATAGGTGTGTTACCTCTCTTGAAAGACAATCTTCCACAATCAAATTGCAGAACACTATCCCAAGGTCTCGCGGATGTCAGGTCTTGACAGTGCTTGGAATATTTCAGTTGTTTATGTGATTTGCTGGAATCACAAGGTGGACTTATGGATTAAAGCTATAGGGAAATTGCGTCAACCAACAGAATCCTATAGATCTGGAATTACATGCTTTGCTATAGGTTCAAGCAACAGTCTTGGACTCTAGTATTTCATCTAGTTTGGCTTTTACAATGCACAACGAACCTTGATACGAACAGTTTCTGAAAGAAAGGAAAAAGGGGAAAGGGGCGAAGAAGAAAGATGTTTCCTAAACCTGCAACTACTGATGAACAGTGATCATGGAGATTCTTGCCGTGGACAGTTTCCTTAAACGGGATTTCACTTAACCAAAATTCTCACAATATCATGAAATCTGTGCTATCTTCTAGGGACTGCAAATATTCATTGTTCATTCACTATGGAAGCATGGATGAAGATGAAATTCAATGAGCATCAATGGAATAGGAGTCCAGACTAACTTTACACAGTCATCTACCCTCAGCAGATGACCAAAAGTATGGACAAGGAAAGCATACACACAACAATTATTTCCAAGATCAGAAATATCATATCAAATCTATCTAACTCAAAGCGAAGATGCTAGAACAATAGAGTAAATTAAAACAATCTATAACTAAAAGGGAGAAGAATCATGAAACTTATTGAGAAACTCAAAATACACCAAAATTGACTGTATTTGCTATTTATAATTTCTATAGCAAGTCTTTACAACAACTCAACTCCCTAAAATGAAAGGAGGAGAGCTCTATTTATAGATGCAAATATCAAAATGTATGGCCAAGATTTGATTCTATTATGTGGCCAAGATTCATCTTACATCAGGGTCTCACCTACCCCCGAAATACTACAATTAAGAGCTCATTTTGTCTCTTCCTAATCTCGTCATCTAGTGACAACACTGTAGCGGATTTATCTTTCATCTGTTTACTCTTGGCTGTAGCTACTCTTTAAGGTACTGTTCTTCAATGACCGGATTGCCTTTCTACTTCCTTAGTGCTGCATACTCCATGAAGCTCAGGATCAAGGTTTGGAGCTTTTCTACCTCCATGATATCAGACTTTAAGATCTGATAACTCCATTCTTGAGAGTTGCTGTTGAGCTTCTCCTAGTCTGCTTCATATTTGGTGCTATTTTCCTTGCAGACCTCTGATTGTGCGAATACTCGAGCAGCAAAACTCATGAATTCAGTGGTGACCTCAGCAGACATCCCATCCTCCATGGTCTTAAAAAAGTGGGGTTTGAGGTTCTCAGGATTGATCTCGGCGGTAGGAACCTCATACCCTGTCATCAATTTAAGGTATTGGGTGCACTCCTCCCTGGATTCCCTCGCCCATTCAATATCTGGAGCAATTCGCTCCAAGACCTGCTCTAGCCTCCTTTTTCTATGGTTGTAGTCCCTCTTCCAGGTATCCACCAGCCAGTGGTCATCATCCTTGAGGGCGAGATCCTTCTCCCATACATCTCTTGGCAATGCGAGGATAGCCTCAATTTTCAGGTAGGCTGCGTCGTACTTCCCCAGGAACTTTTCAAAGATTTTTCTCGTGTCCTCAAGAGTTTTTTAGACCTCTAGAAATCGATTTGCTAATCGAACAGCTATGTTGATACATGTGTTCCCTATATCCAGAACTTGACAGAACCAGTTTTCTATGGTTTTATCTAGGTTTCGTCTCCTCTCAAGTTTCTTAATTTGTTCATGGGAAAGTAGCTGAGGCGGGGCTGACGAGGTTGTAGGTTGCTCATCCGAAGATGACCACTACTGGATGTAAGCTGTTAGATCCGCAACCTGCTCTTTTAACTTGTCTTTTAAGCTTTTGTCTTGCCGGATGAAGTGTACGACCGTGGCGACCGACTCTTGGAGGTGTTTGACCTTTTGATCCCTCGTGGCCACTCCCAGATCAATGGTGGAGATGTTGTAGGTTGTGCCTTGTTCCCCAACCATCGGCGTTGCTAACTGTATTTCTCTTGATCCCGAGGCGTCCATAGTTATCTTTGACCTGACCTTTGGCTTCTTCTCCTTTCGGGTGCTGATATGTGCCCTGGCCATGATGGCTTCCAGCCTCGCCTTGGAATCCTTTGAAGTGGGAGTCTTTGGCTTTAGTTGTCTTTGCAGCCAATCGGGCGTTTGGGAGTCCTTTCTTGATCCCTCATCTATCGTCCCACTGTCCTCCTTTTCTAACCCAATAGTTCGGACGATGATGGCCCTTTTACTGGTTTCTATATCTTCCTTCTCTTCAGTGAGAACCTGCTTGGACGTCTCATGTTTAGCCGGGGACTTGGCATGTGACTGTCCTTTTGGAGAATCCTCCTTTCTTGCATCCTCTTGCTCGCTTGAGATATTCTGATATTTCTCTGGACTTTCTATTTGTTTGTCCTCAGGGAAGAGGGTTTCTTTATCATGCTCTGGAGTCTGGCCACATTCCTCAGCTGGAGATCTATCTCTTTCTGCCTCTGTAGCAACAGTATCCTCCTCCTGTGCGAGCTGATCCTCAACTTCCTTGTCCTCGATTTCTTTGAACTGCTGTCCCCATTCTTCATTGAGCCCGGGATCATTTGATTCCCAGATTAGCTCAGCATTATGGTCTCTGCTGTCCTCACTGTCACCACTTGAAGCCTCATAAGCTACCGTGTCAAACTGCTGACCCTCAAATGGGGGATTCTTAGGACCCTAAAATTCTGCAGGCTCTGGTGCCTTTTTAGCTTCTAGCTATTGTCGTTCCCACTCGTTCGATATTTGCATCGTTGCTTTCATTCTTGGTGACTCAGTAGAGGGGGATGCTGATGGGGTGGAGGTCATAGCTTGAGCTATTGCAGCCTAGACCATTGGATTGGCTAGCATCCCTGAAAGCTTTGATGGAACATTCTGCATGTATTTTTCCAAGGACTCTGGAAGGCTTGAGGTTGGCGTTGTGGTAGTGGGAATAGAAGGAAAGGAAGGAGACATGGAAGGAGAGGTCAAGGGTGAGGTGGCAGCAGATGGTGAGTCCGTATGAATAACCTACATCCCTTGAGAAGTAGGAGGGAGGTGAACAGAGATATCCACCGCAGGTGGGGAGGATACTGAAGCTGGAATCGAGGTAAGTGGAGTGGCGAGTGTGATGACTATAGGTGGAGATCCAAATGAGAGGGATCTTTTGCTGGCAATCCCAAGGGGTGAATCCTTGGACATCATAAACGTCGCCATGCCTCCTGCTGTTTTCCTTTTCTTCTTCGAAGGTTCCAACTCAGATGACTTGCAGACATAAGTCTTTGGCTTTGGGAGTTGTTGGCCAATGTCCTTCCTTTTCTTGGACTTCAGAGGGGGTGGGGCTTGCGATGTCTCCCTAGCTGCAGCAGTGGCTTCTCCACCTTCAGAACCGCTTGGTTCACTAACGTGTTCGCTGGCAAGGTCGGTGTACGTTAGTGCGACCCCTTGTTGTTTTAGTTGGGTAACCTTACTGTTTATCCATCTTCTTGTCCTGGCCTCGACAGACCTAGTGAGTACACTGACATCACTGAGTTCTGAGGTATCTTAGTTGATTGTAGGTAGCGGCAGGTTGGACACTGTATCGTAGATTGGGTCTAGAATTGTCTCCTCATCCTCCTCTACCTGATCAGGAACCGGGCATAAGTTTACCCTTCGCACATGGAATACGGTCATACGCATATAATAATGCATCCGTACTTCAAGATCGTCCTTGCAATTAGTCCAGAAGTCCTCGATGTTGTGGAGGTGGGCATACCCGCGTCCCAACACCTTGCGGACATGGCCATAAGGATCCATCCATGGCCTTGCTGTGTATTGCTCGAAGTTGTACTCGACCAGCTCCTCTTCGGAGTATCCTGCACACTGGGAGGTATGAACCTTATACATTCCCTAACCCAGATTCATTGGATAGACAGGGCCTGCCAGATGTTTCTCGCCTAAGAGGCTGTGGATGGATCGCAGTTGCCGAGTCAGCTCCAAGAGGATAATTCGGTTGTTTGGATACCGAGGCAACTTATTTGGCTTATCCGAAAAGCCCTCTGCACGGATGTAGGTGAATCTAGGGAACTGGATGTACCAAAAGGCATACTACCTAAGGAGGGCTCTGGCACTGTGGGACATCCTCCTATGGAAATTCCCGCTTATCGACCTGATTATGTGGGCAATGAATGCATCATTCACCCTGTAGTAGCTGCTTTTGAAGTTCTTGAATTGCAGCTGGGGGTACCTGTCGTAGGGCTTTAGCTCCAGCCCTGATGGATCACTGGGCATCTATGTCAATCCCTGGTAGTGCCTCTGATTGGCAAGAGAGTACACCAAGTAAGATGTCATGAAGAATTGATTAGCCTTCTTTACTGTGGTAAACTGCTCATGGAAGTAGTCGTTGATTATCTCTCCCCAGTAGAAGATGGTTCCTTTCCCTCGGAGAATCTGTTCTATGAAGTAGAACATCCATTCCTGGAAGAACATTGCACCAGGCAGGCCCATGACTCTACTGAGCAGAGTCACCAGATCATGGTAGTCCTCGTGGAAATCACTACAGAAAAGCTCATGGGGAACTTTCCCGACGCTGCCCCGTTTATCCTTTAGCCAACACTGATTAATGAGTCTTTTGCAGTCCAACGGGTCAAGTTCCCATATACTGATACAGTCCTCCTTGGTAGGGACCTCCATGCTCTCGAAGGTGGGAACATGGAATGTTTTGGTAATGCTTGACGGAGACATATCTGCGAGGAGATTTCCCTCGTGGTCCATGATAGTTCTAGTGTCGGATTGATACGCCTCGACACACGCCATTACCAGCTCTGGGGCCACTAAGGCTGGTGGGAAACCTGCTGCCTTGGCGAGTCCACTGCTTTTAATAGCTCTTGCATTTGCTATTTTGGGGTTCATCCTAACCCTCTGAATGAACTCATCAACATCGACCTGTCTGATGTTGGTATCTGAAACATCCCTCCAAAGGGAGGTAATCCGGGATTGGATGGGGACTCCCTAGAATTTGTACTTCATTAGATCCCGATCTTCTTTGCCCCTTGGTGGCTTTGCAGTTCCTTTTCCTTTCCTGGCAGCACTGGAAGTTTCTGGGCTAGATTCCATGAATTCTGCACAAAGGGCAAGAGTCAGTAGTGAAGAACCTGTCATAAGAACTATTGACGAATCCCTGTACGTCAAGATTAGTCCGACAATCATAGTAGATATTTAATAAGCACTTGAAGTTAGATACTTTATAACCCTAGAAGTTTGTACAATCAATCCGAGGTTCTCAGGCCGAAAATCCCCTGGCAGAATGCCGTTTGGAGAGGCAAAACGAGAATGGAATTCCCATATGCACCTCCCGAGGTTGGATTTCAAGTTTGAAGGTTGGAAATAGAAGACAACGAAATTTTAGCAAGTGGGTCGAAGTCCGTTTCGAATTTGGAGGTCATTTGACCCCCCATTTGAAGGTTTGGGTATCAGTGGCAGGCAGGCCGTCTGAAAACGGCGCAGAAGAAATGGAAATCCAAGTCTTGGAATTCCGTTATCGGGAAGCTGTCATTGTTCGGCCGTGAGGAACAGCGAGACGCAGGAGGAAATCTGAGAAGGGAAATCCGAAGGCGGACTTCCAGAGAAGGAAATCCGAAAGGGGAAATCCGAACAAGGAAACCCGAAACGAAATCCGGGAGAAATGTGGAAGAAAATGGAAGTTTGAGTTTGGAAGAAAATTCCACGGCCGGGAAACGGGATCCGGGAAGCCGCCAGCTAGATACCGTGCAAAAGGCGAAAAACGGACGGATTCTCGAAAAGAGAAGTTCGAAAGGGGAATTCCGGGAACGGGGTCCCGAAGAAGGAAATACGGAGGAGGATGGGGTTAAACGACAGATGAGAACATAGGTTCGGGGATCCGAGGGTCGGGAAGACGTTCGGGCGATGCCGTGAAGAACGGCGGCAAGACGACGGAATTCCGGAGACAGAAAACCGAGAAAGGAACTCCGACAGGGGAAGAAGGCCACGGGGAAACATCGTTCGGAATGCCGGGTGATGGAGGCCGTTAAAACGACAAAGAGAAAATGGATTCCCGGAAACGGGATCCTGGACAAGGAATCCCGAAAAGAGAACTTCGAAGGAAAAGATGGAATTTGAGAGCGAACCTATGAAATTTTGATAAAGGTTCCGGGGAAAGGCATCTGGAAAGCCGCTCGGTCGGGGCCGTTAAAAACGGCGAAAAGGAAACGGAGTTCCGGAGCAGGAAATCCAGACGAGCAATCCCGACAAAGGAATTCCGGAGAAGGAAAATTAGTACGAGAAGAAAGGGCGGCCGCGGGAAGACCCGGGCCCTGAAGATGGCGGCACCGTTCTGAAGAACGGCCGCAACACAGGAAAGTTTCGGATCGATCCGGAGGTCGATAGAAGGTGGATTTTTGAATTCAAAGAAAGGGGTTTTGTGCGCAGTGAGGATATCTACTAAGTTTGGACTTCATTTTTTATTTATCCTTAACAAAATCTCAAAAAAATGCGAAAAGAACTTAGGGCGCGGGATGGAAAACCTACCTCAAAAACCTGAAGAACAGGTTGGTCGGATGCGCGGACATCGTCGAAATAAACAGTTTGAAAAATGTCAGAAAGGAAGCCAAATCACTGGGAGCTCTGGAATGCGCTTCTGTTAGTCAAAAATTTGATAATGACAGTCGAAAAAATCATTTTTATAGCAGAAAACGCCATTAGTACAGCAATAAATGCTCTGTACGGTTGCAGGTGGGTTGGTGAACTCTGGAAAAAGGAAGGCGGTGGGACGTCCGGAAAGCTATTCCTGGGAAGATGTTGCCTGGACGCCACGAAGAACGGTGAAACCTGAAAGGAAACCCAAAAGGGGAAACCTGATGAAGGAAACCCGAAAGGGGAAATCCGAACAAGGAAACCCGAAAACGGAAATCCGAACAAGGAAACCCGAAACGGAAATTCAGACAAGGAAACCCAAAAACTGCAGAAGATGTAAAAAAAAACTTTTGATGTGAAGTTTCCGGTCAAGGCGAGATTTTAAAATATAACATTGGGAAACGTACCACCTTTATTGAAGGGAAAAAAGAGGGTCTCCATTCCGAATGGGGCGTGTGTGCAAAAAGGGGCACAACAAGACCAAAGCCTCATATTCCGCCACATTGTTGGTACAATAAAATTGCAGTCTATGAGCGAAGAAGTATGACTTGCCTTTGGGACTGATCAAATCGAAACTAACTCCAGCCCCGTGCTTAGATTTAGATTTTTCAAAGCACAACGTCCAGAACTTGGGGGAATCCTTGGACATGGGGCTGACAGAAGCTGCCTTGACCTTCAGTGGGGGCAACATTTCAGTGACCACCTTAGGGATTACAGGGGCGAGACCTGTTTGTCCGTCAGGTGCAAATCTTGCATCCGCTTGTGGGGTAGCTCGTCTCCGAGCATGTTCAATTGCTATTTGGTGCAAGCAGCAGTCAAATTCCGAATGGGCAGCGTTGTGTACCCGACACCAGTTAGGGAGCAAGATCTCTTGAAGGTTCACCCGATTTCCTAGGCTGGGCTGGTCACGTATGCATTTTCCCATAAAATCTTGGAAACCACTGAGCAGCCCCCGACCATCACCTTCTCCCAACTCTTCGTCATCAGACTCAATGAGTACTTCTGTGCTTGGAGGAGTATTAGTTAAATTGGTAGGCGAGGTGCATAACATGAGAAAGACCTCGCTTGTTCCTTCGTCCTCAAAATCCTCTTGCTCGTCCAGGCATGCTACCGGGGAATAATTTCCCAGACTCGTTTCGGCATACAACACCTCATTCATGTTGTTGTACTCGGTAATCATGAATTTCATCCGGGGTTCTTTGTCAATCTGGATTTGATTAGGCATTCCTTTCCATGGAAGCCATATGTGAGAGTAATCTGTGGTGGCGTATCCATTCAGTGCCCTCATAAAGTCCCTACCTAGGATTATTCCATAGGTATCCAGGATATTGGCCACCTGTATGTCAATAGTCTATTGGATCTGGGGATCAGCAACAAGTTGCATCTGTATCTTGTTGATCTCCCCAACTATGTTGATTTCAGTTTTATCAAGCTGCATCACCTTTCGTCGGGAAGGAGTTGGCATTATTCTGAGTGCCTTGCACATGCACAGAGGCATGACATTGGCTAAGGCTCTTGAATCCAACAAGTAATTATGGAGGTTCTTCCCGAACACATGGACTGTGGTCAGGAAGGGAGGGGTCTTGAATTTTCCTTGAAACAACCCTCCAGAGACGTCCACCTAGGGGACTTGGGCCTTTTCTTTCTCGTTGCCTCTGCTTTGGGTTGGTGTCAGATTGGCTGCCCTTTCAAACTGCTTGTTTACCTGCGGCCCTGATGGTGGGTCCGTTTTTCTATCAAAAATTTACCTGATAACTGACTCATTTGATCAATCACTAAAAGAAACCTTCTTCACCAGGATCTCTTCCTGAGCTATTCCTTGTGATGGGGTCCCATTTATCATCCGAAAGAAGGCATTCTTGACTGCAGGCACCTTCAAAAGCTAGAATGCGGACACACTTATCTTCACCTTTTAAAATTCTTCAGCAATATAGTCCCCCATCTGTTCAACTTCTTGGTCATTATAAATGTTCTGGGAAGGGCTAGCACTCTGACTTTGGCTAGCACCTTGCTATTTATTTCAGCTAAGGTACTATGTAGGTGTGAGTGGGAAACCTGGATTGTTGTTCGCACTCGGGTCGGGAGGAGTGCTGAAATTATTTGGCGGGGTGGAAGTCGTGAAAGGACCCCAGCATGGCCTCCTACTTGTCTATTCCTAAGGTTATAAGGGGAAGTTCGTTGGTGAAACATTTGGACTTCGTCCTCCCTAACTTCCTCTTCGTTATCTTCAGGGCCATTATCTATTGAATTGAAAAGTTGAGCCAAAGGAATTTCAGAACTTACCTCTCTTGCTGTATCACGATGGCTTGAAACAGTGCTCTCCAGCTCAGGGGTGTTGTATTCTGCCTTTGGGAAAGGGGCCTGATTTAGCATCAGCACCAAGCCGTCGTACGGATCGGATGGGATGATGTCGTGACATCCCGAACTGTCGACAAAATTATGCACTTCCACTTGGAAGATCTCAGTAGCAGTTTGAAACTTCAGACAATCCAGCTCGGAATGACGGCTTGTCTTGTGTATACGACACCAACCAGATAACGCAACCTCTGCCAAATAAACTTTGCTTGCGGGGTTTTCACTATTGCTATTGTTGGGCTGATCCAGTGGCGTAGGGATGTCGCCATTGTTAGAGCATGTATTCCACGTCTAGTTTTGCCTTTGGAAAGGTCTTCTGTCAAAGTTCTGGCTTGACTTTTGATTCCTATCGTAATTCTGTCCTGACGATGTGCCAGCATCCCGATTGTCCCAATTTTCACGGTAATCTCGATTTTCCCTATTAAATTTGGCTTGGATGCTCTTTTGCGATGTCTATAGCTAATTGTTCTGATTCCTCAGGTGTGTCATCTCAGTCAACATCTTCTTGACCATCTCTGTGAGCTCATCAATCTTATCCCTTTCAGTATTACTTGGTTGCGACGTAGTAGTCTGGAGGAACACAGGCTATGCTGCCATTTGATTTTGATGAGCGGGCTGGAACTCCATCACCTAAAGGTATGCTGGCATCTTGGATCCTTGTGGGTGTGATTGTTGCTGCTGGGGTGCCAAGTAATGAGGCATTGGGTATGCCTGGTTCATTGGCTGTTCAAGATGCGGAACCATGGGCAGCTGAGGTACCAGATTTAACAGGGGCGTCTGATGCTGCAGTGCTTGCGTGAGTCCCTGTATCTGTGTCAGATGTGCGATTTTTCCAAGAGAAGGTAATGGACCAGATATATTCTACCCCAAATCTGTACTAGCAATGATGGCTTCAGCATATGCATCGACTAACCTTGCAGGTGGTGGTCTCATCCTTTTCACCAATGCTGAAGTGAGGTTGTCCAGTGCGGCATAGTAAATGGGTAGAATAGTAGCATCATTAAAAACATACAGAGCCTGCAGCCGAGTGTATGCTCTGTGGAAGTGATTGTTGAATGTGCTAATTGGCTCATTGATCTCCCTTTGAACTGCCATGAAATGCCTATACGAATCTGCGGGGCTGCCTGGGGTCTTGAATTTCTATAGAAATGCATTCCTCAAGAGATCCCATGTGCTGATAGTTCCAGCTAGCAAATTGACATACCAGTAAAAGGTCTCTTCCCCCAAGGAATAAGGAAAGAGCTTGCAAGCTACATCCTCATACATGATTTGCATAGTCTTCAAAGTGATTTCAAAAATCCTGACATGTTCCTCGGCTGTCCTCTACGGATCCCAGGAGTTGAACTTTGTGCAAAAATTCTCAGGGTTCTTGGGCATGTCATGATAGAGGTTGAAAGCAAGGGGATACGAGTTGTTACCCAGCCATGCCATTGGGAAAGGCGGTGGAGGTGGCTGCGCCAGGTTGCTCTGTGGCAGGGATGGGACAGCAACAGCCGGGGAGGTAGCAACTAAGCTGTGGGCTGCATTCAGCTGGGAGGCAGAGTTCAATTCAGATGAAATGGCAACTTGGAAAGTCTTAGTGGTGGGATGAATGGAAGATGAACCTATTAATGAGGATGAAGAGGGTAGGGGTGAAGAGGTAGTGAGCTGCTCCGCGGAGTTAGTGATGGATGATCCCCTTTGCTTAACTCTCTTAGCTTGGATGGGTGGCTGTAATTCCTGCAACTCCCCCTTGTTTGATGTAGATCTCAGTATTCGGTGGAATCTCTCAGGGGAGAATGATTCAATTCGATCCAACTTTACCCTTTCAAGGCCCTCCTTCTAGCACTAGTTTTGTTGATGGTGTTTTTATGCACTTTACAAAATAGGCAATACGTAGGTGCATTACCTCTCTTGAAAGACAATCTTCCACAATCAAATTGCAGAACACTATCCCAAGGCCTCTTGGATGTCAGGTCTTGACAGTGCTTGGAATATTTTAGTTGTTTGTGTGATTTTTTGGAATCACAAGGTGGCCTTACATGGTTGAAGCTATAGGGGAATTGAGTCAATAAATGGAGTTCTATAGGTCTAGAATTGATATGCTTTGCTGCAGGTTTAAGCAACAGTCTTAGACTCCATTATTTCGTTGGATTTGGCTTTATAATACGCAAAGAACCTCAACATAAGTTGATTTTAAAAAAATGGAAAAAAGGAAAGGGTGAGGAAGAAAGATGTTTCCTCGACCTGCAACTACCAATGAAGAGTGATCATGGAGGTTCCTGCTGTGGATAGTTTCCTTAAACGAGATTTCACTTAACCAGAATTCTCACAATATCATGAAATCAGTGCTATCTTCTAGGGACTGTAAATGTTCATCATTCGCTCACTATGGAAACATGAATAAAAGATGAAGTTCAATGAGCAACAATGGAATCAAAGTCCACACTAACTTTGCACAGTCATCTACCTTCAGCAAATGACCAAAAGTATGGACAAGGAAAGCATAGACACATCAATTACTTCCAAAACCAGAAATGGCATATTAAATCTACCAAGTCTAATCCGAAGGAGATAGAACAACATAGTAACTTAAAGCAAAATTATAACTAAAAGGGAGAGGAATCATGAAACATATTGAGAAACCCAGAAAATACACCAAAAATGGTTGTATCTGCTATTTATAATTTTCTCAGCATGCCTTTACAACAACTCAACTCTCTTAGAATGAGAGGAGGAGAGCCCTATTTATAGTTTTCACAAAACAAAATGAGTGGCCAAGATTTGATTCCATTATGTGGCCAAGATTCATTTTACATTAGGGTTTCACCTACCCCTCAATATATTACATTTATAAAATAGTTTCTTGTCTCTTCCCTATCTCGTCATCTAGTGACAACACTGTAGCAAATTTGTCTTTTAGTGATTTGCCATTTGCTGTAGCTATTCTTCAAGGAACTATTCATCGATGACTGGGTTGCCCTCTTGCTTCTTCAACGTGGCGTACTCCATGAAATTCAGGACTAGAGACTGGAACTTTTCAACCTCTAGGATATCAGCCTTCAAGATCTGATAACTCCACTCTTGGGAATTGCTACCAAGATTCTTCCAATCTGCCTCATATTTGACATCATTTTCTTGGTAGGCTTCTGACTGTGCAAAGGCTCAGGCTGCGAAGCACATGAAATCAGTGGTGATTTCGACGGACATCCCATCTTCCATAGCCTTGAAGAAGTGGGGCTTGATGTTCTCGGAGTTGATCTCGACTACGGGCACTTCATACCCCGTCATCAGTTTGAGGTACTGCATACACTCCTCTCTAGATTCCCTTGCCCATTCAATATCAGGTGCTATCTGCTTCAAAACCTACTCCAGCCACCTCTTTTTGTGGTCATAGTCTCTCTTCCAGGTATCCACTAGCTAGTGGTCATCATCTTTGAAGGAAAGGTCCTCTCTCCTAGATATCACTCGACAAAGCGAGAATAGCCTCAATCTTTGGGTAGGCTGCATTGTATTTCACGGGGAACCTCTCACAGATTTGCCTCGTGTCCTCTAGAGTTTTTTGGACCTCCAGGAATCTATTCACTGCTCGGACAGCCATGTTGATACCCGTGTTTCCTAGGTCCAAAACCTACCGGAACCAATTTAACATAGTTCTGCCCAGGTTCCGCCTCTTTTCTAGTTTATCAATTTGCTCCCTGGACAGTAGCTGAGGTGGGGCCATTGATGTTGTGGGCTGATCATCCGGATATGACCACTGCTGAATATATGTGGTTAGGTCCGTCACCTGCTCCTTCAACTCCTCCTTGGAGATCTTATCCTACTGGATAAGGTGCACTATGGTGGCGATCGACTCCTGGAGATGCTTGACCTTCTACTCCCTTGTGGCCACTCCCAAATCGATGGTGGAGACATTGTAAGTGATACCTTGTTCTCCAACCATCGGCGTTGCTAATTGCACGACCCTTGATCCTAAGGAATCCATGGTTATCCTCGATCTGATCTTTGGCTTCTTCTCTTTTCTTGTGCCTATTCATGCTCTGGCCATGATGGCTTCCAACCTTGCCTTGGGATCCTTTGTCGTGGGACTCTTTTGTTTGAGCTGCTTTTGCAACCAATCAGGTGTTTGAGGTTCCTTGTCTGGTACTTCATTCTGAGTCCCACTGTCCTCCTTCTCAAGCTTGATATCTTTGATGACGAGTGCTTTCTCACTCATTCCTACATCCTCTTTTCCTTCATCATAAATGTGTTCAAATGTTTCATGCCCGACAGGGGACTCAGTTTGTAGCTGCTGCTTGGGTGAATCTACTTTCTTAGCATCCTCATCCACGTTCAGAGTATCTTGATGCTTCTCGAGGCTTTCTGTTTGCTTGCTCTCCTGGAGGAAAGTTTCCTCAACATGTTCTGGGGTCTAGCCATGTTCCTCGATGGGTGACCTATTACCTCCTGTTTCTAGAGCAGCAGTCTCCTTATCCTGTGCAAACCGATCCTCGGCCTCCTTGTCCTTAATTTCCTTAAGCTGTTTACCCCATTCTTCATTGAGTCTAGGATCATTTGACTCTCTGATCAGCTCGATGTCAAGGTCCTTGCTGCTTTCACTTTCCCCACTGGAAGATTCACAAACTACCTCATCAATTTCTTGACGCTCGTACAGGGGATGTTCGTGATACTCAAACTCTTCATACTTCGGTGCCTTCTCAGCCTCTGGCAGCAATAGCTCAAGCTATGGCCTCTACTCCAATGGCATCTCCCTCTACCAAATCACCGAAGATGGAGGCCACCATGCAAATATCGGAAGAGCGTGAACGACAGCAGCTAGAGGCTGAGAAGGCACCGGAGTATGAAGAGTTTGAGTATCACGAACATCCCTTGTACGAGCGTTGAGAAATTGATGAGGTAGTTTGCGAATCTTCCAGTGGGGAAAGTGAAAGCAGTGAGGACCTTGACACCAAGCTGATTAGAGAGTCAAATAATCCCACACTCAATGAAGAATGGGGTAAATAGCTTAAGGAAATTGAGGACAAGGAGGCCGAGGATCGGCTTGCACAGGATGAGGAGACTGCTGCTCTAGAAACGAGAGGTAACAGGTTACCCATCGAGGAACATGGCCAGACCCTAGAACATGGTGAGGAAACTTTCCTCCAGGAGAGCAAGCAAACAAAAAGCCCTGAGAAGCATCAAGATACTTAGAACGTGGAGGAGGATGCTGAGAAAGTAGATTCACCCAAGCAACAGCTACAAACTGAGTCCCCCGCCAGGCATGAAACATTTGAACACATTTCTGATGAAGGAAAAGAGGATGCAGGAATGAGTGAGAAAGCACTTGTCATCAGAGATATCGAGCTTGAGAAGGAGGACAGTGGGACTCAGAATGAAGTACCAGACAAGGAACCTCAAATGCCTAATTGGTTGCAAAGGGAGCTCAAACAAAAGAGTCCCGCGACAAAGGATCCCAAGGCAAGGCTGAAAGCCATCATGGCCAGAGCACGAATAGGCACCAGAAAAGAGAAGAAGCCGAAGATCAGATCGAGGATAACCATGGACGCCTCGGGATCAAGGGCTATGTAATTAGCAATGCTGATGGTTGGAGAACAAGGTATCACTTACAACGTCTCCACCATCGATTTGGGAGTGGGCACAAGGGAGCAGAAGGTCGAGCATCTCCAAGAGTCGGTCGCCACCATAGTGCACCTTATCCAGCAGGATAAGATCTCCAAGGAGGAGTTGAAGGAGCAGGTGACGACCTAACCACATATATTTAGCAGTGGTCATCTCTGGATGATCAGCCCACAACATCAACGGCCCCGCCTTAGCTGCTATCCAAGGAGCAAATTGATAAACTAGAAAAGAGGCGAAATCTGGGTAGAACTATGGAAAATTGGTTCCGGTAGGTTTTGGACCTAGGAAACACGGGTATCAATGTGGTTGTCTGAGCAAGGAATAGATTCCTGGAGGTCTAGAAAACTCTAGAGGACACGAGGCAAATCTGTGAGAGGTTCCCCGCGAAATACAATGCAACCTACCCAAAGATTAAGGCTATTCTCGCTTTGCTGAGTGATATCTGGGAGAGGGGCCTTGCCTTCAAAGACGATGACCACTAGCTAGTGGATACCTGGAAGAGAGACTATGACCATAGAAAGAGGTGGCTGGAGTAGGTTTTGGAGCGGATAGCACCCGATATTGAATGGGGAAGGGAATCTAGAGAGGAGTGTATGCAGTACCTCAAACTGATGACGGGGTATGAAGTGCCCGCAACCGAGATCAACTTCGAGAACATCAAGCCCCACTTCTTCAAGGCTATGGAAGATGGGATATCCACCGAAATCACCACTGATTTCATGTGCTTCACAGCCCGAGCCTTTGCACAGTCAGAAGCCTGCCAAGAAAATGATGTCAAATATGAGGCAGATTGGAAGAAGCTTGGCAGCAATTCCCAAGAGTGGAGTTAACAGATCTTGAAGGCTGATATCCTGGAGGCTGAAAAGTTCCAGTCTCTGATCCTGAATTTCATGGAGTATGCCACGTTGAAGAAGCGAGAGGGCAACCCAGTCATCGATGAATAGTTCCTTGAAGAATAGCTACACCAAAGGGCAAATCACTAAAAGACAAATTTGCTACAGTGCTATCACTAGATGACAAGATAGGGAAGAGACAAGAAAGTATTTTATAAATGTAATATATTGAGGGGTAGGTGAAACCCTAATGTAAAATGAATCTTGGCCACATAATGGAATCAAATCTTGGACACTCATTTTGTTTTGTGAAAACTATAAATAGGGCTCTCCTCCTCTCATTCTAAGAGAGTTGAGTTGTTGTAAAGGCATGCTAAGGAAATTATAAATAGCAGATATAGCCATTTTTGGTGTATTTTCTAGGTTTCTCAATATGTTTCATGATTCCTCTCCCTTTTAATTATAGTTTTGCTTTAAGTTACTTTGCTGTTCTATCTCCTTCAGATTAGACTTGGTAGATTTAATATGCCATTTCTAGTTTTGGAAGTAATTGCTGTGTGTATGCTTTCCTTGTCCATACTTTTGGTCATTTGCTGAAGGTAGATGACTATGCAAAGTTAGTGTGGACTTTGATTCCATTGCTGCTCATTGAACTTCATCTTTTATTCATGTTTCCATAGTGAGTGAATGATGAACATCTGTAGTCCCTAGAAGATAGCACTGATTTCATGATATTGTGAGAATTCTGGTTAAGTGAAATCCCGTTTAAGGAAACTGTCCACAGTAGGAACCTCCATGATCACTGTTCATCGGTAGTTGTAGGTCCAGGAAATATCTTTCTTCCTCGCCCTTTCCTTTTTTCCATTTTTTTTAGAATCAACTTATGTTGAGGTTCTTTGCACATTATAAAGCCAAATCCAACGAAATAATGGAGTCTAAGACTGCTGCTTGAACCTGCAGCAAAGCATATCAATTCCAGACCTATAGAACTCCATTTATTGACTCAATTCCCCTACAGCTTCAACCACGTAAGACCGCCTTGTGATTCAAGCAAATCACACAAACAACTAAAATATTCCAAGCACTATCAAGACCTGACATCCGAGAGACCTTGGGATAGTGTTCTACAATTTGATTGTGGAAGATTGTCTTTCAAGAGAGGTAATGCACCTACGCATTGCCTATGTTGTAAAGTGCATAAAAACACCATCAACAGAGGTAAGAAAAGATTTAAAGCTAGATTAGTTGTAAAAGGATTTGCATAGAAAAATGGTATTGTTTTTGATGAAATATTTTCTCCAGTTGTTAAAATGACTTCTATTCGTATTGTTTTAAGTATTATGGTTGTTGAAAATTTACATTTAGAACAACTTGATGTTAAAAAAACCTTTCTCCATGGTGATCTAGAAGAGGAAATATCTATAGAACAACCACAAGGATTTGAGGTCAAAGGTAAGGAGAAACTAGTGTGCAGATTGAAGAAAAGTTTATATGGCTTGAAGGAAGCAGCTCGACAATGGTATATTAAATTTGATAGTTTCATGCCTGAGCAAGGCTATAAAAAGTGTAATTTAGACCAATGTATTTACTTTAAGAGGTTAGCTGAAGATAGCTACTTTATTTTATGTTTATATGTTGATGATATCTAACATGGATCACATAAAGGAGTTAAAACAACAGTTAGAAAATTCATTTGATATGAAGGATTTGGGGCTAGAAAAAAAAATCCTTGGTATGAAGATTACAAGAGATAGGAAAAACAGGAAATTATTTCTATCTCAAGCTAATTATGTTGAAAAGGTGTTGCAGAGATTTCATATGGAGAATGAAAAAGTTGTCAGCAAACCTTTTCCCAACCATGTCAAATTGACTAAAGATATGTGTCCAAAGACACAAGAGGAGATAGAAAAAATGTCCAAGGTACCATATGCTTCAGCTGTAGGTAGTTTAATGTATGCCATGGTATGCATGAGATTGGATATTGCACATGCCATAGGAGTTGTTAGTAGGCATATGATTCATCTTGGAGTTGAGCATTGGAATGCAATAAAATGGATTCTCAGGTACTTGAGAGGTACATCCAATAAATATTTATGTTTTGGGGGCTCTAATATAGATTTAAAAGGCTATGTTGATTCAGATTTGGCAGGGGATATAGATACGAGGTGGAGTACCACAAGTTATTTATTTATAGTTGGTGGGACAATAGTGAGTTAGATTTCTCAATTGCAAAAGGTGGTTTCTTTATCCACAACAGAGGAAGAGTATATTGCTGCAACAAAGGCAACAAAGGAGATGATATGGCTGCAATTTTTTAGGGAAGAGTTGGGAAAACAACATGCCGAAAATCACTTGTTTATAGACAGCCAAAGTGTTATACATCTTGCAAAGAATTTTCCTTGCACTCTAAGACCAAACACATACAATTGAGATATCATTTCATTCAGTTGATGTTGGAGGATGGACATGTAAAGCTGGAAAAGATATATATAGATGCCAATCCAACATATATATTTACAAAGGTAGTGACAAGGGAGAAGTTGATCTCCTCTTCATCTTCGGTTGGTCTTCATGGTTAAAATTATAATAGAGAAGCAAGGTCCAAGGTGCTTATTTATAGTGGGAGTTGTAAGTGCAGCGGTGTCATCTAGGATTAGTCTCCAAGTGGGAGATTGGGTTGGTGTGGAGCCTGATTGGTCTCCAAGTGGGAGATTGTTGGTATGTGGTGACTGATCATGCTATATTATACACTCTTTAGTACTGTACAGTCTTCATGTATCCTCACTGAGGTCTGGGGCCAGGCCAGGCTTCAGGCAGGGGTTCAAGGTGGTAGCTCTGAAGAATTTTTTTTTTCACCTTTTTTCGCTTTGTCACCGAAAAATAAAAAAGTCAACTTTGTAAACCCTAATTTATGGAAGCTTCTAAAAGATTATTATAAGCAGTTGGGATGGGGATTTGTAGTATGGAATTATTCACAATATTGTAACATATTTTGCACTAGATAATAAAATCATTGAATGGCTTCAATTTTTGTGGATGTAGCCCGGATTGGGTGAACCACATTAAATTCTCTATGTGTTTTATTTCTCTGTCTTATTGATCAAATCTACATTTAACTTGTTAGATATCTTCCTTCTAACCCTAATAGACAAAAATTGCGAGACCAAGGTGATAAGGGAGATCAGATCCCCCCACGACTACTCCCATCTCTTCAACATCACCGATTCCTATTTCAACAGAATCGACCTTAGTGTCATCGGGGTCGGTCGTCAATGCTAGTGGCGTGGGTCCTAGCACCGAACCTCACTCTGATCCCATGTGGAAGCTAGGGGATCTAGATATACATAGCACATTGTTTATTTTTCCATGATTTTGATTTCTTTTTTTGTGATATATATGTAAATTCCATGTGATACTGATTTCTATTTCTTTCTCTATGGGTGTAGAGGATGCATAGGGATGGATTGGGCTAATGGCTCAATGAATTTCAGAGGTAGCCCCTATCATGCCGATCTAGGGGATGGTTCTTGAGGCCTACTGGCCAGTATCTATAGGGTGAAAATCCCCCACTCTTGAGCTGGTTGCATGTTTGAGGGCTGCCTACGAGGAGCGATGTGCAGAGATCATATAACTGACTACAGAGCTGACGACTATTTGGGGACATTGTAACCAGCTATCAAGGGAGCTTCAAACGATGCTCATTCAGTGAGACATGATAGTGATGAGGGATGATGCCACCAAGAAGGTGTGTGATTCCCTTTAGATCTGAATCAATGACCTTGATAGGAAGCCAACAACTGTGATCCTAGAAGATGCTCAATAGCTACAACAGGAGCTGACCCAGACATGAATGACCACTTGCTCACTACAGGGGGGATTAGAGGGATGCGGGTAGCTATTTCCACATCAAAATCACATTGATACCACTCCATGAACATCATGCAATCCCTCCTGAGGGTACTAGAGCAACATCTAGAGCCAGAGGGCTCTGAGAGCCATGCACCACAGGGATAGGATCCCATCATTTTGTATATCATTTTTGTAGCAAGATACACATACATATATACTTGTAGATCTTTTTTATAGACATATATTCAATAGCCACTCATTTTTTATAGTAGTGGCTCGATACATGTACATGAAATTTGATACACACATGAATATATATATATATATATATATATATATATATATATATATATATATATATATATATAGACATATCTGCTTCAATATCATGGCGTTGTTTACATGTATTCTCTTTAATTTCATGTATGCTCATTCTATGTATGGATGTATGTTTACATTAAATGCTAACATGATTTAATAAACACACTTGGTTGCATGTTAATTAAATACATTGATGATCTAATTGCCTTAAGAAATGTAATGTGATGTATGGATACATAACATGGTCAGACACATGTATGTATGTTTTATTTCACACACACACATGGTTGCGTCATAAACAATTTTTTTTTCATAATGTGTGAATGAAAAATGTTAACATTTGTAGTATTACTTCCCCTTAGGGAGAACGCCACACATGTGACAAATTAGAGCACTATGCATAGTATCAACGAAGATGCATCACATTCATGGTTTATTTCAGAGGCATTCCATCCATAGACGATAATCCATAGGAACCTGAACCATACACAAAGATCACAATGTAAGGGCCTAACCAGTTAGGACTAAATTTCCCTTTTTGATTAGGCAGTGCATTTACATTTCGCTAGTTTTCATTGAGAACTAGGTCTCCTACCTTAAAGATTATAGGAAGCACATTTTGGTTATATTGTCTTGATAATGACCACTAATAAGATTTAAGATGATCGAGGCCTATAAATGGCGCTCATCAAGCATCTCTAGCTGATGCAAGTGGTTAATTCAATAGGTTTCATTGTCAATTAACCCTTTAAGGATGAAATTTCCAACTCCAAAGGAATGATAGCTTCGACACTGTACATGAGGTTGTAAGGCGTTGTTCTGATTGCCATAAGAACACTCATGTGATTGGCCTACAAAGCGTATGTTAATTGAATATACCAATCCTTACTGTGCTTATTAACTATCTTACAAAGAATGAGTTCAAGAGTTTTGTTAGACGCTTATGCTTGACCATTGGATTGTGGATAATACGGTGTAGAAAACCTATGTTGAATATGAAATTTCTCCAAGAAATAATTCACTTCCTTGTTCTTGAATGGTGTACCATTTTCAGAAACAAGTGTAGCATGTAGTCCTAAATAAGAAATGATGTTTTTCATGAGAAAACTATAGAAAGTTTCAACATTCGTGGATCAGAGTGGGATAGCTTCGACCCATTTTGTGAAATGTTCCATAGCATTAATGATAAAGGTATGTCCTTTGGAAGAAGGAGGTGATATTTTTCCAATGATATCCAACTCCCATTTCACAAATGGCCAGGGAGAAGTTTGATTTTGTAACTCCTGAGATGAAGCATGAATAAGATGATTGTGTTGCTAACATTGAAGGCACTTTCTAACAAAATCAAAGAAATCTTGTTCCATCATTTTTCAATAGTACCCCATGTGTATTAGCCTTCTCTCTAGGGACTTACCAACGAAATTTCCACCCCCGAAGCCCGAATGGGATTTCTTAAGGGCAAGGGATATTTTTTCTTTAGTGAGACACCTAAGAAGCAAGCCATTATAGGCCTTTCAATAAAGAACATTGGATAAAATGACATAGCGTGCTGAAAGATTTCATATACTAGTGCAATCATTTTTCGTCACATCATCGGGAAGGTTTCCAATCTTTAATTAACTGTAGATACTAGAGAACCACTCTCCCGAGTTTGCATAAAAACATACAAGAGAATTAAGATTAGGTTGCTAAAAAACCGACGGGGTTCACACGACCTGAATCGTGAAGTGGTATTCTTTTGTATCCTTACCTGAAGGTACCAAGGAAGCAGTTCTCACCATGGAATAAACATGTCTATTTTATCTCCTGGGGACACTATCTATTGTGAAAGAGGAAAATTGATTGAGCAAAGACAAAGCTAGGTCTCATTACTGAGACAACCTACTTTGTTTAGCTTGATAAGTTCTTGTAATCAGATTCATAATAAGCTCAAAATCACCTAGTATATAAAGATGTTTAATTTTTAGTGCAATCGTGACACGTAGGCCACCAATAAGAGATTCCTACTCAATGATGTTGTTCATGCAAGGAAAATCTAACCAAAAGGATAGAGGGACTGGTTTTCCTTCGGGGGGTATCAGGACCACACTCGCTCTAGAACCAATTTGACACCTCGATCCATCGAAGTACATCTTCCATTCGAGGTTGTAGTAAATCATGAAAATACTCTCATCAGGGAACAAATCCAACCCCGGGAAAGAGTAAGATGAGGGAGCATCTACCAATTGATCAACAACTTCTTGACCCTTTATTGATTTCTGAGTAACAAATTTTATATCAAACTCAGAAAGCAACATAACCCACTTCGCTAGTCTCGTGGTAAGTTCAGCGCTAGAGAAGAAATGGCTTAAAAGATTTATTTTTACTATGATGTGCATTTCAACATGGAGAAGGTAGTGCCTGAGATTCTGTGTAGTGAACATAAGAGAAAGGAATTTCTTCTCCATGGAGGAGTAATGAGTTTCGTAATCAACTAGGATGCGACTGATGTAGTAGACCGATCTCTCTTTTCCTGCGTTATCATACTGAGCTAGCAAGGCTATCAAAGTGTATGGTGATGCAACAAGGTAAAAAAAGAAGGGCCTATCTTGCATATCTGGCATCAATATGGGAGGATTGGCCAAATAAGCTTTGATTGATTCAAAGGATTTTTGACACTACTTATCCCATATGAAACGAATATCCTTTTTCAATAAATGAGTGAAAGGAAGGGTACGATCAACCAATTGAGATATAAATCTATGAATTTCCTCAATCTTCCCTTATAGACTTTACAACTCAGTGATATTCCTTGGTAGAGGCATGTTAACGATGGCATTGATTTTGTTTGTGTCAACCTCGATTCCACGGTGAGATATTATGAACCCCAGAAGCTTGCCGACATTTACATTGAAGACACACTTATGGGGATTGAGTCTCATCTTGTAGAGTTGAATCCTTTCAAAGATAAGAAATAGGTTTTTCACATGATCTTGGTGAGTTATTGATTTTTCCAAGATTCCATCAACATAGTCTTCTAAGATCTTATGAATAAAATCATGAAAAATCAGTGTCATTGCCCATTGGTAAGTCGCTCTTGCATTCTTTAACCGAAAGGGCATGACCACATAGAAAAAAGTACCCCAAGGGGTAGTGAAGTATATCTTGTACTGATCATTCAAGTTAATGCAGATCTGATTGTAACTTGAGAAGCCATCCATAAAAGATAACAATACATTGCTTGTAGTCAAGTCCACAATCATATCTATATTAGGTAATGAAAAATAATATTTAAGAGAATCCTTATTAAGGTCTCAAAAGTCAATACATATGTGGATAAGACTGTTAGGCTTACTAATGATAGCTATATTCAAAATCTAGGGGGAGTAGTCAATCAAACAGATAAAACCCGCTTTCAACAACTTTTATATCTCAGTCTTGACGATCAAAGCCACCCTGGGATTAATATTTCAATTTTTTTGCTTAACTGGCTTGGTTTCGAGACATAGAATTATATTGTGAACCACTAAAAAATCTTCAATATCATGCACATCCTCATTCATCCAAGCGGAGATATCAGGGTGAGAACTCAAGAGGTCAGAGTGTCCATCTGCTTCTTCGAAAGAGTGACATTTCCTAATTTTGATTACTTTTTCTGAAGACTTAGGATCCACTAAAAATTTAATAGTATCCCCTTTAAGGAGAGGAATATGGTTTTCAGGATGGGAAATCAGAACATCATCACCGATGTCAAATAGAGGGTATTCCTCATTAATACTCAAAATGGATTCCCCAAAGTACAATTTTTTATGCAAACAATACAAGAATTGTTTCTTGTGGTGATAAGGAGGCAACAAGGAATAAGCACCTAGAAATTCCCCTAGTTCCTCATTCGAAGAGAAGACATCCAAAGGGAATTTCTCAGTCTACCCCCTTCCCTCTACCAACTCAGGATGGACCAAGCTCAAGGGCTCGACTAAAATCATATTAACACTCCACCAAGGTTTTTGTTTAGACTGTTCCTAAAAACATCTTGAACCCAGATAGAGTTGTCATGGATTAAAGTGGATAGGGACTTGGATTCCTTGCTTGATACAGCCTAGGCCTTTCTACCCACAACCATATTGAGAGGCAAGTTCATATTCAAACCCATAATGAGTTTATAGAATTTCAGGAAGTGGTGGCTCCACACAGAGTGTCTCATTCCACCAATGAATTTCAAAAGTTTCTACGTGAGCATTCCCACCTTATTTACTTGGTTTTCAAACATTAAACTCCTTCGTAGGAGTAGGGTTACTCTTTTGGGTAGGGGGAGGAGTGGTATCCTAGATAGGATCACACTTATCTTCCCTAATAGGAGGGTCACCTATCTTTTTGTGAACAAAACCCAAAAATTCAATACTAGAGGGGTCTAACTTATATTCTGCAATGAAGAACTTAGAGAAATTCAAGGAACCCCAATCATCACCAGGAAAAGAATTTGATTCAAAAGTTGAAGGGGAAGACGAGGGAGGCTTAGGATATTCTTCTTTAGGTGGTTCATCTTTGTCGATTCTCGCTCGAGGAACAACTTCCAAAAAGGGTATCGATGAAAAACATGTCATAGAATTAGTGGTTATGGATGGAATATAATTCTTGAGAGTGGATACAACTGAAGCATGACCAAAATCTACTAGAAAAAAAAGGTGAACATATTTTGGATCTTCTTTAATCGTAACCACCCGATTATTCATGACAAACTTCAAAGAATGATGTAAAGTAGAAGTCACAATACCCATAGCATGAATCCAAGGTCTCCCCAAGAGAAGATTATAAGGTAAGGGGCTAGGCATCACATAAACCAACATAGGTAAGGTAACGAGGCCTAGCTGCAAGGGTAGTATTATCGCACCTAGAGATTGGCGGCCAACATTATCGAACCCATGAATATAAAGGGACAAAGTTTCTGAAGAGGATGAATCAACTTTAATTTTAGGCTATAGGTCCATACTAAAAAAGTTGAGAGCTGAACCAATGTCAACAAGAGTACGCCTAATACTGATATTATTAACATTAATTATAATAATGAAGAGATCCACTTGCTTCTGCACATCCAGAGGTGGGAGTTCTTGTGGGTGGAACGTAATATTTGGTGAATCCACTCGAATATGTGCCATAAATGCATTAACATTTGTAGGCCTAGTGGAGGTAGGCAAGAGAATATTTTGTAAGTCTTCCTACAACATCTCTTGATAAGCCAGAGTGGTTTAAAGAAAATCCCAAAGTGAGATCTTAGTCAGAGTAACACGAAGTTGATCGACAAGATCATAATCACCTAGTGCTTTGATCACGGGTTTAGGAGCTGGAGGAAGGCTAGGTTGAGATGATGGCAAAGAAGTAGGAACTTGAGTTGGTTGTGACGTAGGAATAAAGATTTTCTAATCCAAGTTTTTTTTATTTCTCCTTGTGTTGTATGTATGCCCAACAACATTATAAGAAGTAGAGTTGGTAGCTTTCACGAGCCTTGAATATAAGTCTGATGAATCACTATGACATGAAATCCCATAGATAGAATAGTCCTCCCTAGGGAATGGTTCAAATAGGGTCACATAAATGATAGGTTTTTTAGGGCTTGGAGGAGCCACACAAACCATGGACACATTTATCGACTCCTCATCTTGCAAAGGGAGATTTTTTTCAGAAGATTTACAGATAAGGGGATTACTTATGAGAAATTATCTAGATCATCCTCAAACATCAAAATATTCTTCAAAAAAGGGATTATCATAAACATGCATCATTACGAAAATGGATCCAATGCATTCATGTCAAGCTCACTAAAATGTGATATAAGAGGGATTCACTGCACATGAGTCTCTTTATTCTCAAGAGATCACTAGGGAATGAACTTCCCTTATACACCTCAA
Organism: Sequoiadendron giganteum; assembly: GCA_007115665.2. Lineage (NCBI taxonomy): Eukaryota > Viridiplantae > Streptophyta > Pinopsida > Cupressales > Cupressaceae > Sequoiadendron > Sequoiadendron giganteum. Next base: position 309,448,786 of record CM021103.1, read on the forward strand.
CTTGAATGAGTTGATAAAACTATAAAGAAGTACATGAAAATTACCTTGGACCCCGAGAGAGTGAAACTTCAAGATCTCTACCTTTGATGGAAGAGCCCTCAACCAAAGGAAATCAACACAATTTTAGGATGCCAACGTGGCGCGCTATTGTCTAAAAGATGCACTGGCATCCTAAGCTGGAAGGAGCTTAGGAGCTCAAGCAGCCAGGACCAAGTTTCACCTCCAAACTTAGGTCAAAGGCATGCTAAATCAAATAACCAGACATGAATCTATATTCTAGAATAAGTATAAAAATACTTGGAGAAAGTTTACCTTTTACTGGACGTTCGAATCTTTTCTCCAAGCTTCACTCCACAACTTGCACACAAAAGATCAAAGGGAAAAGGTTGGGGTTGTATAAGGGTTTGCCTTAGTTAGATCCCCATTTTGGTGTTCCCATTTCCATAGAAAACCAAGTTTGGAAAGGACTATAAACAATGCGTGTGGTGAAAGAAAAAACTGCTTCAGAGTCAAGCCCACACCACAAAGTAGTAAATGAACAAGAAAGAGTGTGTGAGAGAGAGAGCGTTACCCACGGGTAAAGACCCTCTCTAGAGCACATGGGTGCACCACTGAGTACTTTCTTGAGAGCTATAGTTTCTCAAGGGACCTCAATCCGGCATGGCTTCACTTGTGAGATTGTTGCTATTAAGGATGAAGATAACCCAAGACTAGAGCAAGTAGTATTAGTGCTTGAATGAATGTCTTCCAACCCCAAAATGAGAGAAATAAAGGGCTTTTTCATGCATTCAAAGGCGAAAAAGAGCCTTTAAATCAAATACCTTACCACTAGGACACATGTCAAAAGGGTTAGGATTCTAGATTCCTGGTTTCAAACTCAAAAGAACTCTAGGACGCTAGCATGTCGTGAAGACGTCTGCATGCCACACAAGCATCCAAGGGCTAGATTTTTAGGAAACGTGTTGTTAGGCTTCTATCGCTTTGCCTTAAGTCTGCATGGATTCAGAATCATGAAATTCTGACTCATAGGATTTTTTCATTAATGTTCTAAGGTGTCATAAATGCTAGGCAAGAAGCAAAAATGTGGAATCTCCCCTAGGTGCAATTCTATGACATTAGATACTATTTGTGAAGTGCTTGTATTTACTCCATAATAAGGAGGTATTTTTTTTCGTAGATATGTATATACTAGATATGATTAGACAATGGTAGCTTAAGGGTTACTCATAGCTAGTTATTTTTTATGCTAGATAGCTAGTAGGTTACTCATGAGATTTTTGTCCATTAGTGGGAGGGAACTTATACTTTTTATTAATGAGTAGAGATACCCTAGAGTTTGTTTAAAAGTAATTGGTTAATCCTAGGGTTTAAGCTTACCCATGGGAGGGATTACCTATGCATAGATATAATGGACTTAAGTCAAAATGAGCTTAATATGTGTAGGTGAATAGTTGAACTTCACTTGAAATACTGAGTGAGAACACTTTGGCCACAAAGTAGTGTGATTTCCTTTAGCTACACTCTCAGTTCAACATGTTCATATAGTACATCCTAGCTACCGAGTGTAGGGTTATAAACTCTAGTCATGTAGGGCACAACACTAAGCTTAGTGTGGTTTTTCATACGGGGTTACCCAACCAAGCTCTTCGTCAAAGGGTAGGGCCATCTATCTTTGATAGATGTGCGGGGGTCCGCATGTGAGTCTATGGTTGGCAGAAAAGCACTTGACTGATGCTTCTCATCCTCATCAAGTGATAAGAAGACCAAGGTTTTGAAAGGAAAATTCCTGGACCATTTATATCTATTTCTTTTTAGCTCATCTAAGCCATGTATGTAATTGTGTACATTCTTGGAATATTGTAAATTAATGGAATCTTTATTGTATATTTTTATGGAATCTTTGTTCATATTTTCTCAATAAAGAAAATAATTTTTTTATTACAATGGCTCATTACATATTTTATTTACTTGCATATAGAAAAAATAGGAAATATTTACTTTAGTGAAGTGTTGGCACGTTACATCAAGATTGTGACATTTTTCAGAATTTGAAAAAAAAATGCATTTGGGTGTTGACATGTAAGTCCAATCCTTTGGATTAGATTCCCAAGAAAAATCCAATCTTAAGGGTTGGAAATACCCAAAGTAGGTAATAATATGAGAATGATATAGCATGCTCATATTATAACTAGGGATAACTTTAAGAATCCCCCCTCAAAAAAGGTGTAAAAACCTGGTGAATCTTGTATACTTGCTAACAAAAAATTAATTTTATTGGTAAATTTTTTCTTTCTTTGAGGAAAAATAATAATCTCAATTGTCGAATCTTTTGTAATCACTAGAAGTCTATAGAAAATCCTGGTGATTTAAATATTTTTTGAAACCTACAAAATATTTTCATTGGCAATTAAAACCCATTTTCAAACCAATAAAAAAATTCCATTGGCAAATTAAACCTATTTTGAAACCAAAAAAATATTTTTGTGGGTGAATTAAACATGTTTTCAAACCAAAAAAAATTGTTCATTAGCGAAATAAACCTATTTTCAAACCAATAAAAAATTTCATTAGTGAATTAAACTGGTATGCCAATAAAAAATCATCGTGTGTGTGGTAATAATATCAAATGCTATGTATTGTTCTATTCTAGGAAAAAAATTCCACACACCCCAATTCCTTCATAAAGTATCTGGAATGGAGACATGTGTCAACATATTATAAGTTCTTATCAGAAGTGAGCCATTGAGTGAAGTACTTTGTCTGAAGCCATATGTCAGTGCAACTTTACGACTAGTAACTATGACTATGAGTTATATTATTTAGTAAGTTAATATAAAATTATTATAATCGGAAAATTAATATAACTATTTGATGAATGTTTGATGGATGGTTGTAATTTCATTTTGGAAGAAAATTTTCAAAGCACTAGACTTGTGAATTCAAACCTCCAGAATAACCCTAGAACCATTAGATTTGTAAATATCAATGGTTGACCTTTTATTACTTATTAAATGACACCTTATAAATTTATTAAACGTAATTATTTACCTTCTTAAAGTAGTATGCTGTAATAGGATTCTCCAATAGTGTGCTTATGCGTTCCACAACAAAGAAAAGGACATGGCACTATGAGCTTGCAAACTTGCACAATCCTTTAATCTTCCACCACATGTTATAATTGTGTGGATCCTATACACAACACTCTTTGGAAGTTCTTTCATGCCATGAAATTAGTCTCCACTTTGAAACTTGGTCACCTTCTGCAATTTCACAAGCCTTTTTCTCTTCGTCGAAGATCCTAATATGAAAGTGTAGAAAGAAGTAGGGACCACTTTTATATTAGTAACTTAGATGACCATAAAAATATGTGCAAAATTAACTTTTCAATATGAGCACCTAGGGAAAAATGATGGGTAATGCATTATAAAATAAAATCCCACAACGACCGGACCTATCAGGTAATAGGGTATGTGGGGCTGGTAAACACATGGTGTCATGAAATAACAACACAACTTAAGAAAAATGAAACTGGATAACCAATCAATAGTAAAATATAACAAGAACACAAGGGTTTAAGAGGGCTTAAGGGTTTAAAGCTCATAGTCAGATTTAAATTCAAGATGAATCTTAATCTCATATTAGTGAATGTAATTTGTTGGTGTTTCCAACTAGTTGTTTGGGTTTTCCTAAAAATTAGCTAGTTTTATGTTTAGAAACCCTAGGTCAGTAGCCAATGAATAGGAGAAAAATTTACAATTTATTCTCTACACTTTAGGCTCTACAAAACCAAGATGGGTACCCCTATAACATCACACAACAATAAAAACTTACACTGATGCCTTTGCTAACAGATTATTCACACAAATTTGTAAGAGGTGTATTTGATAGGCTAAATCATCTCTAAAATCCTCTATATGAAATGTTATGACTTATAGTATAGGCTTGATCATAACATAATGAAAATTGCAATAAAGTAAAGATTGTTTAGATTTTATATTTGATTCTATCTCAAACCTAAACTTAGAGAGTTAGGTTCCTGGTTGACCAGTTCCTTATCCACACATATTCTAGAAATGAAGCAAACTCCTACAACATAAAAAACTTTTGCTTCTAATAACCTTACTACCTTACAACAAGAAAATAAAAATGAACAATATTATAAAACTACTTAAAGATCCATATTATAAAAAAAAACCTAGATAAATGAACTAAAAGAAAAGTTACTCCATTCCTTGAATAAAAGAAAACAATTCATGCATTGATAACACAAAATATGAAATGAGAACCAAAAGACAATCATCAATTGTATTGATTCACAGGTAGTGTGTATAATAGTGGAGAGAATGAAAATTTTGTATTAAAACTTTGTGCAATACAATGAATATTTAGGTCATCTATTGTTATTACAGAGAAAATTACAACATTTCCTCTCTTAGTTTCAAAGGAATTATCAATTCAACATAAAACCTATACAAAGATTTACAAAATCTAAGAAGTAGAACCCTTTGAATGAGGCATGGAATTCCCTTTAATAGACACAAGGGAAGCAACAAACAAAAGCCCTCATTCAGCTTCCTAGTCACTAGAAGACAAAAATATAGGTGGTACACAATATCTATAAAGAAAAAAATTTAGTTCGACCTATTGAAACATAACTCAAGTTGCAGCAATTATGCCTGGTTGTTAGAGGCTGATTGAAATGCAACTCAAGTTGCATTATCCTATTATTCCATGTGCTCCACCTGTATATCTAAAGTGTTAGTCCTAGGTGGCAAAAAGTTGTTGAATTTTCCCAGGTGTGACTTGTAGTCTTCTTCGATCAAAAATTACACTAGATCAGGGAAACCAAAGAAACTGTATTCTAATTTGGTTAGTGCAACAATACATTCATTGAGCTAATCAACATCAACATCACCCTCTTTATTTATCTTGATATACATAGGATTAAGAAGATTGGAAAATTTGGATTTCCACTCCCCAAATACCAAGACCTCCCCATCTTCAGTCAAAATTGGAGGCATGTAGAAGTCTTTAAAGCCCTCAAAAATATTGAGCCCCGTCTTTATCATATGTCTATATTTAATATGATATCTAATTATGTCATTCAATAATAAGACTTATCCAAAATTTAAGATACCATGCTACTATCAAATTTTGATTTGTTGATAAGCAATATCAACACCTCAACTCCTTGGGAATACTTGATTTGCATACACCTTAGCCTCATCCACATTTGATTTTGGCTAGAAAATGCATCCTTCAAAATTGTATAACTATCCAACACTTTTTCAATTGGGAGAGGATCTTTGGTAACTTGTACCCCAAAATGTAATCTACCAAATCAAAGACCTTCTTCACTGATGCCTCCTTTACTATTCAGGCCTCTGTAGTACTTTGCTTCACCTTCTACCTCAATTATTTTATTTTAACCCCAATAAATGTTCTTATCAAATTAAGCTTGTGCCCCATATACCTATTGTGGAGGAGGAAATAGCCTTTGTACTTTATTGAGCCTTTGCTCTAGTCTCTAGTTTAAGAAAATTTCCTTATCAAGGTCTACTTGCAATTTCTTAATAGTTTCCTTTGTGAAGAGGGCTGCATTAAATATTAAGGAGGTTTCTTTGGTTGCACTTGTGTCTTCAATCCTCCTGAAAATGAGATGGCTAGTACGCTCATTAGGGTTGCTTATTACTTGGGGCTTATTAGTATCAAGGAAAATTAACCATATAGCCAAAGTCTCATGCCTAGGGTGGAGTCCAAAACCAAATTATAAATCCTCTGCCTACTCTTCTGATCCCAAAATTGGGTCCACACAGACCTTAGCCCTAACATCATCAATCAATTTCCCACCATTTTCAAAATTTATGACCAACCCACCATCAGTGGGCCTCTCAATCAACATCATAGGATATAGTAGCATTTTTTGTACAATGAGGGCATCCCCATTCATATCCTTTAGATCAAGTGGATAATCCACTAAAGTTCCAACCATTAGAGAAATTATCTAAAAGGGAGTAACTGGTTGGGGACTTGTTGGCACCTCTATTCTAGAAGAAGCACCTGATGTACTTGGAGGCATGTACAGAATATTAGCCAACAATTGGTTGGAATTATCTAACATAGTCATCATTTTGACTATGGGATCCCTTATGTCCATGAATGACCCCTGGAAAGATGGGTTTCCTCTCTTCCTCTTCTTCTTTGCAATCTAGATTTTGACCCACAAATCTCTCCTTCTTGAGACATGGCTCTCTAAAGAGAAATTCCTGGTTAGGTCCTTAATGTTGTTTGGCTAGTGAAGGTAGGAAGACAACCTATAAATTCCCCTCTCTCTATTGATGAAGCCCTCTAGGTCAAAACTCTTGACTTTATCAATCTTCATCTTGTATGGTAGAAAATTATCCTTAATCAATTTCACGCCTTCCCTTGACAAGGAAACACAATCAAAGAATGCAACTGAGCTAGGGAAGAGGGCATGTTTTTTATTGTTTTTGAAATGAGTCTTATCAAACTCATTCAATTTCCACATTAACTCCAAAAAAAAATCATGTAGGGACATCCTTTTAGAGCACATGGGGTGCCAATGGAGCCCCATATACCCCAATAATAGTGGCATCTAAGTAGAAAAACCACTCACCCCAATTATGATCAATCCCCTTTTTTAGGGGTAAGGTCCTTTGGCCTTAAAAATATTTTTTATCTCCTTTGATAATCCCCAATTTTTAGGGAGGCCTAGTCCTCTCCTCAGAGGATTTATAAAATATTCTTCAAAGGAAATGTAATTGGAATAATTACAGTTCTTATCCTAGATATAGGTCCACTCCTGAACTGGTAGTATTTTTTTGTTCTCTCCCACTAGCCTCATTTGAAGCTATGGTGGTTATACTTGCACTCTAACATGCAAAATTAAGTGCATTAGAAGGGAGTAATATTTGAAATACATGACACCTAATGGATCATTATTAATTGCACAAATGGAATTATGCAATTGATCTACTACATAGCCTGCAAAATCATTAGACTAACAAGGATATAGATCTTACTATCCATTCCTAGGACCTGAATCAAGAAAAATACATCTTCTGGAAGTACGACTCAATATCATAAGTAAAGGGTTCCAAATCACCCTTTCCAAATCCTAGTAATTATCTTCTTGGACCTATATTTCTTTTAGATTCTCTGCTCAATGCACCCAGGTCAATTGGTAGTTGTGCATTGGGGTCCAATTGGAAGATTGTGTAGATATGATTCCTATCTAATAGCAATAAGCTCTGACCACCCATTGTGAACAAAGACCTAGTGTCAAGGTTATATTCCATAGCCAATTGTCTGACCAATTCCGCATTCACAAACACATTGTGCACCACTAATTTTCCCAAACCTAGATTCCAAATGTACTGCAAATTGGTATCTTTGAGTAAGCTTTTCTATAAGAATGTTTGAACAATGCATACCCCTATTATGTGGTAATGGGGTCTTTGCACCCAATATTCTTATCAATAATTTTGTTTGTCAAACCCTTGACCCTGGACCAAATTTTGGTCTCTTTTCTAACCCTAGGAGAAATGCAATAATCTCCTTATCCAAAGGCCTTCTCTTGCCAGTTGATTTTTCAGCTATTTTAAGTGTAGGGTTTATAGAAACTAGGGTTTTGATTTATTTTTCACAAACCATAATTCTAAAAATAGATTTCAACATATACCCACTGTAACTAAGTTTTCCTTTCTCTTCAATTGATTATAACTACCTGTTACCCAAAAAAATCCTTGAAATTCATAGCTTGATGTTTGAATTACTTACTTATTCTTCCTAATGTCATAAAACCCTAATTTCACATAAAAAAAACTTTGTTCACTTTAGAAATTTGCATCACTCTATTTGATTACTTTAGCATTTTTGAATGAAGTGAAATTGAATAGGTAATTTATCTTATCCCTCTTGAATTTGGCATATATAAATTCCATCTTCCATTACTCCTTTGCATTCTTGAACGTACGACCAATAGGAGACATCACATTGGCCAGACCTTTAAATATGGACTGTTGATCCCAAGATCAATGATCATCATTCAGATTTGAATTTTCTTTTGCAAAGTAAAAACCTCCTTTTGTCATTATGCGGGCTGGTGTCACCATTTATAATAAGGCAAAAAAATAACCCTTATGAAGGAAGGGCTCTCTGTGAAGGATTGCAATACTAACACTTATCATCTCACAACTTTGCAGCAACAAAAGATTAGTCCTACCATGGATCCACAAAGGCCTAAGCATCCATAATAGGAATTAACACCTGGTATAATGTATCAATATTTTTCTATTTCACGGGGAAGAATGTGTCATAATATCAAAGCTCCATGAAGAGAAGGACCTTTGTGAAACACATGTGATTAATTCAACAACTTAAAGTGACTAGGAAAAAGGGAGACCGACCATGGACGAGACAATAGGGCTCAATAGAGTGTAATTAAAAAATTAGATAAAAACATTAGCTCGTTGAAAAATTTGGAAACACGTCATGTTTTTGAGGTTTCGCGAGGTTGGAAAATGACAAAACCAAAACCTCTACAAACCATAGAGACAATGAAAAATTTCAACATGTGTCTAGAGCACTTGGGGAAAATAATAATTTAGGAAGGTAAATAATTATGAAATTGTTATTAGGATTGAATCGTGTAGTTTCGAGTCAAACTCATTGACCCATCCTACTTATTAGGTAAATAATTAATTTTAATAAAATTATAAGGGGTCATTTAATAAGTAATAAAAGGTCAACCATTGATATTCATATTAAAGGATTCCGCAAGTCCATAGGCTCATAGCGACATGTCATTTTCTTGGTTGTGGAACCGCGGAAGGACATGTGTGACAATATTCTCACATGGGAGAATCTTATGAGAGAGGGGACAATTTTTTCCTTTTGAATAAAATCAAGGCTTTACTCATCATTGAGATTTGTACTTATTTTCTAGATGGATGACCCACGTTCAAAATTGATAAATAGGTAGATTAATGAAATTTCATCGCATGAACAAGAAGAAATGACAGATGCGACAGATGATGGCTCATCTTTTAAGTTAATTTCCTTTATAATTTTTTTGTTCAATGTAGCTGCTCGTCTCATTTGTTTGGTCTAACATGGTAGAAAAATCCACAAAGGTGTGCTCATTTTTCATCAACTTGAGCTCAGAACAATTAAAAATAGGTAAGCCTTCTTGGAAAAATTCACCATTGTTAAAGTCTTGAAGCTCATATTTCATAATCAAGTCTGTAAAATATGTTGTGTAAGATTATAAAGTCCTAATAAGATAGTGTATAAATCTATTTTAAAACCATTCTAGAATTATGAGTCGATCGAATACCCAACCCTCTAGCTCTACATCTAAAATATCCTTTGAAGAGGATATTATAGCATGGTTGTTGGGATCCTAAAAATATCTTGTGTGTTCCCTCATCCCTAATACGGTAGATGGGATGCTAGATAAAGCCAAAAATTGTAGAGATGTAGAGCTGAAGGAAAAAGATGACACAATTATTGGATTTGAATTATTCTACATTGGTATAGAAAATAAACGGTTGTGCCCCTATCTCCAATGCATGGACTTATGATTTGGGGAAGATTGTGTATCTTTATAAATTTAGAACTCATCAGATGCCTTACTTCTGGGTATAATTAAAATATCAATGTAATTAGGGAATTGGATGGAAGTGTCCTAATGGATATAACTAAGGATTTTATATTTGAGTTTTTTAGACTCAATGTGGTCACAAGAAAGGTTATAGGCCTTTCTTTTTTAAAAAAAAATACTAACAAGATAGAATTAGCTTCAAAGTGAAATGGATCCCTAGGTTTAGACAAAAATTCTATAGGAAGGTCATTGAGAATCCCTAATAACGAATTTGAGTCTTTTGATGTCAAGTATTTTGAAGACTATTTTAAAAGTACATATTGGACATAATTCCAAGTGTGGGGAGAAGATGAATACTAAAAAATGGAGATACCTCTTATGTATATGGTTGTTGATATATAGCATCCTTTTTTCAATAATGAATTTGACTATATCATATTTTTAGTTGAGGCTATTCACAATCAACTAGTGGACATTAAGAGAAGTGATAAGGAGGTGAATTTTAAGTGGTATTCTCTCCTTTGTAATATGCTTTTGTACAAAGGAAAATATTTTTTGAGTAGATTTTTGCAATTGAACATGAAAGATAAAGAGAGGAACAATCTCCCAGTGCAATGTTGGACCCATATTTGGGACAAACATTGTAGTGTGTCCAACTATGTTATTTTTAATAATTTCTTTGTAAGACAATTCATGACAAGGTTGGGTCTACTTGGAATCAGATTGCATAAGGAAATTTTGGATTTCATTAGGGCCAAAGATAAGAGGCTGAAGTTAGGAGTATGATATATCTGGGGAGATTATTACCTCTATGGTAGCTCAGTTGTTATTAGAATGTATGGGTGCCCTCAAGCCCCCCACGTGTGACCTAGATATATGTCACCTAGGTTGGCATTTATGGATATTATATGGAAATTGAATGAGATTGATGAGTTTCATTTAAGGAAACAAAAGAAAGGGTCTTTTTCCCCTTATGTTATTGTCTTTTCAAATTTAGCTTCAACCAGAGATGTGCTAGGTAGGATGAAAGAAATGCTTAGGGAATATAAGTTATTTTTGGTAAAATTCAGGGATTTTGACCTTGAAGGTTTCATACACAAGCTTAGGAAAAGTATTAGAAGGTCCAATTTTTTCCATTAGGTTTATGAAAATGAAGATTTCATAAGAAATTGTAAGGATGAATATGAGGTAGCTAACAAAAAGGTGAAATGGATGGTATTCATCAAGGTAGAGGCTGCTAGAATAAAGAAGGATAAGGATTATCCTGAAGCATTTTCTGATTTTGATGACCCAATGGCCAAGATTTAGGCGATGTTGAAGAATTTTAACAGAGTTGTAGGTAGCACCCCTTCCTTGAAAGAGAAACCAAAAAAGTGGCCTAGACCTAACCTTTCCATTAGAAGGTCCCAAGGGCATGTTATTAGAGAAAATATGCAATTAGACCCACCACAAGTCACTCCCTTTCCTCCCCCTCAAATAATCAATGTGGATTCTCCCCTAATAGAGCAACCACAAAAGAGGATGAAAGTTGAGAAATTTCCATTGTTGGTTGACTATCCCATCAATCTAGATGAAAGTGAAGATGTCCATATCACCATGGATGGAATTCAAAAATATATGCCATCCCCCCAAGAACAAATATTGTTAGCCTTCTTCAAAAAAGGTTTGGGTTGGATGTAGCTATGGGGAGAGATAACCTCAATGATGTGAGGGAATTTTCATGTTCACAATTCATTTTTTATGATGAGTTTGCTAAATCCCATGAGTTTAACGATTTTGTTATGAGAACAAAGAGGGGGGAGTACCATAAAAGAGTTTAGTTGGCACAAGAAGATGTGCCTAGAGAAAAGTACGATGAAGTAGATGCAAAGGTAAGGGAATAAATAAATTTTGAGTCCAAAAAGATTAAACCTAAAGAAGGGAGAAGAATGGTGCAAGATAGTGGATTGCTATTGCTCCCCGAATGGGACATTGCTTCTATAATTATCTTTGATACTATTAGGAAACAAGAAGAATAAGTTTTCTCCACAAAAGAGGAAGAAGAGATGGCATTGTCAAGATAAAGTTTCAACCCACATTGGGAATCCCTTGCAATCTAGGCTCTTTCCCCAAATACAAACAAGCCTATGATTTTTGAAGCATCGAAGGATATCAAAGGGAGTTTAATTATAAAGAGGGTGTTTGACACCTCTACCCCTGAAGTTGTTGCATTAGTGGTAGATGTCGACAAGTTTAATGAAGCTACTGTTAGAAGGTTGCAATAAATACTTAATACACTATTAAAGGAACATACTAATCTCAAAAAAGATTAAAACTAGCAACATGTATTATTTTCTCAAAAAGCATCCCTTCTTTCAATTATGCAGGAACCAGGTTCCTCTTTTATAGTTCCCCCTGCTCATGTGATGATTGAAAATAAAGAGCTTAAAGAAAAGATTTAACTGTTGGATGAGTAGTTTAAGAATGCTCTGTAGACTCAACAAAAGGAGAATGTGTGCATTGTAATGTGAATATTGGAGCATATATTGTCTAAAATATTAAGAAGGTTGGAAGATACCCATATGTAATATGTGAATTTGAGAGGTCCCATTACTAGGATAAGTGTTGATCAAGAGCGGCTCAAATATATATTTGAAAAATAAAATCCTAGATTTACATCTTTGCAAGGTTTATATAAGGTATTTGCAAACACATCTGATGTCACACCTAGTATCCTTCTTACTTTTGATATTGTCAAGATGGCACACAATCATAAAGGGTACATGGACAATATAATTGAATTTGCATAAAAAAATGAACTATCTCTTAAATGTTGACAATCGGGTTATACCCCACCTATTAGAAGATAATGGGGAGTTGAAGACCCTGGAGAAATGGAAGGATAGTTTCAATATTGTATTCGCCACTCCCCTCCTTCTAATTGAAAAGATGAAAAAGTTACTATAAATGAGCTTAATTCCTATTCATATAGGTTGGTCAATGTATATCATAGCATGGGATTATTTTATAGAGAGACCAATGCTTTACTTTATGCCAAGTATCACCAAAATTTGAATAATGTAGAAATGCTCTTAACTCATGACTAGCCTTCTAAGGATATGTTTAAGGCATGAAATGAAAAGTATAATTATTTAATCGAACTGTAACTGGATCCATGTTTGTATTCCTATGCCCCTTGTCTGAGATCTTGGTTGTCAGAAAGGTTTGGGATGATATTATTTGCTTGTTGCTTCCCTTATGTTATAAAAGGGAATATCAAGCCTCATTCAAAGGGTTCTGATTTTTTCACCTTTCATCTATGTAAGATATTTTTTCATATTTTAAGCTATATAATAGCACAGATAGGAAATGTCATAAATTTTCTTTGTAATAACAATAGATGACTCAAATACTCAATGTGTTTCTTTAATTTTGAATATTGACCTATTTTTCTCTCCAATATTGTATTCACTATCTTTTGACTCAATATTACCAATTTTTCACTGACAACGAAAATTGGTAGAGCTGAAACAACTTATGTTCATTTTAAGGTGAAAGATTTTAATTTATTTATGCTTTTCTTAAACCATTGCATATATTGGAGTTTAAAAGAGAAAGAGTTTAGTTTTCTTGTGCAATGTGTTTCATAACAGATATAATTTAGTTTTCCATTTAGTGTTTTAAAACATAAAATAAAATTAATGAGATATTAAAATATTTCTTTCATTCATCTTACAATGATTTATACACTTGAAAATGTTTCATTCATTTTGCAAGAGAGATATACAAAATTGTAAAAGATTGCAAAATGATATTTTTCAGATTCATTGGAAATAAAAGAGAGATTAATTGTCCCACACAAGCCGTGGGAGTAGTTGAACCAACACATCACAAGGAATGAACTATACAACTAAAGATGAAGAGAGGAAAACAAGCATATAATGAAAAGTGTATCCATCATTGCCTGTTGGTGTTCGGTGTTGGTCTTCATTATTGTTGCTCCTTCTTGCTCCCAATCTTGAGTCAACCTACATCATGATGATAAAAGTTGTTAGAGCTTCAAATATGAATTTCAGTATGTTCTCTATCAACTGAAATATAATACATTTATAATGATGCATTGGATCAAAAAACATCTATATGCAAGAGAACTTGGAAAAGGAAATATCGCAAGAACATTGAGATTTGTTGTTTTTTATCTAACATGTTTGTTCATTCTACAAGTATAGGATAAATCATGTTGTTGATCCATTTTTGAATACATAATAGCATGTGGTGAAAAAATGGGCTCCCACAAGGGTTGAGCTCAGCATGCTTCCCTTTAATTTCAAGAGGGGTTTGAGAAATGAAACATGTTCATAATTGATCAAAGGGAAACATTCACTGAAGGAGTAAATCATAAAAACAATTACAAGAGCTTTAAGATCATTGACCATTCATAACAATCAATATAAAGTGCAATGAATTAAAAATTATGAGTGAACAAGAGATCATTTGAATGTCCAAATTAAGTATATAAATAAAAAAAAATGCATCATTTTCATATTGAAAGACTTCTATTGCTATCAATTTTGAGTGCTTGTTGCTGCCATGTGATGTTTTATTTATGCTAATTGTGTTGTTTGAAGTGTCCTCATTGAAAAGGGCAGCAAGGAATGTGTTGCTTGTTATGTTGTTTGTGATGGTGCCAACATGGGAATTTTTCATAAACATGTTTCATCAAGGTGACTACAAGTGATACTTACATATGAAGAAGTAAGGAGTGCATTATCATGAAGGTGATAGTGAACAGGCATACATAGACAAAGCTCACAATATTGGGAGAATAATCAAAGTGGTGAAGCTCACATGATAACTGCTGGTGCATTTGTTTTTGCTAAGAGCCAAACATGTTGTAATAGACTTGCATGTAACAAATGGAAGAGGTGAACAAGAATTTTAATATCTGAAAGTGAAGAAAGAGATTTACTTATTTCTTCATAGATTGGAGCAACAAGAATAGACTCAAGAATGAGTAGAATGCTTTTTATTTGTGTTGAAGAGTGAGTTTTCTCCATAAAAGGCGTTTTGAAGAACAATGACTTGAAGTGCTAAAAAATGTTAGTTTCAAAAAGAGTGCACATGGTGGGTAAAATAATGGTGCTCCATCAATTAAATACTCTATATTGTGCTTGTGAAGCTGAACTGAGCCTAAAGTATGATAGATACATTGCAAATAGAGCAGTACCCAATATGTGTTTTAAAGAGAAAACTCATAATAGAACAAGGCTACATTTCTAATATAAATAAAATGGAGCTGCAGTTGCATCACATTTAGAAAATGGGGAACACATAAAGGACTAGAGGCCACGGCCTTGCATATTGAAGTATTTTCTTTTTCTTTCATTCAAGGAAAAGATAAAAAGTATTGTCTCTTTTGCATTTTTTTAGAAAATGGAGAAATCTCAAGTTACATCAAGCATATAGGAAAACCTAGTTTGTGCCATCAAATTTCATGACCTGAGAGAGTCTTTTGTCTCACAAAAGACTAAACCCACATGGAGTTTTGCACAAAAATCTCAAATACACAATAATGGAGAAGTTTCAAGCTCATGCAAGGAAGAACACTTAGAAAATAAGAGAAATATAAGATGAGTTTGTGGCCTTTAATGGGGAGAATATTCATAAATTTTCAGTGTTTTCATAGAATAATGCACTCATTATCATGCTCGACTTGATTTTCATCAACAAGAAATGAAGAGTGTGCAAAGATTTGAAAGATGGAGAGCTTAACCAAGTTGTTGTGAAGGAGGGACATTCAAATACCTTTTCTTATTCAAATATCGACCTAAAAAAAAAGAAATATGAACATAAGGTGAAGCAAACAAAGTGCATAGGAACTTAGTCATGGCCGCGACCAAGAGGATTGAAATACTTCAAAATAATGGTTGATATGTAAGATTTCGATAAAACAACTTACCTCTACATTCTCAAAGGATATTTCTCCATAAAATCTCTCAGAATAACAAAAATGGTGAAGACCAAGTTCAAAACCCTAAGTCTCCATGGTGGATCGAACAAAGATTTGTTTCTTCTAAAGTGTCAGTGGAATGATGTGAAATGAGTGGATTTTGAATAGGTTTTGTTGCTAGGGTTTCCTCCTTTTTCCCTAATTCTAATTTATAATTTTTCTTTCTTACTCCTAGAGACAATTTGAAAGTATAATTCTTATGAGACAATTTTATAATTGGAGAAAAACTTATGTTTTTCTGAGTTAAGAATACTATATTCTTTCTCTCTTTCTCATTTTAGAGAGCTTTGTAAACATTTTGCACTCAGATTTTGATGTTGATACTTCTTTAGTTTCAATAAACAATAGATATTTCCTTCTCACATATTGTCTCAAGTTTGTAGTATCAATCTGATTTCATTGTTATTGAAAATATTGAATCCTTTAATTTCTTGTTATTGTGAGTTTGTGTAAAAAATTACATATAGTTCAGGTTGTATTTTGTGTTCAGTTTTGTGAACCTTTATACAAATCACTATTGGATTGTATGTGTTAAGTGAATTTGTGAGGGTTAAAGTTTTTGAGAAGATGTTTGTGAGTAAAATCATCAAAGTCAAGTTAAAATTCTAGTGGACCATCCTTAGGTTTTAGGATATCATTTTTTAGTTTTCCTTCTAACCCTTTCCTCTGAAAGTCTTCTAGATTAGGTGATTTTCTAGGGGAACCAACCTACTTTGGAGATTCACTCTCACTATAGATTACCCACAATCTGAGAGTGTTTCCATGTTTCATCAGGATAGTAAAGTTTATCTTTGCTAAGGGTGCAATCTTGATTGACAACACTCACAATAACCAGGGGTTATTTATAAGTTCTCATATCACATCATATGTTATGAATGTTGAACTATAGCTCTTGTTAAAGGAATGGATTAATATTGCTTTCACTTATTCATCAAATATTGTGTGAATGTAATAGGAATTTATAAGTAGTGTGATAAGTGTTGTTCTTTTCTTGGTTTCTCTAAGGTGGTGAGGTTATAAGAAGCCATGAGTTGGTTTTTTGTAGGAGTATATTTAATTTTTTGACTATTGTGGATAAGGAAATGATCAAAATTATTCATAAAGTTTGAAGATTGATGGAAAATCACATACCAAATAAAAAATTAAAATTTTACTTTACTACAAATTTTATAACACTATGAAGAAATGATCACTTACCTTTAGGTTTCCACTAACTAGCTATTAGTTAATGTAGGAATTCCTATAGTTGTAAGTTTGTAACTTTGCTATGATCAAGGTTTCAAGTCCAACTTCCGAATCTAGAGCTCACATGTTCAGAACTGAAAAAAATGTGTAAGAATAAGTTAGAGTTTCAATTGTATTTATATCAATCCATATTTGGAAAATTCCTCGAGATTTTTTAAATGGTATAGTAAAATTTTGGTGAATACCTCGTGATTATACAATGATACATATAAATTTTGGGTGAATCAAACCTTGATGAAACACATACATTTTTATTTTCAAGGCGATTATGGCCCTACAATTAGCATGGAGGTGTCAGTAAATTCTGAAATGTGTCCTCAAATGTAATTATTTTTTAATGTTATTGAAAAAATGGGTCCTTATGCATAGTGAACATTTAATGATGTTGGAAAAAAGTGTCTAAATACATAAAAAAATTTAATAGTATTGGTGAATTTGTAGGTGATTTAATACATTCTTCTGAGATTCTAGGCAAATATATTATTCGGTCCATTTGAAACACAGTTTGTTATGGGAAAAATATTACCTACATATACCTCATAAAATAAATTGATGGTGAATGGAAATTTATTGGATAGATAATTCATAAAATTTGGTCAATTTGGCCTCCCTGTTGGTTGCAATTTATTCACCAATTGCAACTTGGTTGATATGTACTATTCACCACTAAAAAACTCTCTGATTATAACATCGTCACATCACAATACAATCATGATATAATGTGCTCACATTTTCAAGAAGCAAAAATACCTCTATTTCTCTTCCCATCTCTCTCTATCTCCTGATATAGCTCACACTCTCCCTCTTCCTCAAACTATTTGCATGAAATAGAAATTTAAGTATAAGTAGAAATTCAGATTGATCCATCTGATTTGTTGGTTTATTTTTAACTATGAGAAGAACAAATATGTACTCCGTTATTTCTTTATTGGTGTCAGATGTGGGTAATACCATGGTTTTTGCAGGCTCTAAAGTTATAGCAGATGAACTCTCCAATAGTTGCTTCTTTTATTTTTTATACAATTATGATTTGTTTTTAAACTCTTCAATGTAATCAAAACTTGGGGATGCAAGAATAATGGAATTCTTGAATGGAAAAGGACTAGGAGTACTTGCATTTTCTAGTTTTTTTGCAGACACACTAAGTGGGAGTGGTGGAGTGCCTCTAAATAACTCCTTTGTGGTGGAAATGGTAGTGTGACTTGGACCTATCAAAATGCTTTGCCTCTTCTATATGCCTTGAAGTTGATCACTTGGTGTTTGTGTGGTATCTTGTATTTTCGTCCTCTTGTGTGTATTTTTTTGTTGTAGCACATGTTGACCACTACTTGTACTACTACCCATACCATCACCACTAGTGGCAGTTCCAGTTGCAATAGGCTTTCCACCATGGGCATGTCCTAGTTGTGATTGTATATGACCATGAGGATTAGGATTTGAAGCTCTAACAAAATAAATTGTTTAAGTTGTACTTGTATGCCCTTGGTCTACTTTATTAGCTCCAAGGCTAGATTTATCAATTGGTTTTCTTTGCTCTCCATCTGTTTTTGATTAAGAAAAAAATAGGTTTTGAAGGGGACCCAAAACCATTTAACATCAAAGAAAATTAAATAAAGCATGAAAGAGTTCAAAACAAAAACAACATGCTGCCAAAAAAGATGAGAATAAAAAACTAGCCCAGAGGTAGTAGAATGAAAAACCAACAAAAACCCAGTGAAAGTCTTGCCACTAGGAAAAATTCCTCAGGACATCTACAACCTCCTGCTCTAGATCGTTCATATTTATTTTTTCTTTCTTAATTTCCTAAATGTCCACAGGGGTCTTATCAACCTTCCTCTTTAGATTGGCTTTGGTTCTTTTTCTCGTCCCAACACCCTCCGCCTAGCTTTGATCTTTCTCATCTTCCACATCCACTGCAGTCCTTACCTAATAGGACTTTTCCAAATTTTCAACCATCAAATTCGTGGTGCTCGTGGTGGATTTTAAGATCTTGTCTCATTTCCAAAACCTTCTGAATGGACTCTTTAACGTTCTTAAAATTTTCCTCAATTGCTGATAGCTTTCCATCATGGTTACTCTTGAATTGCTGCAAATCCTCCACATTTTTCTTAAGGCAGTCTATCATATATCTCTTCTCTTCCTCAGTCCACAAGTCTTTGGCCTTATCTTTGTCTTTTTTAGTTTTATCCATCATATCATTCTTTTCAAGCTTACTGCTAAAAGCCCTTTGATTCAACTTAATCTCCTTAATCTCAAAGAAAACCCACCTAATCAACCTAAAGAAATCCACGGACCCATTGCAGGAAATAACCAAGATATCAGTAGGAAACTCATGCTCAACCTTAAAGTAATGATCATCCTCCTTGAGGTCACTGGGATACCTAGGGATCTCCTCCCTATTAGTTGCAAGGTAATTGGAGTACTTTGATGAAGGGGTCGTCTGAGTCTCATCCTGATTGGTTTCATAGGAGGGGTCCTCCACAACCTTCCTCTTGCCCTTCTTCAAAGGAAAGACATTGGATTTACCTTTCGCCTTCAGATTAGTAGCCTCAGAACCCAATAAAATGGATTTATCTTTTCCTATGGAGATCATGGCACTAGGTTTAGGAAGTGCACGAGCCTTGGACTTAATTTTGTTACTACCCTTCCTAACCAACTTTGAGGGACGATCTTCCTCATCCTCCATATTAGTCTCCCATTCATCCTTGTCCATGTAGTTGGCACCCAGTTCATCCTTAGTAGAGGCAAAATGGGGAGAAGGGATTTGGTGGTAAAGATCCGACATAGCCTTGAAATGTTCAAAAATAAGAACAAGAAAACCCTCATGAAGAATGGGGTATCTAATCGAAATTTGAATTATGGTCTTGAAGACTAGCATTTAGTGAAGTAGAAAGATAGAAAGGGAAGGAAACCTTAACCTTATACCGAAAGTGATTCAGGAGCACAAAATGGTAGACAAAAACCCTTGTATATCTTCCATCTAGTGTAATGTATTCCATAATTTCATTCAACAATTCTTGCTAGAGAAATTTAATCTTCGTGGATTCATAAATACTTTTGGTAGCTCTACGCAGGTCTTCCTTCTCCTTATCAGTCTTCAGAAATTTTCTCACAGCCTGGTCAGAAAGCTTCTTGTCCCTATAGAACTTAATACCCTCCATGGGAAGCCCAGTGACATCGATAATTAATTGATCATCAATATCCACCTTTCTTCCAAACAAATTAACCTTGCCATTGTTCCATTCTTTAGCAAAAAACTTGGTGATCTCTTGGTCCCAACCATGGAGTTTTTCAATGTAGCTAGTAATCCCACCCTTCTCCAAAAAATCCCAAACCTTAGTTTTGCTCTTCAGCTCCTCACAATCCATCAATTCCACCCAGTGACACTCACCTCCCATGTTGACAATGTTGTAACCCTACTATGAAGACTCCAAAAAGCCAAATTTCCTGATAGCCGAAATGCCCAGAAAATATGCGAAGCACAAAAAATAGAGTGGCAGATGATGTTAAGGTACTCCAACCCACGATGAAAAATAATGAGACAACAGTTCCGAGATTGCATGAAAAGATACCCCACATCCTTAATCATTAATTGATAGGGGAAATTGAACCTTTCCATGGGTTCTATCATACATTAATAAGGTAGTGACATCAACATCCAATATGTCACTCCTCAGCCACATCATTTTACCCTTAGCCTTAACCCCCTTATTTGCAAAGAATTCTGCCACCGTATTTATTTCCCTATAAGCATGGGAAATGAAATGTTTTTCAAAGGAGCTAATAACCCCCTTAGAAAGGTTGATCCAATTCTCTATAGTCCAAGAAGGATTTTGGAGGCCTTTAATACATTGAATAATATTGTTTGAGTCCCCTTCAAGCCACCGATTTTTTAAATTCATTTGATGAGCAAGATTTAAGGCTTGGAAAACCCCTATGGCTTCAACAAGGTGGTTGGTCTGGGTGACCAAGGGGAGCACCACTTCTGAAATAAAATTTCCACTCTCATCCCTTATCACTCCCCCACACCCAGTAGGCAGAGGATTTCCCTTTCCCACCCCATTATGCTCTACATTTGTTACCATCCAAGGGCCTTGTCCTTGGGACCCCAAAGGACCACTTTCATAACCCATTTTTTTGGCTATAGCTTCTCCTTAATTATATGCTTGTTTTGTGGCCTCACTTAAACCAACTATGACATAGCTTTTTTCTTCCTTATCATCATTAGATTCATCATCAATTTCTTGATCTTCATGTTCATTGGGATGCTCTATATTCCATTATTTGATAAACTCATATTTTTCTTTGTTATCTCCAAAGTTTGTAAGATTTCTTGGCTCACATTGCTCCTTCCTCATAGACCAAAATGCAGTTTTTGATCGCGAATAGTTTTTATCTGTAACTTCCTTATCTAGAGAATTTGGTATTTTTACTCTAATAGATGGTTTATGAATTTTTTCATTAAAAAAATGTGTACTTCCTGATTGTCTTTTAGTGCAATTCCATAATTTCTCCTAACAATTATTCAAAAGAAATACCTTTCTCAATAGTACTTTTCTCCATTGTTATTTTAACCTCATCCCAATTATCCTTATTTCTCAAGTTTTCAAGCAAGCGTTCAATTTGATGTTGAATTCTACTTGCAAAATTTCTATTGGCCACAATCATTGATTTAATGGTGTCACATGGATCATACTACCAGTGATAGGAAGCATCAATTTTTTTTTTTTTAAAGATCATGTGCCACACTAAATGATTTATCTCAAATGTGAACCCTCTACATGAAAAAGGTAAAGAAGGAAATAAGGTCTTCTTCTGTTAATTGACAACTTGTGTATTTGATTTGTACTCTACATCTACCTTACATATTCCAATGCAAAAACCATTTATGTCTCATATATTGGAATTTTGTATGGCTCTGCTCATGATCCATAAAATCTTAGCACAACATATTCTTCCATTAAGTACCAATCAACCAATTATATTTATTTTCCTAATTGTGTAGATATGTAAAATTGAATTAACACCTATTAGACACCCTGAACAACATTGAACAATATCGAACAACATTAAACAACATTGAACAACATCAAACAACATCGAACAATATTGAACAACATCGAACAACATCAAACAACATTGAACATCATCCCACAACATCTTGTAATGACTCAAAATAATCTTAGAATATCCCATCACATCTTAGAATGACTAAAAATCATCTCAAAATTTCTCAGAATGACTCAGAATCATCTCAGAACATCTTGTAAGATCTCAAAATCATCCTGGAATGACTCAGAACATCTTGAATTAACTCAAAAAATCTTGGAACCATCCTCGAATGTCTCAGAATCATCCTACAACATCTCAGAATCATCCTATAACATCTCATAATATCCTGTAACATCTGATAATCATCCCATAATGTCTTAGAACATCTCAAAATCATTTCACAACATCTCAAAATCATCCCAAAATAACTCAGAATCATCCTGTAATGTCTCAGATCATCTCAAAATCATCTTGTCACATCTTGAATCATCATACAACATCTCGAAACACCACATCAAATGACATTTGAAACCCAAATTTGGCTATTAATTGAATAATACAACATTATTTAATTAATTCCCTTTTTCATTATTTTTTGGAAAATTATATAAATTACATTTATTTAATGAAGTCCTAAAAACCCTAATTCTGGTATTAATTAAATAAAATAACATTATTTGATTAAATCATTTTTCATCATTTTGACCAATTAAATAAATTAAATTTATTTAATGAAGTCCTAATCTCACTTTATTTCATCTTGATTGATTAAATAACGCCAATAATTTAATTACGATGCTAAATCACCTTATTCCCCTAAGTTGATTAAATTATTAAACCATAATAATTTAATTACGAAAATTTCCCTCCAAATTTTGAATTATTAAATCAAACTATTCAAATCAATTATCAAAAATCAAATCAAACTAATGCAACTTTGTTTGCAAAAGTCAAACTTGATTTACATGTTCAACTCCAAAAAAGAATTAATTAATTAAATCAATTAATTCATATTCCTCACCCACTTTCTGATTGAGAAAATTATGATTATTGACTAAGCAATCTAAGTTGTTAACTAATAGATCTAATTTGTTAACTAATTAATCTAAATTGCTAACTGAGCAATCTAAGTTGTTAACTAATCAATCTAAATTGCTAACTCAACAATCTAAGTTGTTAACTAATAAATCAATTTCCTAACTAAGCCATCTAAATCCTGGCTGATCAATCTAAAATCATGACTGATCATCTAATCCCTAATTAGCCAATCTATTTCTCAATCACCCAAATTATGCAATCAACTTTGCACAATAATCTCATTTCTAAATCCTCTCAACACACTCCAACTATTGATCTAGATATTCTTCAACACGATCTTGATCGTCCATTTCAAATCTCATTTTCTATATAACAAACCCCTTTCCTCACAAATAAGGATCGGAGAATCAACATCATTTGCACAATGAAGTACTGCTAATATTCACAACCACCATTGTTAGTGCTTCAACCTCATTTCTTCAATCAACCAACCAAAGAGGTCATTCATCAAGATTTTTCACACAAAATTTGGAGGTTTCATGGTGATAAGAACAACCCAACATCAGGTGAATACACTCCACTATGAGATGGTAACACTGTTTTATATTGTACATTCAATTATGTAATCGTATATTCTTTAATGTATGTTCAAATAACTTAGTTTAATTTTGTATGTGTAGGATTAGATCTTAGATTAATATGTTTGATCTTAGTTTAGATTGTTGTTTCAAGCATGTTTGATCTTGTTCTCGATCTAAAATTTTCCCCCCTCACACATTCTAACATGCTTGGTGGGACCCTTGTCCCCTCCTTTAACATTTTTTTGAGCTATTTTTGAAGTTGTAGGTCTCAGAAGCACACTTGACAGAGTTTTCATGCACTACCAAGAAAACCTATGCACTTGACTGACAAAAGAACCACTCACTTTCAACAAAAACCTTGACCTTTCCATGGGAATTGTGCACTTGCACCAAGATCAATGCTTTTTCTTCTAAACCTGCACATCTTCTTTTGATAGTGGTAGCATTTTCTTACAGATTTGAGTATCTATTTTTGACAAGGCGTATTTGCATTTTTTTTGAGCATTTTATCTAAGAACTCAACAGTTGCTTTGACAAACAAGTGCATGGATCCTACACTGTTGTAATGAATTTCTCTGCTAACTTTTTCTTGTTGTTGAATGTGTAAAGATGTATTAATAAATTTGATGTAGTATTCAAGTGACATTAACTCGTTTGTTTGTAGGGAAGACGATTGGCCCAAGATTCTTGGATCCGCTAATGATTTTTATTAACTTAGGAACTTAATTTTGGTGTTTTAAAAAGAACAACTCAAACTCACATTTGATTTTGGTGTTGTTAAAATTGAACCAAGTTCATTTTTTCTTAATTTAGGAGCTATTGATTTTGGTTCTCTAAAAAATACAAACACAAACTCACATTTGATTTTAGTGTTGTTAAAATTGAACCGATTGCATGTTTTCTTAACTTAGGAACTCTCATTTTGGTTCTCATGAAAAAGAACAAAACAAAAAAACATTTCAATTTTGGGATCTAAAAATGAACACATTTCATGTTTTCATAATTAGGAACTTTAATTTTGGTACATAAAAAGAGCGCAAACGATTTCCATTTTTGTTGATGCACACTCCATTCACTTTTGTTGACCAAGTTAGAACCAAGAATATTTTGTTATAAACACTCAAGTTTGGGGCTTAAAATGAACAAGTTATTTCTTTTGTATTGCACCATTTCCATTTTTTACTGATATCCTAAATACTTCATATTGGTGCAAATAAAAAGAACAAGTTGTTTATGTTATTCACATATTTTTGGGGATAACACCACTCGAGGTGTTTAAAAAGATTCAATTTTCTGTGGATTGTTCATCATGAATTTAGTGATTGGAAAATTGAAGTGTTTTATCTTCTCCCCTCACACCTTTTGGTGATCTTGGGTGAGTGAAAGAGCATTTTTGAGCTTTGCACTTTATTTTCAAAGTTTACCTTAAAGAGGGGGCTTGCCTTGAGATACATCTCGCGCTAGAGAAATCATCGCAAGGTCTTGAATCACATTTACTAGTAAGATACATTAAAAGTTGTGAAATCATAATAAATTAGCTTCAAGTCATGCTAACAATAGACTACACCTAATCCCACACCTTAAGTGGAATGAGAACAGTTAAAGAGCTTTAAGTGGTCAGTGGGTGAGTGTTAGATTTTTGCATTCACAGTTATCACTAAAAACCAAATTGTTTTAGAGACCACCCTATTATCCAAAAACATTATCTGAAAGTGGTGCATCAAAATTTACTTTTGAGAACTTACTTTCCATGTCCAAATATAGGCCAATACCATAAGTTGCATGTAAAATCATCTCTTTAGAGCATGAGGCAAGCCTACCTAAGAGAATGGTTTCTATCCCCTAGGGTTGTAATTTCTTGTTTATGTTAAAATTACCCATTACATTAAAAATAAATTGACATCAAATTCTATGGTTGATTTAAAGAAAAAGAAAACATTCAAACAACTACTGAACGAGATGGTTAAATCACAAACCCTTTGATCTAGTGCATACCTGTGAAATAAGCCTTATGTTTGCACTCCTTGAAAGGATCTTTCCTTAAAGGTTTTCAAATATTCCAATTTTTATTTCAAGTTACATTAATCAAGGTAAATATTTGGGATGTTGTGATTTCACAACTTGAGTTATAGACATGAAGATCGCATAAGCCCATGCTTGCTAAGTCAGTCCAAGTATTGTTTTATCACTTGCCATATATCAAAAATAGAGAAAAGTTGAGAGAGAGTTGTTTATAGGATCATTGTTCGAACCAAACAATTAGAAAGCCAGAAGGTCAGAGAGTCCCTCATCCATTATTTCCATCCTACCTATTTGAAATCAAAATCAAACAAACCATTGGGGTCATTACTCCACTTAGACATCTATGACATCGACAGTTACTTGAGAATCATATATAGAACAAGTAAGCTTTCCTGCAACATATCCTCTAGAAAAGGAATTGGAATATCAACCCTAGCTCAAAATTTTTATTTCCAAAAATTAGTACCATTCCAAAACAACACTCAAATCCTAGGGTCTTGAGCTTCACAAAAACCATCCCATAACACCATCAAACTTTATGACCATCTAGTGACCAACTATTGTAGTTTAAAAATCATACCTTGTAGCACCGATCCTTCAACCTAGTCTCACAAATATCAAAGGTGAACACACTGACATCATAAGAAGCTTGAGAATCTTCATTTTTTAGAATAATAGAACACCCCACCAGCTTCTCACATCATCAATTGTCCTAGATGAAGAGGAAGAGATAGTTGACATAGCAGTAGGAAGACCCATATTACCACCACCCATGTGGAAATAAATATCCCCTTCATGATCTCACGCAAGGTCAAATCCCTAAGGTAAAGTCCATAGGTCATCATTTCAAACTTAGGCATCTTAGTCCGAAAGCTCTCAAGAAACACCTTTGGGCACTTCATGAAACTAGAACTAGGTTGGTATACAAATTTTACAGACATGCTTCAAGGAACAATTTGAACTTGTATTCCTTCTACTACTGTTAGAATCCAAGTCTTTTCCAAGAGTTCCAATATCTCACATAATTTGTATCCTATCATTTAGGACAAACATCGGGTCTTTAGGATTTGAGTCACCTAGAGAGTTTAAACATTACACCACTCTCCCACAAGGGACCCATGTTTTTTTATGACAACCACGAGATCACAACATAGGAAGAAAATGGAAGAAAGAAAGAAAAAAACCACTAAACCACAAACAAACACCATGAATGACAAAAGTGGCCCATAAGTATATAAACCAAGTGAAATTTTTGATAGGGTATTAAGTTATGATATTGCTAGCAGGATTCAACCGTGTAGTTTTCGAGTCAAACTCATTGACCCATGATTCATGAGTAGTGGTTCACAACAACCCATCTCTCATGATAATGAATGGTCCACTTAGCACTCATTGCATCTAGGTGATGCTCACAAAGGTGAAGCATTGGTATGTCCTGGGAGGTCACCCATCCCAGTACTGCTCCAGCTGAAGCATGCTTAACCACAAATTTTCCCCCAAGGTTAAGCCCACTTAGCTTGCTACCCCATTTGAAAAACCTTCAGCAAGTGTTATGCCTTATGAACCATTAATTATAGAGCCCCTTTAGCTCATCAATTGATAAGTAGGAGATTTCTTCCACAGCATGTCAAATTATGATATTGCTATCAGGATTCAACCGTGTAGTTTTTCGAGTCAAACTCATTGACCCATGATTCATTAGTAGTGGTTCACAACAACCCATCTCTCATGATAATGAATGGTCTACTTAGCACTCATTGCATCTAGGTGATGCTCACAAAGGTGAAGCATTGGTTTGTCCAAGGAGGTCACCCATCCCAATACTGCTCTAGCTCAAGTGCACTTAACCACGAAGTTTTCCCCAAGGCTAACCCCACTTAGCTTGCTACCCCATTTGTAAAACCTTCAGCAATTATTATTCCTTATGAACCATTCATTATAGAGCCCCTTTAGCTCATCAATTGATAAGTAGGAGATTTCTTCCACAACATGTCAAATTATGATATTGCTATCAGGATTCAATCGTGTAGTTTTTGAGTCAAACTCATTGACCCACGATTCATGAGTAGTGGTTCACAACAACCCATATCTCATGATAATGAATGTTCCACTTAGCAATCATTGCATCTAGGTGATGCTCATAGAGGTGAAGCATTGGTCTGTCCCGGGAGGTCACCCATCCCAGTACTGCTCCAACTCAAGTGCACTTAACCATGCATTTTTCCCCAAGGTTAAGCCCACTTAGCTTGCTAACCCATTTGAAAAACCTTTAACAAGTGTTATGCCTTATGAATCATTCATTATATAGCCCCTTTAGCTCATCAATTGATGAGTAGGAGATTTCTTCCACAGTGTGTCAAATTATGATATTACTATTAGGATTCAACCATGTAGTTTTTGAGTCAAACTCATTGACCCATGATTCACGAGTAGTGGTTCACAACAACCCATCTCTCATGATAATGAATGGTCCACTTAGCACTCATTGCATCTAGGTGATACTCACAAAGGTGAAGCATTGGTCCCTCCTGGGAGGTCACCCATCCCAATACTTCTCCAGCTCAAGCACACTTAACCACAGAGTTTACCCCAAGGTTAAGCCCACTTAGCTTGCTACCCCATTAGCAAAACCTTCAACAAGTATTATGCCTTATGAACCATTCATTATAGAGCCCCTTTAGCTCATCAATTGATAAGTAGGATATTTCTTCCACAACGTGTCAAATTGTGATATTGCTATCAGGATTCAACTGTGTAGTTTCTGAGTCAAACTCATTGACCCATGATTCATGAGTAGTGGTTCAAAACAACCCATCTCTCATGATAATCAATGATCCACTTAGCAATCATTTCATCTAGGTGATGCTCATAGAGGTGAAGCATTGGTCTGTCCCAGGAGGTCACCTCTATGAGCATCACCTAGATGCAATGAGTGCTAAGTGGACCATTCATTATCATGAGAGAGGGGATTTTGTGAACCACTACTCATGAATCATGGGTCAATGAGTTTGTTTGAAAACTACGTGGTTGAATCTTGATAGCACTATCATAATTTGACACGCTATGGAAGAAATCTCTTACTTATCAATTGATGAGCTAAAGGGGCTCTATAATGAATGGTTCATAAGGCATAACACTTGCTGAAGGTTTTGCAAATGGGGTAGCAAGCTAAGTGGGATTAACCTTGGGGGAAACTTTGTGGTTAAGCACGTTTGAGCTGGAGCAGTACCGGGATGGGTGACCTCTTAGGACAGACCAATGCTTCACCTCTGTGAGTATCACCTAGATGCAATGAGTGCTAAGTGGACCATTCATTATCATGAGATATGGGTTGTTGTGAACCACTACTCATGAATCATTGGTCAATGAGTTTGACTCGAAAACTACACGGTTGAATCCTGATAGCAATATCATAATTTGACACGTTGTGGAAGAAATTTCCTACTTATCTATTGATGAGCTAAAGAGGCTCTATAATGAATTTTTCATAAGGAATAACACTTGCTGAAGGTTTTGAAAATGGGGTAGCAATCTAAGTGGGCTTAACCTTGGGGGAAACTCCATGGTTAAGCGCGCTTGAGCTGGAGTAGTACTGGGATGGGTGACCTCCCAGGATGGACCAATGCTTCACCTCTGTGAGTATCACCTAGATGAAATGAGTGCTAAGTGTACCATTCATTATCATGAGAGATGGGTTGTTCTAAACCACTACTCATGAATCATGGGTCAATGAGTTTGACTCGAAAACTACACGGTTGAATCTTGATAGCAATATCATAATTTGACATGTTGTGGAAGAAATCTCCTACTTATCAGGGTATTAAGTATCAAAACATCCTAGGAACATATTGATCTATTACCCAAATTATTCTTATCAAGGGTCACAACATCATGTAGGGCAACAAAATTAGGGTTTTCAAAACCCACATCAAGGAATAAGTCTAGAACATCAAATTTCCCTAAATAAAATTGATAGAGATCTTGGGGAACTTAAATGAAATTGAAACCGATGTATCATAGATTCCATGTGCAAAGTCATAACATTACATATCTACAACCAATGGACATAATTCCACAAACACCTCAATATCCACATAAAAAAAACTTCCAATATCAACAGTATAAAGAGGGTATGTGCAAGATCATCATGGAAAAAACAGGCCCTTAAGTGGCAATAAAAAGATAGAAAATCAGAGTTAGACAATTTGACATAAAAATTTGAATAAGTTATCTATATTATTTCAAAAAAATGTAAAAATAGAATCTGTAGAAAATTGAATGTAGTTTCTAAACTACTAGACCTTTATTTAAAAAAAAAAAAATCTATTTGGTGTAAATTTGAAATTTCAATGCAGTAGTATTTAAAATTTAGGGTAAAAATGAGAAGTAGGTGTCTGTCTGACCACCCTAACCACAATAAAATGATAATATTTTTTATAATATTTTAGATATAAGTAGAGGACTCATGTCCTGATGTGATGCATATTTTTTTATAATTTTTTTCCAAGTAAATTATTAATTATGAATTTTTTATTACAAATTTTAAAAAATATAAAACCTCGTCTATTTAACCACCTTAACTTGGTAAAAAATTCATGAAATTCAATTTTTTTTTAATCCTATATTATGCGAAGCAAAGAATGTGATGCATGTTTTGGATTCAAAAAATGTGATACCGTTTGAAAGTTATAGATGTTTTTCAATCAGCCTATCAATTAGGACTTTATTCATAATTCTAATAGAAAATGAATAATAATAATTTATTAAATTCAAAGTAAAGCATAATTTTTATTGGTGGAAAGTTGAGAATCTCCTCTAAAAACCCTTTTTGTTTCATCAATTTTGGGTAAAAAAAAATTTGTCAGCCACATGGGCCATCATATGGCTTACAATCACCACTTTTTGGCCCATCATGATCTTGGACATACCTAAGAAGTTTTACAACACCAAGGTGTATCTCAAGTGCAATATCAAAATTTAATTCAATCACAGTATCAAGAAGTTCCACAACACCAAGGTATACCTCAAGTGAAATATTAAATTTTACCTCAAACACAGTATCAAGGAATTTCACAAAATCAAGAGAAAAACAATCAAGAAAAACCATAGAGGAAAGGTTACCAACCAAGAAGGAAATTCACCCCTTTGGGAGAGACTTTAGAGGTAATCATGAATGAAATAGTACAATAGGAACTTATCAAAATCAATGATAGTCCAACTTATGGTGAACCAAGCTTTAAAATCCCTTGGTATAACCAGTATAAATGATGTGAGTTCCACAAAATCAAGGGTCACCCAAAAAATAGATGTGCTACACTCAAAAAACTCATCTAAGACCTCATTGATAAGGGAGAAATAGCTTTTAAAAATGATGTTCAAGGGCCATCTACCAAATACAACAATGATAATGTATCAACCTCAAAATTTGAAAGCAATGATCAAGAGCTATCTATCATCGATCACATTAACAATGTCTCTACATCATCTAGTGAGAAAGAGGACATACATCAAGAATTTAATCCCAAGCACGATTAAAATCAATCACCCAAGTCTAGAAATGATTTAGTCCAAGATATATTGACATCATCCAACCTCATGGCAGTACATATTGATGATTAAGGGACTCTTGATCCAACACTATTACCCAATGCAGAAGATTTAAGCCAAGAGTCATTACCCATATGTCAACATTTTGAGGAAAGCCAAGGATCCTTTACAAGAAACCCCTTCTTTGAAATTAATCCATGTCAAGAATGTGATCTAAAGTATGTCAAAGATAATACCACATAAAATTAAGATCAAGAAATCTTACCATCAAAATGCTACAAAGACCTAGTAGATATCTTCCAAGACATCCAAGGTTTTCCAAATGAAGAAAAAATCCATATAGCGAGCACACATACATCTACCCATGAGATGTTTACTCCTAATGGGCATATAGATGATCTTCATCTAAGATAAGAGTCCCATAGTCTTCATATCATTACCAAAGAACAAGAGTCTCCTACTCTTAACATCTATACACAAGATCAAGAAATATCAAAAGCTAGAGACATATCCAAAAGGGATAATGAAGAAGACTTATACATAAGTTGTGAATCAGAAACATCCAGTGGAGACATATAAAAAATGGATCATAAAGAAGACTTATATATAAGTTGTGAATCAAAAGCATCCTATGAAGACATATAAAAAATGAATCATGAGGAAGACTTTTGCATGGATAGTAAATCAGAAACACCTCTTGAAAAAGCATTAAAATATGATATTTTACAAGATTAGGCTAACGATATCAATTAGGAAGGTATCCCACATTTGAAGGAGCCTATTAGTGAGGAAGCTACCACATTTAAAGATCCATAGAAGAGAAAAGAAATATTAGCACCTTGTTTCCAAGGTGAGACATATCCCATTACAAGTAAACTCTCTCAATGGATTCAATATCAAGATAGAGGATTAGGCCTACATGAACAAGGAATCCTAGAACTAGTGCATATTAGTGGAAATCCTAAGCATCAAGGTCTTGGTTATTCAAAGGAATCTAAAAATATCAGTGATACCTCCATAATACTAGGGGAAACTTTATCTAATGCAAGCATCAACATAGAGAACATGAATAGTCCTTATGATGAAATTGCTACCAAAGCTACAAGTAGCCATATCATGAATCATTATCCACACATATTTCCACCCTCTCATTGGGACCAACAACAAGAGAAAAATATATACCCAAGGACAAAAGAATTCATTGAAGCAGAAGAATCAATAAAAAAAATGGACAAGAAAATTTTAAATGGATACAAAAGAAAAAGAAAGAAAATCATCCCTATCAAACTCCATTTGTCAAAGAAACTATGGGGAAAAATAAAAAAGGGAAGTTCATCCATAAAAAATGTCCAATAATACAAAAGAAATCCTCAGGAGTGACTTACAAGTTATATCAAGACGTTGGTCCCAATCGAATCTTCATATCCATCTATCATTTCTCATCATCCCAAGTTTGGAGAGTCAAAGGTTCCAAACTGTCAACCAATCCATCTAAATATCATATGCCTCAATGCCATCCATGATATCCAAATCTCACATTGACCATGTGTTGGTAGAAACTCTTTATCATAAGGATTCTAAGGGAACTCTATTGATATGTGCACATCAAGGTAAGGTTAACTCTGGTATCAAAAAGGAAGATCAAAATTATCAGGGGTTACTTTCAAGCATTCGTATCCTAGCAAAACAACTCCTCCAAGCAGGATATCGTTGGAACATCATGACAGCAACAAAGCCATATCAGCACCAATAGTATCTACATCAACACCATTAGGTCATCCAACATGAGAAAAAAAGTGTCACCATGATGAAAATCTGGTAAACAGGCATCTTGTGTGACATCAAAAATCAATAAAATCAAGAAAAAAATCAAGAGAAAAATCATCTTCTAGTGAAAACCACTATGGTGGCGCTTTGGACAAGTACCATGGTGAAAACTTGGAAAACATGCATCATGTTTATAATTGAGCATCTACATGCACCATTTCAAGTGGAAGCATCTCAGCTTATCCATAATGAACCCAAGCCATTGTTTCCAAAATCCGACTTATCTTGATCTTGACAAATGTTTGGTGTACACTTTACTCTTTCTTATGTAGAACACATCTTGACATGGGTCACTATCATTGATCCTAACCTATCCAACATTATCTAAGCCATGAGGAATTGTCCAAAAGGACATACTATATCCAAACATGTTATCCTATCACAAGATAATCCATCACCTACATTGTTAGACATTGGGGGAAAATTCTTGCATCTTGCTTTAGAATAAATCTTGATCTATGTCTTCTAGCTCATGTTGTGATCTAGACATTTATCCCAACAACAACGTATCCTTCCAATGCACTATGAAGGTAACCTTTGAAACAATTCATCCCATCAACAAGGTCTACCACCAACGAACTATCAGGGTAACCTAAACAATTCATCCCAACAACAAGGTGTACCACCAATGCACTACCAAGGTAATCCTCAAAGATGGTGACAACATGGATTATTCCTTCGCTTGAAAATTCTAAGATATCAACAGTTTTTTGAACCCCACAACTAGTTCAAGTAAGATTTTCTGTGACATATCCTCTAGAAAAAACAAAGTGAAGTATCAATCCAAGTTTTCAACACCTTATATCCTAGGAAAAAGGGTAGAAATCAAAATAAAAAATCAAAATTATCAAAAAATAAAAAACGTGAAAAATATAAAGAAAAGAAAATCAACATTGTTGAATTATTACTTCATTCAAAATAGTTTAAGATATCAATATTTTCTTGAACCCCACAACTAGTTCAAGTAGATTTCCCGTAGCATATCCTCTAGACATGGAAGTGGAATATCAAACCATGAATTGTTTATCCCAAAATCAATTTTATGCTTTGAGTTAAATGGTCAAACTACGTGGTCTCTATGTGTACAATGTAGGAAAGTATTTATAGCCTCCAAGACCCTAGGTTAGTTCCCTTAGGTTTCCAACACACTTTTATTTCAACTCAGTCAAAAAATCCAAAATCCAAAAAAAATCATAAACAACATACACAATCAAAAAACATTCACAAAACAAAAAAGGTCAAAACCAAGTGAACTATGAGCCTCTACATGTACAAAATAGGAAATGACTATCTTTGATGAGCCCCTGAGACCCTAGGTTAGTCCCCTAAAAACAACAAAAAAATAGCATCATAAAACTTAGAAAATAAAAAAGACCAATCCTGTCATCAAAAACCTCAATAAAACAACTCACCCATAATAAAAAAATCATCACAATCATCCTTTGAGAAAAAAAACAAAACAAAGAAAACACCAAAAGCTAGAACTTTCAAGCAAAAAAATCGCATAAGCTCTAAATATAAACAAACGGAAACAATGCCAAAGTATCAACTACCTATCTTTTTGACAAGTCCCAAAAACATCCTGAGATATGCCTTAACGGATCCATTCCTACGATAAACATGATCAACAATGGATAATAGCCCCACCCCAAATAGATAGGTAAGTGATACTGCAACATTGTATTATCTTGTTATAGTCTTATATTTTTATGATTTATTTTATTGACTCATTTTGAGGATCTCTCGAGTATTTCCATAAGGATTTAGAGAAGAAAGAATGGGGGCAATCGAGCATCATTTCAATTTTCTATTTGTAAGATATTTTTGTAATACTACCATGGTGAATACTTGATTTATTGAGTGTATGGAAGTTGTATTAAAATATTTCATGAAGCAGTTACATGTTAGGTGTTCTATACATCTCTGTGTGACTGGTTCGAAATGTTTTTCATGCAACCCCACTGTATAATTTAAACAAAGTTTTCATATGTCTAGTATGAGAAAAAAAATATTTGTTTGTACAGTCAAAGTCCATGCAATAGATAAAAATTCACCTTGGTAATTCATAGCCTGGTGCATTGTATCTATTTGTAATCAAACAAGGTTTTTCAAACCGTAAAGGCTCTAAAGCGAAGCAAACAAAACTCATCAATCACTAATATCATCATAATTCTTTTAATTAACATCATATTTCTATCCATCATCAATACTTCTTATAATTAACATCCTATTTCTATCCATCATCAATGCTTCTTCTAATTAACATCATATTTCTATCCATCATCAATATTCCCTCTAATTAACATCATATTTCTATCCATCATGAATATTTATTCTAAAGTAACATTCATCCTACATGAAACATCATTAGCACCATATCCATACTGCATCCATAAATGTCGTCAAAATATATCATGATTATAATTGTGATCCTCATAAAATGCTACTCCTAATGTGAGATGCAAGATGGAGAACTTAATAATGCAAATGGGAAGAAGTAACAAGATAGAAGGGCACCTCAATAAGATTAGCCTAAGAAAAATATGAAAGCAAGATAAAACAAATGAAATGCTTGTTATACCTTCATATTGTTGCTTCCTTGGTTGGCCCTTGATTTTAGAAGTCTTGTGTGCTCCTTGGATGACAATGAAGTTAAAATGGATGCAAGATGAATTGATGCAATATGGATTGATGATATAAATGCTATGGTAGATGAGAGCTTGAATGGAAATTTTGCAAGAGTTTTGTTGCAAAAGACTTGATTCCCTAATTGAGGGAAATGAGGGGGTATTTATAGGCTAATTTGAATTCTCTAGAGAATTCAACGGTTGGGATTGATCCAACAAGATCAAGATGAAGGGCCATGGTGAGTTGAGGACTCACAAGCCCTCACATCTTGACATGTGGAATGTGAGATGTGGAAATGAGGTGGAAGGGAAGTATATGAGGTGGATCTTGGGGGATGAGAAGATTCCTTGGAGGAATAAAAGTGAATTAAAAATTCACAATGATTAGAAGAATCTAGTGGATAAGAGAGGGTCTCCAAAAAGCTGGAGATTTGTC
Source organism: Sequoiadendron giganteum (assembly GCA_007115665.2). NCBI lineage: Eukaryota > Viridiplantae > Streptophyta > Pinopsida > Cupressales > Cupressaceae > Sequoiadendron > Sequoiadendron giganteum. The sequence goes on from CM021103.1 coordinate 309,484,775, forward strand.
ACATGTGGGTGATGTGACAAGTCCAAGGTTCTAGAAGCCCTTGGCACATGTGAAGTGACAAGTCAAGGCTTCTAGAATCTTGCATGGGGGATGGGGAGGACCTTGGAAAGATAAAAGTGAATTAAAAATTCACATGGGGAAGAGAGAGTCACATGGGGAAGGGAGTCTAAAAATGGTAAGTGGGAAGGTTGACCAGAAAAGGTAAGCCAAATGTGGCTAATGATTCTGATTAAGGTTGTGCAAACACAGGATTAGGATAATTAATGAGAGATTAGGGACAAGTGGGAGATTATGGAGGATGTGACACTTAATCACGATTAAGTGGTGCACATCCTAATCACAGATTAATTAATTTAATCTGGATTAAAAGAGGGTTATGGAGAATGTGACAAGGAGAGAGAAAAGAAGAATTTAAAAATTGGTTTTAATCCAAATGGGTTAAAAGACTAAATTAAATAATTTTGTCATATTTATTTAATTTAGAGAAGAAAAGGGATAAGGTAAAGTATTTAATTTATTTAATTACATACTTTAGGAACCTTAAGCAGAAAATGAAATAATGATTAAATAAATTATTTAATCACTGTTAATGGAATAGATGAATATAATAGATGATTTTGATCATATGGAAGTGATCAAATTTGGATATCTACATTTTGCCCCTCTTTGAAGTGCTGTTAGAATAACCGTGCTTCGAAGAAAAGAAAGTGCAAGTGACTCTATAGAGGAAGTAATCAGGAATATGAGGCCCCGACGTGGGGAAGAGGATCTGAGAAAAAATTAGTGGACTAATGGGTGGATATGCCCCAATCCAAGAAAGGGGTGATTACGGCTGAGAAAATTGGTAAATGTGAAGGGTATGCCCCCTCGAGAGGGTGACGAGGGAAAAAGAATGGTCCCGAGAAAAATCTTGATAAGAAGAAATAGATGGTATGGTTGGAAAAAGGGCAAAAAATTAGGCAATTTTGCCTTTTGAACAAAGTTAATCGGATGAACGGGGTGCAAATGGCAACCCCGGGAAGTGAAGGGATTAGTCAGAGGAATAAAACGGTAAATAAAAGGTAAAAATACCTTTTCAAATAAAAGGAAAGGCAAAAAACCCCCTATTAACACATTTTAAATGTTTTATCAAAAAGGTAAAACATGGGTTTTGTGGACGGGAAAAAATTAGAAAATGGGTAGGAATTGAAAATGTGAAAAAAAAAAAATTTGAAATTCGGGGGGAGAGGAAATTCGGCCGTCGGGGGGCATATATGCCCCTCGCCAGGAAAATCCACCCCAAGCTTGAGGTGGGTCTGCCCCAGGCGAGGGCATATCTGCCCCGTGGCAGGGCGAGTCCACCCTGGGCGGGGGCGGGTCCACCTGGCGATGGGGCGAGTCCACCCTGCTATAGGGGAGGGTCCACCCTGCGGCGTGGCGGCCAGGCGCCACCAACTATGGACAATGCCACCCATGACCAATGGTGGTGTGGCCCTGGCTGCACCACCATCCAGCCCAACGGGGCGGGTCCGCCCTGCTGCAAGGGCGAGTTTGCGCCACAGGCGGGAGGAAAGAGGGAGGGGGAAGAGGAAAGAAAGAAAGAGAAGAAGGAAAAAAGAAAGTGGGGGGAGGAGGAAGAAGAATTGGATGAATGGGGAATATGCAATGAGGTGAAATGCGACATGAATGCAATTTTCCATCCGTAGAGCACTGATTTTTGCTATAGCATAAGACACTGGGTGTCAGGGTATGTAAACCAAGATGGATTAGTGTCCAATGCATAAAACAAAAACAACAGACAAGAAGGCTATTCCAACACCCCAAAATTGCAATGACTTTGGTTTGGCCAAGTAATGGAATAACCACAAGCACAAAAGGATGCCCCAGCGTAACACAAGACCTTAGGGATCTTGGTGGGGACTATGTGGGACAACCAAGAAGACAAAAATAAAGAAATGAGCAAGATATGCCCCTATGTTGACTAGTCAAAGCACACCGTGATATGATGGATCAAGGCGACAATGAAAAGTGATGATAGGGAGCTCAAATGATAAACAAAAGTCAAAACATCGAAATATCACAATCAATTTCAAACGTCCTTTGCCATAGGATCAAGATGATAGATGGGGTTGATGAGGTCTGTTAGGAAGGATACATCCTGTTGAGACTGATGATGGATAGTAAACTAAAAGATCGATATGACATAGGATACCAGAAACTGATTGGATCCTATGATATAGATGACCGTTGTTTGTAAGCACTAGCTAGGATAGGGACATTCTTGATGACACGACAAGATGATGAGACATAAGGTGACAAGATGATAAAATGATGAGATGACAAAATAGACACACCCTAAAGATTAACCTTGCCTACATGAAAGCGTAGAGCCCTCGTAGTTCAGGAAAAGACCATGATAAAAGAGCGAAAAGAGGAAAATGAAGACCAATGATGGATGGAAAAAGACATGAAAGATACCCTAGGGGAAGAGCAAATGATTTAGCCTTGCCTATGTGAAAGCGCGGGAGCCACGTAGTTCGACACAAGGCCAAAGACAAACAATGAAAGAGGATAAGACAGACAAAAGATAGAGCCCCGGGGGCGGATCAAATGATCAACCATGCCTACATGAAAGCACAAGGGCAACGTAGTTCGACACAAGGCCAAAGAAAAAAAATGGAGCATGACAAGACAAATAAAAGACAGAGCCCCGGGGGTGGATCAAATGATCGACCTTGCCTACGTGAAAGTGCAGGGGCAATGTAGTTCGACCCAAGGCCAAAGAAAAATGATGGAGGATGACAAAACAAACAAAAGACAAAGCCCCGGGGGCGGATCAAATGATTGACCTTACCTACGTGAAAGCGCAGGGGCAACGTAGTTCGACTGAAAATAGATAAGGGATGATGAAATGACCAAGATAAATGGAAAAAAGGATGGATTCAATATGATGAGACAAGATAGACTTCCAGGATTGGATAGGATGATGGTTGATATGTGTAAGATATGTAGGATGTGAAGCTCAGGGATGGGATAGGTAATTTAGATCATTGGAATATGAATTGGAAAGGTGAGACAATGGATAAAGATGTGAGAAATATGTGGTAAATACATAGGAGGGATGAATTATGATATGAATGGCATTGGGTTGCATGCTAGATACCAATGATAAGGGATAATAGAGGGAAATTGATGGATGGATAAGAAGATGCTCGGATAGGTGGGTAGATGAGATGAAGATTGAGAGGATATTGTTAAGATGTGATAAATAGAGAGGAATGATGATAGTGAGATAGCATGGCATTGGATTTCATGGGGGCAGCTGATAGCTAGATACCAATGACAAGGGATGATGAGATAGAAGGAAATGGATGGATGGATAAATATGAGGAGATAGAAAGATGTGAGGATAGGTGGATAGAGGGATACAAAGTTTGAGGGATGTAATGGATTATTGAATGGATAAATGGATGGGAGGATAAGGATTAAAAGATGGAAAAGGACTAGAGGATGAGAGTATAGGAAGATAAGGATTGGGAGATGGCAGAGATTACTAGAAGGATAAATGGATGGGGAGGTAAGGATGGGCAAGATGGGGAGATGGAGAGGATTACCTGGAGTAATGGATGGATGATGTCTCAAGGACCAAGACATAAAGAAGGAGATTCCCCCACTCTAGATGTGTCATGTGTGATGAGGCAAGAGGGAAGGAAGATAGAAGGATGGGGAAATAAAGGAGCGAACAGATATGGATTGTAGTAAGATGGGAGTATAGGAAGATAAGGATTTGGTAGATGGAAGGGATGACTAGATGGATGATGTCACCAAGGACTCAATAATAAATAAGGAGATGCCCCCACTCTAGATGTGTCATGCATGACGAGGCAAGAGGGATAGCAAGATGTGTGGAAGGAATATGATAGTGTATGGATGGGGGGAACATATTCCAAGAGATGTCCAACGCATGTATATAGGTTTTCCCCTATTTGCATCAAGATCACAAGGAATATGGAGGGACTAAATAGGATGTGAAAGATGGTGGGTAAGATGTGGAAGATAGGTAGATGTAGGAGATGGAGGAAAGGAATGTGTAACTGGATGTTGCCCCCAATCATGGAAGGAGACTAGATGGGGGATTTACACATGATGCCTGTTTACTAGGTTTTCATCATGGTACTAATCCAAGGTGCTTTTTTGCCAAGTTTTCACCATTGGACAAATGATTTTCTCCTTTCTTTTTTTTTTTGTATTTTTTTTATTTTCTCTTGTTTTGATTTTTTTGCTGATTTTTTGGACTAGGATGTGGACGAAGATGGATAAAGATAGGGAGATGGATATGTGGATTTTAGAGGACAGTTGATAAGGATAGGGATGAAGGACTCATGCATCAAGTTCCATACAAGGTAATAAGATCCCATGTTTGAAGTGATTATTCGGATGTTGGTACAACCTTATTAGACTGGATGGTTTATGTAAGAGGATGGATTAAAGGAATTTGATGTGGGAGATATAGAGGATAGTGGATGGGATGTTGGAAAGTGTATGGATGGAATGATGGAGTGGATGTGTGATGGGGGAAGGTGTTCAAGACCAACATTGGCACATGTGATGGTGGATGCAAAAAGATAGGTGGATGAATGGATGGAGAGTGTGGCAATAATAGTGAATTTTGGGATGTAGGGACCCAAAACAGATTTAGGAGATGGAGGATGTAAATGATTTTGTTAGGGAATAGAAACTTTGGATGTCATTATGGACATTTCCTTTGTAGGTATGGTACCTTTTTTCTTTGGGATCCACATGGTTTTGAGTGTTTCTTTGGTGGGCCTTTGTGGCCTTTTGGATTGATTGGGATTTCGGATGCGATTTTTCTGTTCTTCAACATGTCTTTTGAAGGGGACATGAGGAACTTTAGATTCATGTGGATGTTTGGATTTATGTATTTTCGCTTTGGCATCCAAAGTGCTTTAGTAGCAATGGGATGGGTATGAGGAGATGGATGATGTGGAGCGATGGAGGTAGGGTTATAGGGATTGCGTGTAGATGGAGAATGTGTAGGTATGTGCCTTTGTTGATCCTGATTAGGAGTTATGAAGGTAGGATTTTTATGTTATGTTCGAGGGAGAGGGGGTGGATGGATGGAAGGATGAATAGGATAAGATGGAGGAGGTGATTTTTGGATATAAGGACCCAAAATAGACTGTGTATATGGAGGATGTGTGGATTTTGATGGAGGGATATAAGAAACCATAGTAGATGAAGGATGAGCAATGATGGATGGAGGGACATAAGGACCCAAAATGGACTGAGAGGATGAGGGAGGAAGATGGAGGAGGGGGGATGGCGACATATGGCTTGGTAAAATGATGGGAAGTACCTCTTGTGCCTTTAGAAGAGGATAGTTTAGGATGTACGAAGGTTGTACCAACATCTTTAGAGTGTGAGTTTTGGGAGACATATCCAAGACCATGTGTGCCTAGATGTTCTTTGATTTGAATGGGTTCTAATATACCTTGCTCATGAAGGCCTAAACCTTTTCCTTGATAGTTCATGTTCTCAAGCATATGATCTATGGTAGGATGCTTATTCTTTTGGAAGAATGATGCGAGTGTGTTAGCAGGTGGAGGAGGAAAGGTGGTGCATAGACTTTGTTTTGCTTTGGCAAGAAGACCACCATGGATGCTTGTAATATTACCAAGGTGATACAGAAGTGGCATTGGGATGGTAAGACTAGATGGCGATGAAGGATCATGCGATGGAGATGAGGGGATAGCAACATCAGGAGGAATGAGTGATAAGGGATCATGAGAGGAATTGGGGAGTACAATGGGATCTAGATGTATGGTAGTGGATGATAAGGGCTCATGAGACAGAGTGATTGGATCTTGAAGGCAAATGGGATCATGGGATGGAGTGGAAGAGATAGTGTGATCTTGAGATGGGGTGGATGGGAGGATAGGATCATGACTTGGTTGAGGATATGGATCATGAGATGAAATGGATGGAAGACTATGTTCTTGAGATGGAGTAGATGGGATGGAGTGATCTTGATTTGGAGGAGGGGATATGCTTG